>JIBL01000079.1:0-62464 GCA_001593455.1 Cryptosporidium baileyi
ATATATAATATATATATATATATATAATATATATATATATATATAATATATATATATATATATAATATATAACTTTAAGTATAAAAGTTTTATTACTATTATTATTATTATTTTTTACCTCTTCCCCTCTTAATTAAAATATTGCGGTTACAAAATTAACATGTAATAAATAAATTAAATCAATTAATCTTGTTTATATGTAATATTGACAATTATTTAGTGTTAAATGAACATTGAAAACAAAATTGAGGATGAAATCAAGCCTTTATGGTGGAGATCACGTTCTGCTGATGAAATTGCATTTAGTTCAGAACAAATATTAAATGAAACTTCTCGATTATCTACAGGTTCCAAAACAATAGATGAAATATTTAATGGTGGGATACCTAAGCATATATTATTTGAAATAACAGTAAGTACTTTTATAATTAAATTTTTTTTTTTTTTTTTTTTAATCTTTAATTATTTTTAGGGTGAGGCTGGAACTGGTAAAACTCAATGGTGCTTAACATTAACAGCTTCTGTATTATTAAAAAACATTAATTATAATAAAATTGAAGAAACTAATAATATTGGAATTATATGTATACTTTATACAGAAAATGGTGTATTTTCTAAAGACAGATTATTTGAAATAATATATTCTAAAATTGAATTCGAATATAAAAAAAATAATCTAAAGAATATTCTTGAAAATCATGAAATAAATCTATTAAAATTAATATCAGAAAAATTAATAAAATATGTTAAAATATATAAAATAGATACATTATTTACCATGAAAGAATTTTTGCAAAAAACAATACCTTTATTGTTCTTAAACAATAGAATTGATGCATTAATAATCGATTCTATAACAAATTTATATCGTTCTAAAGTTTCATTTTCTGATTCTATGTCTACTTCAACAGGACTTTTACAGTTATCTAATATTTTTAAAAGAATTTCAGCTGATCATAATTGTTGGTTAATAGTTACAAACCAAATAACTACTGATATAAATAAAGTACAAGTAATTAATAATACAAATAATAAAAAACCAAGTTTAGGTCTATTATGGTCAAATTCTATTAATTGGAGAATTCTTTTAACAAAAAAACAAGTAAAATGCAATGGTAATTCTCAAAGAGAATTAGAAGTTATATTATCATCAGAAATACCAAAAACAAAGTAAGTTATAATAGAATAAATATTTAATTAAAAAATTAATATATAATAGAATATCTTTTTCTATAGATAAAAGAGGTATTGTTGATGAAAATAATTTTGATTAATAGATTTTTATCTAAACAAATATTTTATTTAATTATAATGGGTATTATAGATGAAAATAATTGAAGTATTAATATTATTAAATAAAATATATGGATTCTAAATGGTATCCAATAAATAATATTAATAAAATATATATGATAAGTTAAAAATATTTCATTTAAAAAATTGAATAATATATAGTAAAGAGCCCATGTTTGAATTTTTTGGGTTGTTTTTGAATTTAATTGATAATTAGGACCAATAATACTATTTGTTCTTAATACCATTATCAATGGATAAATAAAACCAAAAATAATACATCCAACTAAGTTTACAATAAATGAAGGAAATATCAATATAATCCATTGAGGAATTTGACTAAATAATATTACAGCATATAATATCCAATTTTTAAATTTATTAGATTTATTAATTAATTTTTCACCAATATATAAATAATAGTTTTTCCAACTATCTGGAAGCCAATATAATATTAGATTATTTTCCAATAAATTTGATATTACTTTTAATTGATTTCGGTCTTTATTATTTTTCATATTAATTTTTAATTCTGGCATAGTTTTACTATGAAGTAATGGTGAATTTGTCAATTTTCTATTAATTAGATTCTCTTTTTTAATTGAAGGTAATGATCTTGTTAAACTTTTTGAATTTAAATTGATTGATTGTGTATGCGAATAATTATCATTTTGATAATGTATATGAGTAAACAAAGTTATTCCAAGAATATTTATTGTAACAAAATCAATAATTGAAATTAAATAACTTCTAATTAAAAGATTTAATGATGGATATTCATAAAGTATTAATTGGAATTTGTTTATTTTAGAATTATTTATTTCAGTTAACTCATAACTCGCATCATCTTCAATATATAAATGATCAAATTCTTGAGAATCTAATTTTGAATTTTGATCTTCATTTTCAATAAAACTTTCATTATCGTAATCATCTTGAAAATCTTCATTAATTTCATCATCAGAATTTTCATCTTTGTTATTCATTTTAAAACTTATATTTGATTCTTCAATGATAATTGAAAATTGATTATCATTAGTTTCTATATATTTTACTTCAAGTAAAGTATTTAAAGTAATAATTGAAATTAATAAGTATTTCCAATTTATATTTATTATTAATAAAATTAAAATTTTTGTTATACTAGCTGGAATTTTTGATATTATTTTAAAAAAAAATAATATCAAAGAAACGAATTTAAAACTGATTATAATTTTTATGAATTTAATGTCAGATAATGAAAAATTATCAATAAAACAAAATGCAAATAAATTAAAATTTTTCAAGTGATTAATTATAAAATTCAATATAACTTTCAAAGTATTTCCAAAGATATAATTTTTTAATAAATAAAAAATTAACCATAAATTAAAATAATCAATCCAACATTGTAATTTTTTAATCAATATTATTTCATTTGCTATATGACTTTTTGAATTTAATAACATTAAAGATTTATCTTTTTTGATTTTATTTAATTTATGATTATTAATTTTATTAGATATACTTTGAAGTAGATATAATATATAACTTGTATCAGTAAATTTTTCACAAATTAATATTATTTTATTTAATCTTGATTTGTAATTATTCTCATTTTCAAAATCATTGCTATTATAAAGAGAATAATATAGTGTAATTATGATCTTATTTAATGGTAACCAATAAATCCATAATTTTATTATTATGTTTTCAAAATAATATTTTGGTATAAAAATACATAATGGTAAATATATCATAAAAATAAATATAAAATATGGTGATAACAAATATAATAGATAATTTATTATTATTGACCATTTCGTATTATATTGTTTTTTACCAATTATTAATAAATTGTGTATCTTGCTTACTAAATAATAAAGTAGGTAAATTAAAATTATACCTATTAATATATATATTTTACTTTTTAAAGTAATTAGTTCTGATAATCTTAATGTTAAATTAATTAAATATTTGACAAAATCAAGAATATAATTATTAAATCGAGATAACCAAATGAACAACGAAGATAAGAATAATATTATATCAATAATCAGTTCAACAATTGCTTCTGAAACTCTTCTTATTGAATTAATTAACTTTAATAATCGAAAATAAAGTAAACCTCTTGATTCAAAAAATTGAATATCATGATTAATATTGATCATTAACAAATGTAAATAGTTATCTTAAAAATAAAAAAAAAAAAAAGATATTCTCTGTTTTCATTCAAAGAGTTTTTTCTTAAAAACAAACTTTGTAAGCCTTTGAATATCTTTAATATAGAAGTTTATTGAAACTTTAAATAACTTTTGAGTTTACTTTATTCTCATTTTGATTATATTTATAAAAATATGTGGAATAGCGGTACAAGTATAACAATTACACGTAAGCGAGAAATTAGGTGTGGGGAGCATTACATGCAATGAAAAAAGTCCCGATTTTTCTAGATATTTTTAGCTCGTAATAATAAATTGAATTCTCTTTTTTTTTTTTTTTTGTTTGTTTTTCTCTAAATATAAGATTTAATATTTTAAATATTAAATAAAATCACTTTTAATGTAAAAAATTTCATTTTTCTTTCTAATATTAATCTCTTTAAAAAAAAAAAAAAATGATCATTATTTAACTTATTAATTAAAATCAATTCAGAATTGAGAATCAAAAATAAAAGTTTAATATAAGTATAAGAAACATTATATAAGTTGCAGTTGTATGCATGTTTATTTTAAACACATGGTTATTAATTTTTTTAATTCATTTGATATTTTCTACAACTTTTATTAC
The DNA here is from genome assembly GCA_001593455.1 of Cryptosporidium baileyi. Taxonomy (NCBI): domain Eukaryota; phylum Apicomplexa; class Conoidasida; order Eucoccidiorida; family Cryptosporidiidae; genus Cryptosporidium; species Cryptosporidium baileyi. The sequence goes on from JIBL01000079.1 coordinate 4,063, forward strand.
TACATTTATTATTGGTATACTTATAAATGCAAAACTTCGTCAATATGTATTAATATGTGTAACTTGGTGTTTATGGTTATTGGGCTCATTTTTATTCTCACTTGGCAGAGTTATGTTGGGATTATATCATATTTCAAGAATATCAATGAATATAATATTCTTCATTATTTCTAGTTTATTATTAAGATTCAGTTTATTAGTAAGAAGTTATTTAACTACAAGAGATAATTTATTTTATAAGTTAGAACAATCTAATAGTTATGAAGAATGGTTTAGTATAGGTAATAAATTGGATTTAATAAGTGGTGGTTATGAATGGCGTAAAACCGAAGAAACTGATGATTATCAATGGATGTATTTAAAAGATTATATTTTTCGTTTAAAAGAAGCAAGAAAAACAAAAAATTATAAGAAAATAGTATTTTTATTGAGATGGTGTTGTGATCGTAATTTTGCTTCCATTTCACGTCAATCTTTATACAATAAAGCTTTTTCTGGAACAAAAATATTAATTGATAAATTTGAAGATGAAATTATAAATGTATTAAAACTTTTGTCAAATTCATCAAAAACTTTTGATTCATCTCGTGAATTAGATTTAGCATTAAATGACGAAAATACTTTAAAATTAGATGCTATACGAAATTCAAGATCAAATTCTATTGATAAATTAATAATTAAATCTGAAGATTCTACTTTAAATACATCAAAATTTTTATCAGATTATCGTGATTTTGATTTTGATTTTGAAATTCATAATAGCTCTGATGATTTTGAAAGATTTATAGATACTGGTGATGATATAAATATTAATCAAATATTAAATTCTGACAATAACTCTTCAAATGTATCTTCTATAAATTGCAATAATTTGGTAATAAATTCAACAATTCAATTATCAGAAAACAAAATAATAAAAATGGATGTTTCAACACAAACTTATGAATCATGTATAAATTCTGAAAAAAAATGTGATAATTTTGTAAAAAGAAGATTATCTTCTCCAGCAAAATTTGATTATTACGAATCTATTGATTCATTTAATCATCTTGATTTAATAAATGATATTAGATTTAATATTAAATCTAATAATAATACTAATTATTTCAATTTTAATATATACAAGGATCTAAATAGAAATAAAATCAAAAAAATAAATACAATTGAAATTGCAACTAATTTAAATTCAACTCAATCAAATCATGAAATTACAGTAAATAAAGATTTAATTTATTTCCTTGAATTATTAAGTCATTCAATTGGCAAAACTGCTTTATGTTTAAGTGGTGGAGGTGCTTTAGCTATGTATCATCTTGGTGTAATTAAAGTATTAATAGAACAAAATATAATGCCTAAAATTATTAATGGTACAAGTGGAGGATCTATTGTTGCAGCAATACTTGCTACTAAAACAGATGAAGAAGTTTTGAATGAATATATTAAACCAACTGTATCAAATATGCATGGTCATCGCTGGTTTCCTCCATTTTTAGATCAAATTCGTCATTTTTTAGTAAAAGGTTACATGATTAATCCAAAAGAATTTACAAAAACATGTCAAATATATTTCAAAAATTACACATTTTATGAAGCATATAAATTAACTGGAAGAATTGTTACAATAACTGTAAGTCCAACACATGCAAGTCCAGAATATACTGAACCACTTGTTTTAAATTGTGTTACAACACCTGATATATTATTATGGAGTGCAGTTGTTGCTTCATGTGCATTACCTGGATTAATGCCTGTTGCCGAATTATTTGCAAAAGAAAATCAAACAAATAAAATAATAAGATATTTTCCACCTGGTATGAAATGGATGGATGGATCTATTTCACAAGATATCCCTCACAAAGAATTATCTATGCTTTTTAATGTTAGACAATTTATAGTATCCCAAGTTAATCCTCATCATGTCCCATTTGTTTCAATTAATTCTATTAATACAACTATTGTACATCCTGAAAGAACATTTTTACATAATATTCTTAATTGGCTTACTCTAGATATTAAATATAGATATACAAAATTAGCAAAACTTAAATTAATACCAAAATTATTTGGAAAAGATGTTAGTAATTTCTGGATGTTACAAGAAGTAGAAGGTCATGTTACTATTACTCCAAAAGTATCCTTATTTGATTGGTATCGTTGTATCAATCATCCTTCTTATGATGATATGATTCATTTTATTAGAGGAGGAGAAAGAAGAACATGGCCACATGTTATGAGAATTAAACATATGAATTTTCTTGAAAAAGCTATTAAAGAATGTATTCAAACTATTAAATGCAAAAAAAAAACTAATTCTTTAAAATTATAAACATATATTTATATATATATTGTAATTTATTGAATATAAAATTTTTAATATAAGAAGTAAATTATTTGTGTTTATTCTACAAAATCCTGTTTCTTTTTTTCATAATCCTTTCTTTTTAATTTTCCTAACATTTTAATTATTCTTAATTTAAAACTTTTAATACAAAAAAAAATTAAATAAATAAATAAATTTTTATATTAAATAATAAAATAAGGCGCAATTAAAATCTTTAGAAAAATTTGCATTTAACGCAAAAAAAAATTGTCAAAATGACATCCCGCCTTTATCATGCTTGTAATTTAAATTAAAATTTTTATTTTCTTCTTTAATTTAATTTTAATAATAATAAATATTCATTAAAAATCTAAATAAATTAATTTAATGAATTAAATATCAAATGATAACTCATGAAATTCAAAATTCTCAAATTATAATTCATGAACTTCAAAATTCTAAAGAAAGATGGGTTTTATTAGGTGGTTTTATTGCATTATTACAAAAAAAAAATATTCAATATACAAAAATACAATTTTGGATAAGTGAACATCAACATGAACAAAATTTTTATATTTCTTTAAATCAACAAGATATATGGTACCATTTATTTAAAATATGTGATGGTATTAAATTTGATGCATATATTGAAGAAATTGATTCTAATGATCAATTAATTAATATCCCATCATTTATAAAACAAGAATCAAATTATTTTTATATAAAAATCTATTTATGGTTTAATTTTGGTTTAAATAATTTAACTAAATATAATTGTAAAAAAGGATTATTAACTTTAACTAATTTAAATTCTAGTTATTATGTATTGCTTCATTTAAAAACTTCATTTAATTCTCATTATTCTCAAGATATTAATCAATCAAATTCTTTATTAAATTTATTTAATAAATTAATTATACAATGTGAATTATTTAAAGATCTAATTCAAGAAAATTATATTAATAACAATATTTTTACAAATATGTATTATACAAATTGTCAAGTATTAAATTGTATTGAACATTTATCTTTTAATCATGATTTTATAAATAAAATAACTATAAAAAATATTATTAATCATATTGGTAAAGAAATTCTTAATATTAAAAATATAAATAATGATGATCTTAATTCTGATTTATTAGAATTCTTAATAAGAAATGATAATAATATTTATAGTTATTATAAAATTAATCAAAAAAATTTTAATAATCTTCCTATTGAAATATGGTGGAAAATAATGGATTTTTTAGATACAGATAGTAATTTTATTTTAAGTCAAACATGTAATACAATGTTTTATATATGGTTAATCTATTTTAATAATAAATTATTACCTCATCAAAGAAAATCAGTATCTTGGCTTTTAAAAAGAGAAAATATATTTTCAAATAAATATAAAAATGATCAACATTGGTTATTTAATAATCCAATTAAATATTTAACATCTTCTAATGATTATTTTAAATATATGTCAATATGGCATTTTATAAAAATAAAAAATATAAATGAAATTGTTGAAAATCAATATTTAGATAAAATTATTTGGAATGAATCTTTTAATATAATATATTTAATGGGATTATTAATACATCCAAAATATATGAATAATAAATTATCTAATTTATTATTTAATCATAAAAATTATTCTAAAATATCATTATATTTTAATCATATAAATAAAAAAATTCATATTGGTTATATTCCTGAAAATAATGATTATTTTAAAGAAGAATTTTCTAAAACTAAAGGTGGTATTTTTTGCGATGAACCAGGACTTGGAAAAACACTTACAATATTATCTTTAATAATTAAAAAAACATATAATAAATCTAATATTAATAAAGATGATAATAATAATATTCAATATCCAAATGGTGTTTATAAATTTTTGTTTGACATTAATAGTAATAATAATAATAATATAACATATTTTCTTTATAATATAAATTCAAAAATTAAATTAATTAATAAAGAATTAATTAATAAGCCAAAAGATAATTTAATTTCAAGTAGAGCTACTTTAATTATTGTACCCAATCATCTTGTACAACATTGGATTAATGAAATAAAAAAATGGTATAATATAGATGTAAATATTAATAATAAATATCAATATGAATATAAAAAAGAGTTAATATATAATAATAAAGAATATAATTCAAAAATAATTGATAATAATTTAATATTTCCAAATCCTATATATTTATTTGATGATCCTTCTACTGATATTATTCCAGATCATAAAATACTTTCTAATGCTAATATTGTAATAATTTCATATAGAATGTTAACTAAACAATATCAATTATGTAAAATAAAACAAAATTATGAAAGAGCTTTTATAAAAACAAAAGAAAATAATAAAAAATTTAATAATCGTTCAGAACTTTTTAATAATGAAAAAAGTCCAATACTTTTAGTTAAATGGTTAAGAATTATTATTGATGAAGGCCATAATATAGGAAATTCTGATATTTCTTCTACTTTATATCAACAATTTATTTTTAAAATTAAATCAGAATATAAATGGATAATGTCTGGAACACCATTACCAATATCATTAAATAAATCTTTAAATAGTAATATACCAAATATATTTAATTTTCTTAAATTACCTATAATATTTAATAAAGTAATAGATTATGAAGATAATATATTTGAAAATAAAAATAAAATAATATATTATAATGATAATAATTCTTTATTTAAAAAATCAATTAAAACAATAAATAATAAATTTAATCCAATTGGTTTATTTACAATATTTGTTCAACTTGGATCATTAATTGTACATAATTATAAAACACAATGTTTAAAAAATTATTTACCAAAATTAATTGGTCCAAATAAAAAAATAATTAAACCATATATAAATAATGAATTTTTTATATATAATATGTTAACAGAACTTATTCAAAGAAATTTATTTTGTACTTATTATAGTGATGAAAATATAGATTCATTATTACATCCAAATAATTTAAATTATAGACAAGAAGTTATATGGAATTTAAGATTTTCATCTATACTTGGATTTACAATGAATTTAAAAGATTATATATTAGATGATAATAAATTAGAATTAATTAAATATATGAATTTATCATATCCAATAATTTCAATAAATTTGAATGATATTGATGAATTATATTTAATGTTAATAAATAAACATGAATTATATGAAAATAATTATTTTTATGAACCAATTTCAAATGAAAGAATTGAATTAGTTTTAAATTATTTCAGAAATTTAAAATTATGTAATTATTCCAATAAAGAATATAAAAATGATTTAAATTCTGACTTAAATCATTTTAAATATTATAATTGTGATTCATGTAATGAATTATTAATGTTTCCATTAATAATACCTTGTTCAAAAATACATTTAGTATGTGTATATTGTATAATGTCAAAAATTGGTCATGAACCAATTGAAATTGATTTAAATATTAATAATAATATGCATGCAAATAACGGTATTAATAATAATATGCATGTAAATAGTAATATTAATAATAATATGCATGTAAATGGTAATATTAATAACAATATTTATGTAAATAATAATAATTTAAATTCTAAAGATATTTTAAATAAAAAAAAATATATATGGCCATATAGAAAACAAATAGATTTTTGTGTAATATGTGGACCTGAAATTAGAATTAATCCAGATTTTTTTGATAGATTGCAAGTTCCTATACAAATAAAATATATTGAATATAAATATGATGAATCTAAAAATTTAAATAAATATTATAATTTAAAAGATAATGAATATTTTTTTATGGAAAATAATAAATTATGTAATTTACCAATTATTATTGAATTAAAAAATTTATTAACTTATAATTATAAATGTGAAAAAATTGAAGAAATATTAAAAAAATTATATGAAAAATTTAATAATATTACTATTAGTAATATAAATAATTATTTATTAAATTATATAAATAAGAATTATAATGAAGATATATTTTCAATAAATATATATAAAGATATTCCATTAATATCTATTGGCTTAATTGCTCTTTCAAGTTCTAAATTAAGATATATATTGCATTGTATTTTAAGAGATATAAAAAATAATATTAATATTAAAATAATGGTTGTTTCAAGTTTTTGGCAACAATTAGATTTTATTTATTATACATTAACAGTAATATTTAATATTGGAACTTCACGCTATTATCCACATACTCCAAAATCTGAATTATTATCTACAATAAATAATTTTAAATATAATAAAGATTCATTTGTTTTATTATTAAGTGTAGAATTGGGATCTCATGGTTTAGATTTATCTTGTGTAAGTAATGTTTATATAATTGATCCTATAGCTGATGAATCTATTGAAAATCAAACTATTTCAAGAGCTTATAGAATAAGATCTAATCAAGATTCTGATATAAACGATATTCGTAATTCATCTGATTATTCATATGTAAAAGTTACTTATTGTTTTGTTCAAAATACAATGGAAGATATATTATATGACTATATTTTATATAAAAGATTTTATGAACAAAATTTACTAAATAATGAATATGATAAATTGAATAATCAAAAATTAACATCTAATATATTTAATAATAAAATTACATCAATTGATAAAAAAAGAAAGAGAGTATCAACTTCATCATATTCTTCACAAGGTGGAAAAACACATATTAGAAAAAAGATTGATGAAGAAATTTTAATTAATAAAAAAAATATTGATATAAATCATAAAATAATTACAAAGGATGATATTTATAAAATGGATTCATCACAATTATTTTTAAGAATATTTCTTAAATAATTTTTTTTTTTTCTAAATTATAATTCATATATTTAAAAAAAAAATAAAAAATAAAAAAGTTAAAATTTTTTTTTATAACGACCTCTTAAAGCTATTTTTGCTTTAGTCTTTAATTTATCTTGTATTTCATATATTTGACAGATTTTTTGATTATTATGGTTAATATGATCAAGAAACTCAATACGATCTTTTTCAGAATATTCAAGAAAACCTAAATTTTCAATTCTTGAACGTAATTCTTTTTCATGTTGAGTTCTTTCAGAGTAATATCTTTGATATATTTTTCTTCCACCACGTACTGCAGCTAAACCTCTTATATAACCTTTTGAATTATTACCTATTAATTTATTATCTATATTAAAAGAATTATTATTTTGTATTGGAAATCTATTCATACTTTCTTTAATCATTCTTTGACCTTGAATAAATTTGTAATATTCTTCTTGTGGATCATCTTCTTGTTGAATGTATTCATGTATTGGTAAAAATGATTTATGTATTTTTGATTTTCTTGATTGAGAACCATTTAATTGTTTTTTAAATGGATTTAAATTATAATGAATTTTTTCCATATATTCTTTTTTCTTATTTTCTGCTTGTTGATAATTCTTTAAAGATTGAAAATATGCATTCCAAGTTTTTTCAATACCTTGTCCTTTATAAACTACTTTATTTGAATCATATAATTCACTTAAATCATATTCAATTTTTTTTTCAGGATTTGTATGATTATTAATTATTGTAGAAATTGATAATTCATTTTCAACTGTACTATTTGGTAAAAGTGATTTTAATGAATTTTGAAAATTATGAGAATTATTATTATTTAATAATAATAAATGTGAATCTCTATATTCTTTTGATTCATTATCAAAAAATACTGAACCTTGAATATTAGTATTATTTTTATTAGTTTTTTTATTTTTTTCATCAAAAAGTTGTTTATATTTTATTTTAAGATCTTTCATTAAACTATCATAATCTTGTGTTTTATTTTGTGAATTATCATCAAAAGAATTTTCTTCCATATATTTTTGAACTCCAACTTCTTTAGTTGAACAATTTTTACGTTCATAATCATCATCCCAAATAAATTTATCATCATTATCACTATTATCATCTAATTCATCAAAATATGCTTCTATATTAGAATCTGCTGGTATCATTGATATATTTCTTACCATAGCAACGCCTCTATTACTTATTATAGCTTTAAGAACATTTTCTTGTCTTAAATTTGTTCCAGAAGATAAACTTTTAGCTTTTTGATAAAATGATTTTTTTACATTTCCTTCTTTTGATTCATCTTTATTTGTAGTTAAATTATCATTAAATAATAATACTTGATTTTTAAAAGATTGTGATATTGGTAAATGTTCTAATATCCATGGAAATTTTACAGGAATTTTATTTAAATCAGTAATTATTTGTAAATTAGAATTTTGATTACCTTGAGATTTTTTATTTTTTGAATTATTATTAGAATCATCCAATAATGATAAATCATCTTTATTAATTAATGAATTATTATCATTTATATTATTATATCTTGTACCCATTCTACCAGCTGATGGATTTAATTTTATTTGTCTATGAATAATTGCATCGCTTGTTATTTGATCTTTTTTATATACACCTAATGCTTTTTCTTCAGGTGAAGTTAAATAATCTAATTTTGTTCCTATACTTGGTAATAATTTTGCTGCCCATGATGGTGCTCTTTCTTTCATTAAATCTTTTTCTAATTCTAATGATAATTGTACTAATGGATTTCTATCAAAAATTTGTTTATTATTTTTAAAATTTCCAATTTTTGTAGATATATTACCATCATTTACATTACCCATTGCATCATATAATTGAATAATATCTCTTTTAATACCAGATAATCCCATTGAAGCATGAGAAATAGTTGATACAAATAATGGATATGCAGATAATTGTTTATCTAATTGAGTTTCACCTTTAGCATGTAATGAAACATTTTCATAATTCATTGCATATTTTTTAGATTGCATTCTATCTAAAAATTTTATTACAAATTCTGCTGCTTTAGCTTCAGTTACAAAATCTTTAAATGTTGCACTTCCATTATTAGAATCATTATTTATATTATTACCTTCTATTATATTCCAATCTTTTATCATACCATTAATTCCACTTCTAATTTCTAATTCTTTTCTTCTATTATTTAATTTAGAATCTAATTTAGATGAGTATTTTCTACTAATTGTTACTGATAAATCATCTAATATTTTTTCATCTCTTTTAGGAACTTCAATTGCTCCTGGTATTAAGTTTAATAATTTGTAAGAAATAGGAGCATTATCAGAACATTTTTTTGCTGATTCTACAATACTTGTTGATGAATTTATTGCTTTGTTAATTCTATGAAAAGATGAATTTCTTAATTTATTAAATCCATCAATTGTAAATAATTCTTTTTCATTAGACATTCTTTTTTAATACTTAATTTAAATTTTATATATTCTTTAAATCCAATTTTAGAAATATACTAAAATTTTTAAGAAAAAAGAAAAAAAAAACTATTATAAAGGAAAATAAAAAGAAATCAAATATCATAATCTAAAAATTAAATATTTAATATAAACATGATTTTAAATCAATTAAAGTGTCTTTTTAAATTCCATATACATCTATTTATTTAGGACGGGCGCCTTTGCGATCTTACGTGTCAATTAAATACAAACGAGAGAAAAGAAAAAAAAAAAAAAACTTAATTTAATGGATAATAAGCCTGTAATCCAAACAAAATTTTGTGCTTAATCTTTGGAATTTTATTTGTATTCCCTTCTTTAAAATTCGTTTTATTTTTTTTAGTTCTTTTAGTTTTACTTTTTAATTTAGTCTTATTTGACATTTGATTATTGTCATGATCAGAATTGCACTTCTTTGTAAAATTGAAAGGAATATCATCATAAAATATATCATTTACCTTAGATTCATTAAAATAGTCTTTAATCAAATCAGTTTTATTGAATTTCAAAAATAATTCATTATCATTATTTTTATTTTTATTTTTATCTTTATCTTTATCATCTTTTTTATCCAAATTAAGTTCATTAATAGTTTCTAAAATATCAAGTCTTAACATTTCTGAATCAGATAATTCTTTTACATCACTTGAATTAACAATTAAATTTAAATCCAAATTATTTTTCAATAATTCCTTTGATATTTGACCATTAGGAAACACTTTTTGAAACACAGATTCTATTACTACACTATATAATCTCCAGAATGACATCAATTGTACGGAAGAACAAACGTCACTTGATTTTGGTATTATTCTTCTATTAGATAATATGGATACTGTCTCTATAAATGGTCCTTTATTTTTATATATTGAAACTTTTTTATCTTCATTAATATCATTAGTAAAAACATTAGAAAATTTCTTTCTTAAACTTCCTTCATTAGTTTTTTTAGATAAAATATCTTCATTATAATTACCATATCCTGTATTACCAATTGTTGAGCATAAGCATTGAAAAATTTCAAAATATAAAAATAATACTAAACAAAGTTTTTTCAATAAATAAAATCTCTTTAAAGCCATTGATTACATCATAATATTCAATGACTCATTTATTTGTTTTTAGTTTAGATAATTCACATTATACTATTTTTATTTAATTTATAATGCCGGTATAAAAAAGGTATCGAGATATTTGCTATACACCAAGAAAGCGGCAACATTTTTTTTTTTTTTTTCTTATTTTCTTTTTTTTTTTTTTTTCAATTTTTGATACATACATTACTGATTTTTTTTTCTAATGGAGGGGTAAATATTTAAATATTCAATTTTATAGTGATAATTTTAAAGATATTTTGATTTTAATATTTTTTTTTTTTAATATAAAAGATATACTAATACAAATGTGGATTGATTTTATACTGAATAATTCAAATAATGATGCAAACAAATACTAATTATATTAAAAAGACCATTGCAGGTTCAGGATCTAATGTTTATCAAGATGATAGAATAAACAGATTAAGCCAAAGGTTAAATAGTATACATAATGGTTTAGATATTGATCGTTCTTCCAAATATATTGATAGAATATCAGAATTAGAAGTAAGTATTCAGGAATTTGATCAGGAAATGAATAATCGTTATGAGAATGCAATGAAAAAAGTAAATGAATTAAAAAATTCATTTTCTAATTTAAAAAATGAAAAAGATATAGATTATTATAAACATATGAATAATGATTTAAGAGAAAATTTAAAAGATAATAATATTATACAAATTGAAAAACGTTTAAATGAATTACTTCAAACTGAAATATTTAGTAGAAAAAATATGGAACAAAGATTAATAGATATTATTGATGAGAAAATTGATAAATTAAAAGGTGAAATTTTGAAAAAAGATATGGAGAGACAAGAGTTAGATTCCTGTGTTAAAAAATTTGTTGATATTGATATTCCACGTTTAGGAAATGCAATTAAGAATGAAGTTGAAAAATGTCAATCAATTGAAGTTAATATTATAGAACAATTGAAAGAAGAAATAGAGAAACTTAATATATTAATTAATGATGAAGTTAATACTAGACAACAATCTATAGACGCACTTTTAGATTTGATGGAAAATTTGGTTCAACAAATTACATTAGATACTAAGGCAGATCGCTCAGAGAGACAAAATTCAGAAGATGTATTGCTAAAGTTACTTGGAGATACTTTAAATAGGGTACAATCTGTAACATCAACTATTTTAAAGTCATAATATATTTAAATAAATATATAAATATATATTTTTTTATTTTTTAAATTAGAAATTTTCTTTTATTTTTCAAAAAAAAAAAAAAAAAGAAATAAACATTTAATTTAAGGTTTTTAAATAAGATAAAAAAAATGTGTATTTCTAATAATATTTTAAATATTTATTTATTAAATAGAAAATTGATTTTATTAATATAATTTATGTCTTAATTTTTAATTTATATTTATCTTTGAATCCTCACAATATGTTTAATTGTAAATTTCATGTAATAAGTGGCGGTTTATTTATAGTAATTGTGAATATCTATATATTATTGAATGAAATTCAGAATTATCAAATTTTGATTATATATAAAAATTAAGATTATATTAATATAATAAAAAAAAAACTAAATACAAATAAATGGTTGTTGTTGTTAATCAATCAAAAGTAAATTTATTGTTTCTTTTAATAGCAATTTTGGGTGGGGTCTCGAATATATGCCGTTCAGATTATAATTTACCATTATTTGTATTTATTTGGTGGAGTTACTTTAACTTTCCTGAAAATCAAAGAACTCGTCAACAAAAATTTATACGTAGATTTATATTATTATCATGTTTTCAAGATATAATATATATAATATATTGGACTCCTCTTTGGTTTTCATTACAATGGAAAACAAATGAACCATCGACATTTAGTTGTCACATTATTATTATAACTATAGCAATAATAAACATAATATTGAAATTTATGACTTTATTTATATTAAAAGGTGGAACAGGGTTTACTTCAAATCATGTTATTATTTATAATAACTATTAAGAAAACAAATATTAAAATAAATACTAATATTTTAAATTAAAATTTAAGTAATATTGTAACTATTATTAATTATTATGACAACTATTACACTAGAAATATTTAGAAAAGTTTAAATTATAATTCATCTTTTATATCTGATTTTTCAATATCATCCGTTAAATGTTCATGAATTGAATCAGATGATGAATCGTGCTTTTTATGAGATCCAATTAATGATTGCAACATTTTCAAAACTTCATCCATACCACCTAAATCTCCACCTTCTGCTTTATTTGCAAACACATCAAACATACTGCCACTTCCATCATCCATATTACCAAGACCACTATTTCCCATTAAGGAAACAAGTTTTTGTATCATTTCATCAGTAATTTCTACATCATCATTACCAAATTCAGAATCTAATCCATCATGATCATGATCATGATCATGTTCATGTTCATGTTCATGTTCATGTTCATGTTCATAATCATGTTCACCTTCATAATCTTCTTCATTATCTGATACTTCATTAATTTGTTCACCAAATATACGAGTACATTCTTCATGTGTTAACTTATAATTCTCATCATTAGAATCTACAAAGATACTGTGTGGGTATTTGAAAACATCTCCATAATCAGCAAGAATCGATTGTATATAAATCATATAATTAGATTTTGCAAAATCTGCAGGAATTGATGTCGCATTTAAATCAGATGGTAAAGCATCTTTTCTTGTTTTAAATACATCAATAATTTGTAAATAAGAATCATTTATTGCTTCTTCTATTTCATTAACTCTCATCAAATATATTATTCTTTTTGTTGTAAGTTCTTTTTCATTAGATACATCAAGACCGAATATTGATAAATTTTCAGAATTATTTTTAGATGATGATACGATATCTTCATTTTCTTTTTTTAATTTTTCCATTTCTTCTTTATCAATAATACCATCACCATTTATATCATTTTGACTTAAGAAACTATTAATTTTTTTATATAATTCTTTTGACAAACTGTAATAATTAGTTAATTTAAAGTATTCTGTTTTATTTAAATAACCATCTTTATCAAGATCTACTTCATTGAATAATTCTGTATAAAATTTTTTTAACTCATCATTTTCTATTGATTCAGAATTATCATTAGATGAAAAATTTTCAATGAATTCATTAAATGATAATAATCCATCTCTGTCTTTATCAATTAACTTAAATTCTGCATCTAACTCTTTTTGAGTAGAACGTTCAGAAATGAATCTTATCCATTTAATTAGCTCTTCCTTATCTAGTATATTATCTTTATTTATATCAATCATATCTATCAATGTATTATAACGTGATAATATTAACTCTTCATCAACTGTTATTGTTTTTAACCATTCCTTGTACATCTTCTCATCAGTTACAAGTCTTAAAAAATTAGAACTTTCATATGAACTACATAATACAAATACTAAGAACAAAACAAAAATAAATATCTTATTTAATTCCAACATCATATTATATTTTAATCTATAAAGCACAAGAATTATGAAATTAATTAATAAATTAAGTTTATTAATTCTTAATATAAAGAATTAAATTTTTAAAATTATTTTGAAGATACCCCTTAATAATTCAAATAGTTATCTTTAATTATATTAATTAATAAACCACTTAATTTTTTTTATGACTCTTTATATACCGGTCTCCTTCCACACAAAATAATTTGAGCGCTCAAAATTTTGAATGATTGATATTTACACGTTAATTATTAAAAAAAAAAAAAAAAAAAATTATAGAAATCAAATTTAAAATAAAATTAATCCATTATTTAAGTATGCTATTAGTTTTATATCTAATATTGATATTTATAACTTCCCAATACTGTCTGGGATCCTAAATATCAAAATATTTGTTTCCTATTATGTATCTTTATTATAGTAACAGATGACTATGATAATAAACATAACGATTATTAACTATAACTTTTCACATTCACTTGAAAATACAAATAAAAACATTATCTTAATAAGCAATATTGAATTTGAATTTTCATTTACAATAAATCCGTAATATCAGCATTACTTATAATAGGACTAGGTGTATCTCTTAAATTTGTGTAAATGTTAAGAAGATCGATACCAAGAGAGTCCCCACAATATACAAAATCAGAAAGTGAATTATTGATTTCATATTGTTTTTGTTGAATTATAGAAATGTTATTAGAAAGTTGCTTTGAATCACTTCCTGTTGTATCTAAGTCCAAATATGAAATAGAAGAGGATGACGAAGGAGATGAAGAGACTATATTGTCATCATCATTGAAATGAGGAAATTGACCATTTCCAGTTATTGGCCAAGGTACATCAGAATTGGAAAGAGATACTTGAGGATTAATTATATTTTCGCTTTCATTTATATTATAATTTAAATGATAATTGGCACTTTCAGGTAATAAATTAAGATGATTTCTTATATGATTTTTTTCAGAATAATTACCAAAAGGAACATTAGAGTAATTGTTATTATTATTTAGATCTACAGTAGGAGGCATTAAAATTAAATCTAAGCCTAAACTTGAAGCTGGTATATAATTTTTTTCTGGTCCTATAGAAGCAGGACTTGATACTGCAGTAGATGCCATACTATTTGATTCCAATGATAAACGCTTATCCGAATAAGATTCATCAAATAAATTATCTTTATTCATTATTTGTTTTGAGATAGATCCATTAACATATTCATATTTAGGAGCTGTTTCACTTTTAATATCAATATAATTCTTATAATTTTGATAATTTATTTCTCTATTATGTTCATCACTTAGTGAATTATTTATATAATTATATCTCGTATCTTGTGATAAGTTATCTACTATTTGACTTCCTATTAATCCTATATTATTAATTAAACCATTAGATACCATTAAATTATTACTTGTATTATTACTTTTATTAATATTTGTACTATTGCTGTTACAAGTATTGTTATTATCATTAATATTTGAAGTGCATAAACTGTTAATATTTAAATTATCATCAAGATTAGAATCCGAGTTACTACCATCATCCCTAATATATAGTTTATTATTTAAGTTATGATTTATATTATTAGAACTGTTGATATTTAGAGTATTACAGTTATTTATGCTATTATTTAAGCTGTTATCTAAATTATTATTCAAAATATTGTTGTTGTTACCTAAACTGTCATTATTTTTATTAGAATTATTTATATTATTAATTGAGGATTTATTTGCATAATTTGGATCATCTTGTAAAAGCCATGTAGGTACTATTCCATCCGAAGCTGTTGAAATGAGTTTTGAATCCATTGTTAATGTTGAAGGAGCAATTCCACGTACCTTTTTCAAAAAATATTTTTGAGCATGAGATCTGATTTGAACAAGTGTTCTTGTTTTCACTTCTTGTTGTACAAGCGTCCAATTTCTTCCAAATTTTTTTAATGCTAGTACAAATCTACTGTGTTCTTCATCTGTCCATTTTCCAACATTCTGACCTAAAATATATCTTTTCTTTCTCGATCCTTTATCAAATACTTCTTCATCTTCTTCATATTTACGTTTTGAATAGTTACCTAGAACATCCTCTTCACCATAATAACAAATCATTCCATTTTCCGAATTTTCACCTCCAACTGTATAGTTCAACATTACCTTCTATTATATATTTATAGATAATATCCTAAATTTTTGATGAATTTACAAAATAAAATATAAGTTCAATTTAACCTGAAAGAAAAAAGAAAGAGAAGGGAAAATAACGATAGTTTCTCAATCTTTATGTTTAACAATTAATATTTGAAATCTGATGTATTTAATATATATTAGAGAAAACGATTCTTATATATTAATCTTTATTTGTATCACTTATTATAATCTCTTTTTGTTTTTTATTCAATAAACTGATTAAATATAGATTTATATATCAATACACATTGAATTTTGAAATGGTTTTTCTATAATATGCTAAACCCTTTTATTTAAATACCAACAAATAATATAAATAAAATACATAACATATATATATATTATATATATATATATATATATATATATATATATATGTTATATATACATATATATTATATATATGCTATATATGCTATATATGATTGTACTTCACTATTTATTTTTACTTCAATTACATGCAACGGCTAATACCCAAGAATTATCAGCTTTTAAGTTATATATTGATAACTTAGTTACCTTAATACCTAAAGTTTATTTTCTAGATGACAAAAAAAAAGAGCAAATTACAAATATATATATTTTTAAAATGAGTTTACATGGATATACATATGCGCACTGCAAAGTACCATGTACTTAGCTCTTTTAATTTGTAGGCCTATGACTGGTGCAGGTACATATATTTATTTGCCTCGCAAATTATAGGTATTTATACATTATACACATATAATATATATATGTATATATATATGTATGTATATATATATATATATATATATATATATATATATATATATGTGTATTTATTTCCACGCATACGTTTGATATTTAAATTTATATATTTAAATAATAGTATTAAATAAAATATTAATTTATTAGACATTATACGTGAAATTAATATTTTATTTCTGAAATATTTATTTAACAATATAGCTTTATTATTAATAAGAATAAAAGTATATTATTTAATTATTAAATAATACCGATACCTTAATTATTAACTAAAATACGTTACGTCTCATATATAGGGCGGGCTCTTGGCACATATTTCGAAAAATACAAGCTCAATTTCTTTTTAGAATCAAACATAATCACTCAAATTTACATGTACTTTTAATAGCAATTGAGAAAAGAAATAATAGAAAATATTTAATCAATACTGATCATAATCTATATGCTTAAAACTATGTGAATTGATTATATATTTGCTATATCTGTATTTACATGTATATATATATATATATATATATATATATACAAATGTACATATTTCTAACGCATATTTATGTACAATCTATATTATTATTAATCATTGTACTGAGTGTTATAATGCCTTTTTACTGAGAAATACGTATTAGAATATCTTTATATATTTGAATTAAAGCTCTTAATCAGAATGTTGCTGTTCTTCTCACGCGTTGTTAAATTTGTGGCATTTAAAGAATTTATATTATTGCATGACATCATATTTCCACTTCTCAAAGCATTTTCTGGGCTTGCTCTTTTCACCTCAACCCATTGGCCATCAATGTAATGCTCATCGTATGCTCTAATTATTTCATCTACTACATTTGTATTAGTAAAGGTCACAAACCCAAATCCTATAATTTTAAAATTTATCGTTAAGCATTAATGAGTTTTAAATTATAATAATTTCTTACCTCTTCCAATACCACTTTTTTTATCGCACATCATTACACAATCACTAATCTGTCCGAATTGTTCAAAATACTTTCTAAGTATATCTTGTGAACAAGTCGTTGGAAGATTTCCAACAAATATTTTTTCTGTCCTAAACATTGTACCCTGAATATTATCATTAGAAAAGTCTTCCAACTTATCGCAATACAATCTACAATTGACTTCTTTACCCATAATAACATGTGGTGATCTTAATGCATTCTCAGTAACTCCTTTTTCAGAAAATGTTACAATCGCAAAATTCATTATTTGTATATATTGGCAATTTTCAACATTACCAAATTTCTCAAAATGTCTTATAAGATGATCTATTATAATTTAGTAAATGCAAACTTATCAATTAAGAAATTAAAATACACTCACCTTTTGTAATTTGTTCACTCAATCCGTCTACAAGAATTTTATTAGATAAACTATATATTCCTTTACCCATCTTTTTTTTTTTTTATCGGAAATGTTTACTTTTTAAATATTTAAATTCTCAAATAATTCGTATTAATAATATATAATATATACATATATATGTATATAATGCATATATATATTAAGTATTATAATTGCAGATTAATAACTGAATTGAAAATAATTGATTATATTTCTATTTATTATTAATTGAATAAATTGAGTAAATAAAAACTTTTTTGTTAAAACTTTTTAAAGTTCGAACTATTAAATAACTTCAAAATTTTTATTCTCCTCTTTAATATATAAATTATTTTTTTGAAATTAACTTTTATATCCAGTCATAATGACCATTGACAATCAACTTGCATTTTTTTTTTGTTTATATTTGTGGGTATTTATTTGTTTTAATCGATAATATGTCCATTGCATTTATTATTAAATTACCCCATTTCCCACTAATTCATGTTTTTTTTTTACTAATTTTCATGATTTTTTATAAATTTATCAAATACATGTAAATTATTTATTGACATATTTTTCTATATAGGCAATTTTATTTCAAAAACAATCAATTTTATTGCATGTCATATACCTGCATGTATTTAAAATATTACTTTAACACATGCAATAATACATGCATATTATACTTGAAGTACATGTAATATAATTAGTTCAAAAATAAATATTCTTACTAAAAAACAAATAGAATCAATACGTTTATTTAAAATTTTATAAAAAAAAAAATAACAAGTTAGAAATGATAATTTAATAAGAAATAAGTTTAAGATCTAGTACTAGTATTATTGGAATTCAAGTTGTTACTACTAGAGCGATTCCATTTATTTAGCATAAGTTTTTGAATAGATAATAGAGCTTCTTTGGATATTTCACGGTTAGGTGAGGTCATTAACGTCATTAAAACTTCTTTTACATTAAGTTTAGCAAGTATTTGTTTACCCATGGGATAAAGCCTGGCAAATTCACCAATATCGAAACATGCCACAGCAAGAGTCGTTGAGTCATCAGATGTCTTCAATAAATGAACCAATTTCTTAATTGCTATAAATTCATCGGTTTCAAAATTCATTACATTTTCAAGCCAAAATTTTTCGGTATGTAAAAATGACCATTTGAACTTTTTTTTATCAAGTTCAATACAATAGCGGTCAAAATTAGAAAATTGTTTAAGTTTTTGATCTATCATTATTTGTCCTTGTCTTATTTCTTCATAAATTTCTGGATCCAACCACTTTTCATATTCTAATATAGTTAAATATTGGAGCAAACCAATGTCTATAATACTTTCTACTGCTGCATCATTATTCATAACATTCTTCAACAAATTAAGTGTTACTCTAACGACCTTTTCGGAACGACAATCTATAATTGAGGTTGCAACCTTTCTAATTAAATCTTTTGAAACAAGAATAGGAATTGCTTCCTCATTAAATGATAATAACCATACTACAACACAAGCCTTATATATATGTGATGTAGGAGAACCAGTAGATAAATTTGATAAAATAAATTCAACAACACCAGGATATGTCAAAATTAACATTCTATACGAATCTACTTTAGCCAAATTACCTAGTACATCTAATGCACCAATAATTGAGCAATACCCACCACTTAAGTTAGATACTAAATTATCTGATTCATTGTTTTGATTATTATTAGTTAAATATAATTCATCTTGATTATTTCCCGTTAAATTTCTTCTATTTTCCGGAGTTTTAAAAAGATGTTCCAGTAATTCTAAAATATTTTCATTAGTAAAACTACCTTCATTAGAATGACTAATAAGTCCTGATAAAAAGAATAGTAACTTATCTGATAAATATGCATCAACTTTCGGTCTATCCAAGAATTGCATAAATTTGTCAAATATTGCAATACCCTTCGTTGTTTCCACAAAACCTTGATATTGACCTGCATCGTCTCTTACTAATTCATATATCATTGTTAATATATATTGTGATGGTTCTAAGTCGGGAGTTATACCTAAACAATTTAAAACTAATTGTCTTAATTGTTTATCAGAACTTAAAAGTTGGCTTCTTACTAGTAAAGACTGATTGTGTAAGGCCATCAATTTAACAGAAGATCCCACTGGCAATGCCCCTGCTAACTCATATTTTTTCCAATGGGGAGCATGGCTTAAGATTCTTGATCGTTTCTCTGCAGTAGATGTATGTTCTGATAATGCTAATTTTCCTATGAGCTTCACTTGCTCAGTTGATCTCATTTTCACAAGATCGGAATAATAGTTGTTTCTATTTAAATTCTTTCTAATTGTTATAAAAAAAAAAATTAATCGAGAGAAATTGTGAATTCAAATATTACATTTCTTTGGATAACCTCTTTTAAATTTTCAGTTTTATATCAAATTCTAGCGGGAAAGTTTCAAGACAATTTAAAGTTATGTAAGAAAGAATAAATACCGGCAAAATAAGTGAGATTAAAACGCCGCTTAAAACGTAAAAAAAATACATGTCGTAATGTAAGTTAAGAAATTAAGACATTTAGTCAAAAATTAAATTCAAGTTTTCGCATATAATTAAATAGAGATTTAAATAAAATTGATTAAAACAATTATTGAAAACCTAAAAAAAATCCATCTTCTTTTTTATCTATTAGAAAATTAATCTAAGTAAATATAGACAATTTACTTTAATATTAAAAAAGAAAAGGACTATTCAACTTTTTAGCTGATTTCAACATCATTATCTTCATAATTTATTAAAGCTAACAATTTCACATGACTGTACTAGACCGTACTCCTCCTCCTCTTCTTCCTCTTCATTGAGTTCGTCTCTTTGATTAAACTTCCTCTTCTGTTCTTCCGTCATACCTAGAGTCTCGATAGCATCTACAATATCTTGGGTATTGACTAAATCGTCAATAATAGTTGCACCCATTTGTAATTTGAATAATCCAAATGCAACAGGAACTTTCTTTTCACCAGAAGAAAACTCAACACCATTAATATTCAAAGAACGAATCATGCTTGCTACCTTTTCTAAATCGACATCTAATGATGATGGCTTAATATCTAAAACCAGAGAAGATTTACTTGCTGGCTTCTCTTTTTTCTTTTCTTGTAAAGCTTTCTTTTTTGCTTCCATTGCTTTTTTAGCTTCTTCTAAATCATCCCCATCATCACCAAATAAATCAAAATCGTCATCATTTGATTTCTTCAACTGGCATTTAGATATTTTCTTCTCAAATGGCTCTCCTGGGAAACTAGATCTTTCTTCTTTAGTAAAGCTCATCATATGAAAATAATATCTACGGATATGATCAAATGAACAAATATCACCACCTGCCTTTTTTAAAAAATATATTGCTTCAATATCATCTTGAGTTGGTGAAACACCCTTCATGTATGATCTTGTTGACAAGAAATCATTTAATTTCTTTTTTCCTGAATCAGTAGAAAGATCACCAAATTTATCCATTAACATTCTTGAATTTCTAATTAAATTAAGAAAAATCACTAATTAAAAAATATATATAATATATAAAGAACGAAATAATGTTTTAAATAACTTATTTCTAATTACTTATAATTATCAATAATTATAATATATATTACATCATTGAAAATATATATATTACGTCAACTATTTAGTTACCCCTCAATAACTTATATATTCCATTATTATTTCTAATTCCCCTCATTTTATTTGAACCGCTTATTAATTTAAATTTATTTCGATCAAATACTATTGCCCGCTAATTTTGTTTAAAATGTAACCGACATTTTTTTTTAAAATAAACAATAAATCCTCTTAATATGTGCACCGTCTGTAATGTAATATAAATTAATAAAAAACAATTTATTTCCAATAATTATCAGTTTTAAATATAAACCAATATTTAGTTCTTTTTTATTAAACTTTGCTCATTAAAATATAAAAAATTATTTAAATAAAAAACAATATCCGGTATTTTAATTTTTTAAAATGTTTATTTAGCGCCATGCATTCTTGAGCATATTATATGAAATTT
Organism: Cryptosporidium baileyi; assembly: GCA_001593455.1. Lineage (NCBI taxonomy): Eukaryota > Apicomplexa > Conoidasida > Eucoccidiorida > Cryptosporidiidae > Cryptosporidium > Cryptosporidium baileyi. The sequence continues at coordinate 26,550 of JIBL01000079.1, forward strand.
TTTGAATTAAATGCACTGATTAGATTAAAATTAATTAAATAAAAAAATCAAAATCTTACTATTAAGAAAACACACTGTTGATTTTTGCTTTATTATTAAAGTTATGAGAATTTTTTTTCTAAATTAATTAATAGCAGTGATTATATCAAATAATTTTAAATAGCTTTCAATAATAAACACTATAATATAATAAAAATGTGTGATTGCTTTAAATACATTAACTTACTTAATTTTAATCAGAAAAGTGATTTTGTTTATGATGAGAAGTTTGAAATAAGTGTAACATCAGTAGATTCACCAGGAGATGGAAAAACAGATATAAGTAATACAAATAAAATATATGATGAAATATTGTTTTATTATACAAAGATTTTAGATAATGAAGACTACAACTTATTAGTACCAATAGAAGGAAATGCTAATGGTATGTTTCAATTTAAATATTACATTTCTATTGAAAAATAAATGATTATATTAGATATAATTAGTGATGAATATCCTAAATTATTAAGCAATATAAGATTTAATGAAAATCTATTAACAGAAAAAATAAAAAAAGATTATAAAACTGATTTAAATGCAGAAAAAATTTTTATTAAAGAAAAAAGTAAGTTTTATCTCTTTATTTAATCAAATTATTATTTTTATTTATTTTTTTCGTTAGAAAAATGTGTTAATGGGTTAATAGGGGATTGGAGCTTAATACAAGAACTTTCAGATGATATGGATTTATTTTTGCAAGAATTAGGAGTTGGTCTAATAAAAAGAAAGGTTATAAATAAAGGCAATTATACATTAAAAGTTACCAAGGAAAATGAAGATAAAATTTTAATAAAAATAGAGCCATTTATTGGTCCGACACAAGTAATGAACTGGGATTTATCGGGTAATTCATTTATTGAAAACAGTTCAGATGTTGGTAAATGGGAAAATAAAGTAGAATTTATTAAATTTAAGCATGAGAAAACAAATAATAAAGAAATATTAGCATTGAATATGATACGTAGAAACTGTAATATATCAAAGACTATAATTGAGACAAGATGGTCACAATTAGATGTAAATTATTCAAAAGTAAAATATATAAGATATAGGTAAGTTCTTTTCGTTTCATTTTAAAAAATCATTTACTTTTTTATTTAGACTTATCAATGAAAATAATAAATGTATTATGGATTTATTTAGAGCATTTAAACCCAAACAAACAAGTTGAAAGAACTATGAAAATAAATATAATTATTGTTCATTTACAAATGTTGAATAAAAAATGAGTGGAAATACTATTGTAGCATCACCAAATACTTTAATTGGATTGCTATTTGATTTAATTTTTCCCCAACTCACAGCTTCATCAGGAGATGCACCTGAATCTGATCCATCGTATTCTGAAGCCGTAGTAATGTATACAGCAAAGTCAGCACCATTTCTCATCAAATTGGCATTACATACATGATGTTTTGGAGTTCCTCCACCAAGTATAATTATTCCACTTTTTTTAATATTTAATGAAATGTCGTTAATTTTTCTTATGTCTTCTATAATATCAATTTTAAGACCCTAAATATAAATTTATTAATAGAATTAATAGTTATTATGTATGATATTATATTAAACTTACAGGATTTCTATATGAATGAAAGAACAAATTATCACCCAAAGAACCATCTGTTAAACCTGGACAAAATACTGGTATATTATTTTTATAGCACCAATAATAAAGAGAATCTTCATTATTAATTTTTTCTCCTAAAAAATGTATTAATTTTGATGGAGTCCAGTTAAATGATTCTCTGTTTTGTATTTGTAACATTTCATCCAATAATGGTTGTAACCACTCTTCAAAATCTACATAATTTTGATTAGGTACAAGTAAATTTCCTATTCTATTCCATCCTTTATCTCTCAATTCACTTCCTTTAAGTGAAAAATCACCTAAATATGTATTACCCAATACTTTAATAAAATCTTCTTCTATACCACCAGCTGATGTAACAATAACATCAATTAAACGATTCTTTGCTAAATATACAAAAATTTCACGAAGACCAGATGAAATCATATTTGATGTAAAGCTTAACCATATTGTACATTTCACATTTTTTCTATATTGAATATCATTATAAGGTTCAACTTCATCTGGTTCGATTTCTTCGTCTGACAAACGCCATTTTAACATTTTATTAATTTCTTCTATAGCTCTTCCAATATTTGTTGCTTGAAATCCCATATTCTTAATGTTTCTACAATATTCTTGAATTGTAATATTTTTAAAATGTGTTTGTTTTGGCCCAAGTATTACTTTCTCATTATTATTAATGGGCTCACTATGAATTAATACATTTTTAGTTGCAGTTTCTGGTATTTTTTCTAACATATTGTACTATATAAATAACTTTTTAGTTATTAAATAAAATAAAAATTATATAAAAAATTCATTTAAATTATTTTTTTTTTTTTTTTTTTTTTAAGTTTTTTTGATCATCAATTGACATTAAGGCATTTTTTAGTAGACTACCGCCCGATTTGTCAAAAATAAATAGAAATAAAATTATTTTCTAAATTTTATTCTTCAAACAAGTTTATTAAACTTAATCATGAATTAACAAGCAAATATATTATATTTAACTATTTAAAATATATATAATGCAACAAGCAATAACTATAATAAAAAAGTGAATTTAGAAAAAAAGTGCAAACAATTATAGAAGATTAACAATTAATAGCTGTTTTAAGTTGTATTTTTAATTAGATTTATTAAAAAAAGAAAAAAAAAATGAAAAATTTGAATACGAGGAAGAATATGTGATTCATTAATAATAAAATACAAAAAGCAATAGCGCCAATTAATTTTTAATGGCAAGAATCTACTTGATACCGCTAATAATTAATACATAAAATAATTAAATATTTGAACTTTAAATAATAGAGGGTATTTAAATAAATATTTAAAATGTAGACTTATTTGAACGGAAATTATTGGCGCATTCAGTTTTTGAGGAGAAAGAAATAAATTATTAAATAATTTGTGTAGAAGGTTAAATAAAGTACGAGTAAATAATAAATGTTGTACTAGGCGGTCAATTAGTCATTTTTATTGAGTTATTGTAAACAAATAGCTATACGTATAGTATATATTAATTAAAGAATAAGTTAAATTAGTCCAAAATGATTATTTCTAATGCTTTTTAATATTTCTCCCCCCCCCACTATTGTTGAAGATTTCTAATCCCCCCTCATTATTTAAGCTCTTAATAATAATAAAACCCAAATAATGTATGTGTTGTTCACCCGTTGTTAATAAGGGTGAGAATTTCTCTTTAAAAGATTTGTCCAAATTATAAAGGATATATGGTGGTAGAGAAACAACAAGAACGTCATAATAATGATAAGAAACGAAGGTTCAGGCGTCCATTTCAGAGGTCACCAACGAATGGAAGTCAAAGAAATCATATAAAAGAAAAGGACAAAATACATAATGTGACCACAAGTTTAAATTCAAGTAGTAACTTTCAACATAATTCAACGAATACCGTTGTAAATGTATGCTCTAAAGATTTGTCTGAAGGTAATACTGAGATTAATAACGGTGCAAATAATACAAATAATCATGAATTACGCCCAACAAATAATAGACAAAATAAAAATTATTCAAATCTTAATAATGCAACTAACAAAGATCAGCAACCGACAAATATAGACAATTCTGATAAAAAACAATCTTCGAGTGGTACTTGTGTCACTGTTGATGATAATGAGCAGGTGAAGTTAAGTACTAATAGAAATAAGATTGAGAAACAAAATACTCAGCATTCAAATTCACAGACACACTCTCAATCGCAATTAAATCCTCAAACACAATCTCAAACACAAACACAACCAACAAGACAGTCTAACTCGAAATTGCATTTGAACTCTCAATCTAAACAACAAATTAATCCTCAGCACAACAGCCACATTCCGAATAAGAGTAGTAATAATACTCATCATCATAATAACCATCATCACAGTCATAATCACTATAACAATCATTACAATACTCACGATCGCTATAATCATGATAGAAGGGGAAGGGGATATAACTATTCCTCTAATAACAAGCAGAATTATCATCAGATGAGTTATGACAATAGAAAGACGTTAAATAACTCAAATAATCAGAATTCGCAGATGAAGTCGCAGAATAGATCTCAGTATTATCAAAATTCTTCACAAAATAATCTAGAGAAGCACTATGTTGTGAAAGAGAGCAGCAGTAATGTGCCAAGTAATAGAATTAATGACGTCTCGACTAATTTCAATAACGATAATAATAGTAATAATATGCAAAATAATAATAATGCGAATGGCAGTGTAAATACAAATGTAAATGTGAATAATAAGAAGGACTTTCATAATACATCAGTTAGGCGTGAATCAAATGTTAATCCAAACAATGCTGCTAATAACAATGGTAACTTTAACAACAATAAGCACGTATATCGTGATAATTCAACTTATCATTTACAAAAGGATTCCAACAAAGTGCAAAACACATCTCAGAGAGAACAGAATGTTGCACAGGTTAGGATTAACAAGTCACAACTTAGGCACTCAACAAGCGGTGAATTTGAATATAGGAACAATGAGAATAACTTTGAGTCTAGACAGAGACAGAACAATTCTGAGTCAAATGTTGATTATAAATCGAAATCATCTAAGCACGAGGGCAATAACATTAATTTGAGAAGTTCTAATCAAAATTATTACAATCATGGAGGTCATCCTAACACGACTTGGAAGGGATCTAATAATGTTAATCATACATATTCTAGACAGAATAGATATTCTAGAGTCTCTAAGCATCCAATTATCAATTCGAGTAAATTGCAACCCAATATTAATGAAGTAAGACCTACAGAAGGAACAGTGGAATTGAATTCTCGTTCTAATAACACAGTAAGTACTACAAATCTGGATGATTTGAAGAAAAAGAGAACTAGAAAGCGTTATAATAGAAATACTCGAGCTCATCATCATCATCACCATCATCCTCCTCACTCTCACTCTCACCATCATTCTCATCATCATCCTCATCCTCATCCTCATCCTCATCATCACTACCATCAGAATCAAAATAATGTTAGTTCTAATCTTTCTAAGGATAAACACAAGGTTAATAATCTTGATGGCACTCCTGCAGACAACTTACCGAATGAAAATGATTCTAGGAAAGTAATTAACAAGGTGCCCCAAGTTTCGGGTGAAGGTGGTAGCAAAGATGAGAAGGTAACTGATAGTCGAAGAAGGAGATCTCACTCTACTGGTGTTAGTGGAGCGACACCCGTGGAGAAAAGTGAAGAGTTAGCATCTTCACAAGATGAAGAAGAAAAGATAGGGGATTTGGGAAAAAATAAAGAAGTTTTAAATGATTCCAGCAACAATATGCAAGACGAACCAGCATCGCAGGATATGCCTAAAGAAACTGATGACTTGAAAAACAGGGAAGTTGCGTCTAAAGAAGTGAGCGATGACGTCTCTAAAGAGCCTGAGAACAAAAAGGACAGTAGTCAAATAACGACTACTGTCGGGCCATGGAGGCGTCCGAATCATGGTGGTCAAGCTGTTGATTCACTAGAAGCAGTGAGAAGGACAGTGAAAAGTTTATTGAATAAGATAACTGTGGAAAAATTTACTGTAATAGCTGAAAAGTTAGCGGTTTGCATTGATGAGATAAAAGATGTTGATGAACTTGAGGAATTAGTAAAGCAAGTTTTGGATAAGGCCATAACAGAGCCTGATTTTTCTGAAATGTATGCTGACTTGTGCCAGATATTAAAGTGGAGAAGTCCAACATTACTGAAAAAAGATAACAAGACTACCATAGGATTCAGTAAGGCATTATTAATAAGATGTGAACAAGAATTTAAGAACTTGCCAAGAAATATGACTCCGACAGATGAGGAACGTGAATTATATGACTCCGAAGAATTATCCATTCTTTACAGAAAAAGAAAACTACACGTACTTGGTATAATAAGATTAATTGGTGAACTATTTATTAGAAAGATGTTTCCAATGAGAAGTTTGAACGAACTCGTATTCGATCTAGTTATGATACAGGAAAATCCTGATGAATATGCTATTGAATGTCTTTGTCAACTTATTATGACAACTGGTTATTATTTAGATTCTAATGAGAAATCTCAAATGATAGTTGACCAATGGTTCGGAAGACTTAAAGAACTACAAAAATCTCATATATCAACGAGATTGAATTGCCTGATTCAAGATGTCTTTGATCTAAGGAAACATAAATGGGTTAAAAAGGTCCATAAACAGAAGGCCAAGGCTCTTGCTGATATTCTAAAGGATATCGATGTTGAAGATGTATTGGGAGGAGCTGCGATAGCTGCCCAGTATGGATCTGTCGTCGTTGTTGGCGAAAGATCCAATTTGGTTGGCAATTCTGCATATTATAATTACATGACATCTCAGGAGGAGTTGTATTTAGCTAAACAAAAAAGTTCGCAAAAGTAATTTTTAAGCTCACCTCTAGGCATTTAGTAATTTTAATCAATTAGAAGAAAATACTAGAGATAAAAATATTATACATTTATTTGATTTCTGTTATATAACTCAAGTCTTTTAATCTAAAAACATTTTAATTCATAAAAGTGTTTTAATGAGTTTTCGATTAAATTATTCTCAATTAATTTTACAAATCAATTATGTCTTTACAGTGTTTGTAACTACTTGAATATTAGGTATCTCATTTATACCTTCTAAATGTACAGTAATACTTCCTTCTTCAGGTATTTTACCTTTAAGCTCCATGCTTGCCTGTTGTTCTAATGGAGAAATGCCAGATATTTCATTTCTCATTTTGCCCAAATTCAGACATAAAATCTATATTAAAATAATAAATTAAAAATGTCAAATTACGATATTTTGCAAGAAATCAAATAAAAAACTTACACTCATTATAATTTTTTTCATAATATAATTTCTTGCACCGACTGAATCTGAACATAATGTTTCTATTTCAGATTGAGCACCATATGTAATTGTAAAGCAATGATCGGTATTTGGAGTTGTTGCTAATGGAGCCATTATTTGTTTCAATTGAATTGATTTTATTGTTTTCTATTAATTTAATCATAGAAATTTAACTAAATTTTAAATGAATGAACTTACTTCATTATTCATTATTTCAAAGCTGTCATTACTCAAATGTGTTTGAACAATATCACCAGAAGACAAATCAGTTAAAGAAGGTATTCTCTTCATAACGCTTTTTAAGTCAAAATCACATAAATCTTTTCCATAGTTATATTTTCTAACAGTAAGTAATTCACCATTAACAATATTGTAAATTCCGAATATTCCTATTAAGAATTTTAATTTCATTCTTTATTTTTTATAATTCTAGATTTTTTAATTAAAGAAAATTTTTAAGATAATAGTTTTTAATTATTAAAAGTTTTCATTTATTATTTCAAATCATTTATTTCCACATGCAGCCTAATACATGCAACTAAATACCTGCTAAGTTAATAACCACATGAAAGATACATGCACCAAAAACCAATTTCCAATATCAAGTTTAGTAAAAACTAACTTTGAATTTTAATTCAATATTTACTGAAGTCAGTTACAAACAAAAAATTAAGTTCAAATTCAAATAAATAAAATACAAATAAAACACAAATTTAATATACTTAAAAAAATTCAATCAATTTGAAATCTTTCTTCTCATTTTAAGAAAAATTTGATCAATAATCCATTTACGATCATGAGGAATATATCTGCGATTTGATCCATCCCGTCTATAAATATTAATTAAATTTTCAATAAAGATAAGTGTTGATCAATAAACTTACGTTAACATGCAGATATCATAAAGAGAATTAACATATTTAACCAAATCATCAATATTATATGTAACTTGTTTCAAATTTGAGAAAGCACATTTGATACTTTGTTCATATATTTGGCAGATACCTTAAATAATAAATAAAATGTAATATTTTTAAATTGCAACCTACTTACCATCTACAGCTTGTGAAATGGAATCGTAATCCATATAAGAACGAGTACTGATATTGCTGGAATATTGTATTAATAGCAAAGTATGAAGACCCTGATTTTGATTCATCTTGATGTCAAAAACTCAATTTTTAAAACATAAATTTAATATTTACTGGTTTATAAACTTAATATTGATATCTTATATCTGTAAGTTCTGAAAAAAATTCGCTTTTTCTGTTTGAAGCAGATTTAAAATAAATATTACAAATTGTTACATGAGATTCAAAAGAAATTCATAAGAATTATTAGGTGAAAATTTAACTAACAAATTGCGGTAAAGTCCCTAAAAATTTCAAATAATGGCTGATACCCCTCAACTGCCAAAAATATAAATGAGATGTCAACAAATAATTACTATCTGGCGGGATCTATGATTTTGTTTAAACTTTTAAAAATCAAATTCAATTAATACTTTTAAGAACAAGAAACATATTGAAATACAGTATAAATTTGCTTTTAATTTAAGATCTTAATATATTAAATTTTTATTTACTTAAACAGAAAATTTAATTATTTATTTAATAATTAACATGGTAAAGATCACTTCTTTTTTTTTTTTAAAGCAAGTATGAAAAAATTTATTTTTTAAGTAAATTTTAACAGATTTATTTAAAAATTTAAAAAGATTAATTTCACGACGTTGACGCCATTGTGGGCCTTAAAATGTTTGATGGTGCAATTAGCGGTAATATTGAATTGCATTGATCATTAAATACATGCAAGACCAGTCAAATAATATTTAATAATTATTAAGTTTAAAATCAAATTAAAATTAATAAATTTTTATTTATGAGTCATATTTATTTTTTGATAATAAATTAAACAAGCTATTGTATTTATTTACTTAAGATCAATACAATTTCTACAAATTATATTTAAATTATTGAATATTTATTAAGAATCATTGATGATCATATTAAATTAAACATAATTTTTATAAATCTCTAAATTTTAGATTATATATAAAGGTTTTTTTAATTATATTAATGAATTGAAATGAAATTGGTTAGTTTGACCATTCCAAAACCAACATTAAACAACGAAAATGAAGTTCGAAGCATTTCTTTAACTATTAAAAGCAAGAACAATGTTGTTCAAGTCATTGATACCTGGCCATTCGCATTACCAAGATATAAATACGAATTAGATGATATATTGGAGATATCAATATATTACACATTAAAAAATAAAAACAATACTTCAAACTCTGAAGAAATAAATTTATATTCAGTAGTTTATTTTCCATGTATTTTATTAAAAGACACTGATATTAGTGGTAAAAAGCAGTGGATTTTAGGTTTTGAAAAATTTGATGAAAGTGATAACTTTTTGACAGAAATTAACATTGAGAATGCCTTAAAACAAATAAGAATAATGGAAGAAAAAGCCAGAAAAAGCTTCAAGATATCAAAAATATATCTTATATTTTATTCTTGCAATAGAACTGTGATGAATATTGAAGAGCAGTTAAATAACTATAATTCTGCAGATCAGAGCTATTTTTCTGAAAGGATATTTCCAACAGAATGTAACAAAAAGAAAGATAATCAAGAAAAATCGAATAAGAGTTATATAGGGATAAGGCCTGAGGATTCAATATCAAGGATATCAGGAAAAACAGGTAGTACGAATAATATAAATAGAGTAAATCTAATAAAACAAAGTTTATCTGATAATTGTGACAAATTATCAGATGCTATAGAAATGATAAATAAATATAGAAATAAATCTAAAAATTCATTGACTACAGTGAATTGCAATCAAAATAACAATAAAGATACAGTCTTAACTCAGAAAATGTTAAATTTAAAAAACATCCCAGATAATTCCAATTTTAATGAAAAAATTGTTAAAAAAAATGATATCGATTCTAAAGAAATAAGTATCAATATAAAAAGCATAAAAAGTGATGCAGCAACTATAATTTCCAAAGCAGTATCTTCAAATACTAAAAATTTATTAGAGAAAAAAATTCAACAAGAAAAATTACTTGTTTTACAATACTACTTTTCTATTTGGAGACAGAAAACACAAAGAAAAATTAGTATTAGAATACAAAAACATAATGATATTAAAATGAGATCTATTTATAAATTATCACAAATAATTGAAAAAATTCAAAATTGTAATAAATTGAATTTTTTAAGTTCATTAAAAAAAAATTGTTTATTGATTAATTGTGAAAGAAAAATGAACGATTTAAGCAAAGAATACAAATTTGAAAACCAACAATTAAAAAATGAAAAGAATATATTATCTGAAAAATTGAATTCTTTAATTGTTGAAAACAATTCCAAACTGCAATTGTTAAAAGATAATTTATTTGCAAAAGAAAAAGAAATATTTGAGTTAAAAAAAAAAATTGAGTTTATAAACAATTTAAATAATGATTTGAATGAGAGATTAGTAGATAAAAATATGGAAAACGAAAAGTTAAGCATACAATTAAAGGAGGTAAGAAATTATTTAAATAACATAGAATCTATTGTTGAAAATGATAAAAATAAACATGAGAAGGAAAAACGAGAATTAGATAATATTATTAATGAAAAAAAGAAAGAAAATTCAAAACAACTAGAAAAAATTAATTTATTAAGTAATGAAATAGTTGAACTAAAAAATGTTATTAATATAGAAAGAAACAATAAAAACAAATATTTAAAACTAAATGATGAACTAAATAGTAAATATAAAATAATAGAAAATGAAAAATTGCAATTAATTGATGAGTTTAATCAAATTATTTATAACAAAAATAAAGAGAATGATGATTTAAAAGTTGAGAAAATCAAGTATGAAGAAGATAATGATTCTTTAATAAAAAGTAACAGTAAGTTGCAAAAAGAAAATGATAATTACAAGACAATTTGTAATGAATTAGTTAATGAAAAAAATTCTTTAATTAATTCTGTATATGATTTAATAAATCAAATAGAAGACGAAAAAATCGAAAGAATACAAGAATTGGAAAATTCAAGAATATTATTTCAAAGTATAAATAACAATAATATAAGGAATATTTGTAATGTTGTAGATGCTAGTAATTATAAAGAAGATATATATAGTATTTATGATCAAAATGATTTAAAATTGGAGGATTTAAAAAATACATATGATAGCAAACCAAAACTATCTAAAGTTCATTTTAGTGTGATTAATATTAATGATATTACAATATTAGATGAAAATTGTGATAAATCATATGGTGATTACATTTTAATATTAAATAATGAATACAAGTCAATAAAAGAAAGATTGTTAAAAAATAATAGTAAATATAAAAAATTTTCTAAAGTTAATATAAATGAGATTCAAATAATAAATCAAAAGTCAAATGTTAGTTTATCAATAAAAAAAGAGTTAGAATTGGAATTCCTATCTGAAATTAATAATGAATTTATTAAAGAAAAAAACGAAAAGATAATGGATTTATCAGAAAGAGTAAGAATATTAACTGAAGAAATGAATAAATTAAAGGATAATGAACCAATTAAAGAGAATAACAGATTAGAAAATGAATATTTTAACAAAAACCTATCATTAGACGACACCGAAAAAATAGTAAGTTCTGCAACTGAGATGTTTATGTTGGCATTAAAGAATATTAAATTAAATAGTGATAAGACTGATATTGAAGAGAAAGAAATTAGAAATCAAATTATAATTCCATCAGAGTTTTCATTTAATGTAAATAATGTTTCAAATGAAGAAGATAATAACAAGTTAGATTGCAATAATCAAACTATTAATGTTGAAATGAAATACAGAGATCAATCAAATCAAAATTATCACCAATATGATATTGAACATTATAATAATTCGGTAAATAAAATATCTAATAAATTGATACCATCCTCAACTCTAACGACTTCATCTTCAATATCACCATCAGTTATATCACCAAAAATTCAAACTAAAGACGTGAATCAATTAAATAGAATAAAAAATCAAGTAATGAGTATATCCTCACCATCAGCAACACCGATATTATCAAGATCAAATTCAATGAGACAAAATTTTAATAATAATAACATTAATGGATTTTATTATCAATATAACCCAATGGAATATAATACTTTTATTCCAAAAAGATACAATTCATTACCAAAACAAAATAACTTCTATCCAATGAGAACAATACCACCACCTTTTTTTCCAAAAAGCTAAATAATAAATTACTTAAATAAATTCTTTTAACACTTGAAAAGCATGTATACAAGAACATCTTTTATTAGGGTCGATCTGAAGTAAATCAGAAATTAATTCAAAAATTTTTGGAAATGATTCATACAGAGGTAATAGTGTTTTTTTTAAATTATTAAATTTTTTGTTTTTATCTAAGAAGTTATTAATAGAATTAAGCACTAATAATTCATTGTCTCCATAAAAAAATGGTAACCAGATTATTTCTTTATTAACTGATTCATTAATATTAGATTTATTAAATATTTTATTTACATTTGTTTTATTTCTCGTATTATAAGAATTTAAATAAACATTTTCATTTGACTTCATTTGAGTACATATTATATGAAACAATTCTAATGCAATAATACCAATGCTCCATGAATCGATAGCAAACGGTAAAATAAATGAATTGTTATTTGAATCATCCAATAATTCTGGTGATTTGTAATAAATTGTTACAACATCACTTGTATAATTAGTATGTGAATGATTTCTAATTGATCTTGCGAGCCCAAAATCTGCAATCTTTATCATAAAATTATCTTGATTAATAAGAATATTTTCTGGTTTTAAATCTCGATGAACAATACCTAAATTATGTAAAAATTGAATTGAATGAACAATTTGAAAAAAAATTCTTATTCCAAATTCTAAATTTAATATTTTTTTATTATAACATTTTTCTTCTACAAAAGCTTGTAAAGAAGAACCACCATATTCATATATTGCATATATTCGTTCATATTCAATTATTACATCTATAAGTTTAATGATACCAACAAAATTATGAATAGACAATTCCTTTAATATTCCAATTTCTCTCAATATACTTTGATGTATACCTTTTTTAGATAAATCCTTGTCAAATATCTTAATAGCATAAAAGTTTTGAGAATTATTATTTATATTATTTATATAAGAATTTGGATTTCTATTCTCATTATTTAATTCCTCAGTTACATTTATTGCTTTATAAACTGTTCCATAAGCTCCTTGTCCAAGTATATTTATAACTTTATAATCTTTTATAAACAAATCTCCTGCAGAATATTTTTTTGTTTTACTCATAGCAATTAAAAATTAAATATAATAATATATTTTATCAAAAAATATATTATTTTTAAAAATTAATTAATTTTAATTTGATTTTTTATCAACATAATTTTAAATATACGACATAAATAAAAGTAAGTTCTTTTTTTTTCAAAAATTTTAATTATTTTCTACTTTTTTAAGTTAATAAAAATTAAAAATCGAAATTTAATAAATTAATATTATTTTTTTTCTTATTGCATGCATGCAATTTTCAAAATAATTAATACATTTTTATTTTAAATTCCGCCAAAACAAAAAAAAAAGGTATCAACATTTTTTTTAACAAACAAATCATTATTTATTTAAAATGTTAAAATATAATAGAAAAAATATTGAAAAAAAAGAAGTTTTTTTTGAAAATGAAAATTTTCAATTTTTAGAGATAGATGACACTCTAAAAACTTTATTATTAAAAAATATCTATGAAATGAATTTTAATGATGAAATACTAAGAGCAATACTTGGAGAAGAAAATACAAGTTTTAAACCAGGAGATTTATTGGGAATTATGGGAACAACTGGATCTGGAAAATCTATGTTAATTCAATATATAATAGCTCTTCTTATACTCCCTGAAGAGTTAAAGGGTCATAATTTAAAAGTATTATATATAGATACTGATATTAATTTTTCTATTGAAATGTTTGTTGAAAAATATTTAATTCCAATTATTGAAAAAAAAATACAGGAAATTAATAATAAAGACAATTTTGAAAAAAAATTTGAAAATGACGAATTTTATATTAATAAAATTATCTCTATTAGTTTAAACAATCTTAATATTATACAAGTATCAGATTTATTAGATTTAATTTGTATTATAAGACAAATTGAATATTCTAATTATGATTCTAGAGTTATTGTTATAGATTCTATAAATTTTTGGAATGCTGATTTAAGTTCTTATTTGATTAATAAAGAAAATTTAATGCAATTTAAAGATTCAGATGATTTAAAAAATTATATCTTTGGATATTATTCTAATAAAAATACCTTATTCAATTGTTTATATTCTTTAATAACATATATAGTTAAATATAACGGATTTATTGCTATTATAACAATAAATGAAGATTTTATATTGAATTTTGATAAATATAAAAATTGTTTTACTGAAGAATTAATCGAATTACCCAATTTTTTTAATAAAAATAATTTTAATTCTGATATATCAGAAGAAAAAACAATTATGATAAAATTTCAAAATATTAAAAATTTGAAACTTATTAAAAATTATATAGATAAACTTTTTAATAATCATCTTAATTTTACTAATATTATTTGGATATCCAAATCTTCTTTTCCTATTAATGAAGAAATACATCATTATCCAAATTGTTCTATTATACCATCCTATTTTATCTGTGTTAATGATATAAATAAACAAAGTTTTTTATTGTTTAATGATTATAACGGTTTAATATTATTATCTTAAATTTAATTTATTAATTTAAATATATCTGATAAATTTTCTTTATTATCATCTTTTTTTATATCAATCATTTTCTCTATTTGTCCTTTTCCCATAATAAATATTTTATCACAATATTTTATAGATTCTATATGATGAGCTATGATAATTACAATACAATGTCTAAAATATTTATTTATTAAATATGATATAGGTGGTATTGAATTTTCATTTAAATAAGAATTTTCAATATTATCTTTTATATTATTAAATTTTATATTTATAAATCTTTCATTATTAAATTCACCATTTTTATATACTTTAACATTTATTTTATTACATTTTGATACTTCAATATCAAAATTATTTATAAATTCTTTTTCATCTACTAAAGGAGGTTCATCAACTAAAATTATTTTATATTTAAATGAATTTAAATAAATTCTTAAAAATGATATTAATCTTAATTGTGATAATGAAAAAAGATATTTATGAGTTATTTGATTTATTTGATTTAGTTCATTATTATTTTTCTTATTTGTATAATGATGAATATTATTATTATAATTATCTGTATATACAATAGATTCTAAACCCATTGGTAAATCTTTAAAAAGAGAATTAAATGATAAATCATTAATGGCTTTCCAAATTTCATCATCAGTAAATTCATTATAAGGATCAATATAATTTCTAATAGTCCAATTTCTAATAAATATACTATTTTGTGGAATATAACCAATAAAATAATTTCTTTCTTTTTTATTATTAAAATTTTCTGATAAATTTTCAATATTATGATTAAATTTATTTTTATTTGAAATATTGTAATTATCTGATTCTTTTGGCTTATAATATGATTCAATATTAATATTATCAAGAGAAATAAATCCTTTATCTAATTTATAATTACCAAGTATACATTGAAATAATGTAGATTTTCCAGATCCTGTTCTTCCAATTAAACCTACATGTTCTTTAGGATAAATATTTAAATATAAATTACTAAAAATAACATTATTATTATATGACATTGTAATATTATTAATTAATAAACCATTAGAACAATTAATATTATTTGAAATTAATATATTATTATCTAAATTATCATTTTTTAAAAAATTTTTATTATTAATTGTTGAATAATATTCATAACTATCAATTGAAGATTGAGATTTATAAGATTCTTTTAATATAGATTGTTTAATTTGTTTTTGTAAAAAATGAAATCTTTGAACTGAACACATATTTTTTTCTAAATCAATAAAATTACTTATTAAATTTGTAATTGTATTTGGAAGTGATATAATTATTGATAAAGAAAGAACAAGAAAATTAGATATTAATGCTGATTGAAAACTATATGCATACCTTGTAATCCATAAAGGCAATTCAACATTTAATATTCTTGATATTGTTGGACATATGAATAATAACAATACTAAAAATATTCCAAAAAATAAAGTACGAATAAGTCTCCATATACCAATAGCATAACTATAATAAAATGTTTTTTGTAATATATATAAAACTTTACTTGTTTCTATTTTGTAATATTCAGTAAATTTCATATTTCTTATAGTAGAAGAACCACGTATACTACATTCCGTTTTATTACACAATGGACCATATGTATTTAATAAAAAACGATAACTTTCTCTAGTTTGTATTCTAGTTGGTTTAAATATATAAATAAAATAATAAAAAATAAATATAGGAAACAATATTACACATGTAGGACTTGACCATAATAAAAAACATTGTGAAACAATAGTTGAAAAAAATTTGAGTATTATAACTAAACTGAGTTCACCATCAATAATTCCAAGATCTATTGAGAATATATTAACTAAAGATTGACAATCCAAAGAATCAAAAAATGTTAATGGTGAATTTAAGACTTCAAATAATATTTGATTATGTAGTATTATTGCAGATTTTAATATAGATTTTATTTCTATTGAAGTTGTAATAATTTTTATGATAAATGAAAACAATGTTATTCCAATAAAAATTAAAATATATTTTAATCCTATATGAGTAATTTCATCATTATTAAAATTTTTATTATTAAACATATTTCTTCTCATATCAATATCAGTTCCACTCCATAATATTACAACAATATCAATTGTAGTTATTGTTATTGTTAATATTACAAATAATATAAGAAGAAAAAAAAAATTTTTTTTTCCAAAAAATTCAAATAAATACCATTTATAACTTTCTAATTTAACATGTCCAGATAATTCTGTAAAATTTTCTTCAAAAAATTCTTCATTATTAAATTTTATTGTTTGATAATTTTCTATTTCCATTGATTTTAAATTATTTTTTTCTTGAAAATGAGTTTCAGAATTTTCTAAATTTTCTAAATTTTCTTCATTATTTAAATCTTTATTTTTATTATCAAAATTTGTATAAATTTCTTCAGATTTATAAAATTTATCTTTTAATAATAACTTTGAATTTTCTTGAGAATTGATGTCATTTAATAAATAATTATCAATATCTTCAGAATAAAATTCACTAATTTCCATATTTTTAATTTTAAAAAATCTCATGTAAAAATTTGATGAAAAAGATTTATTTTTCATTATATATGAAAATGTTGATTGATTTAATGTTATTATTATTGAATAATTTGATATATTTTTAGATGGTATTAATAAATCTAATATTTCTTGTTTATATTGATAATTTAATATAGAATCTTTATTAGAAAAAAGTAAATTTAATATATTGATTGTAACATTAGGATCTAAACTTTCAAAAATAGAATCAATACAAATAATTTTTTTGGAAAAATCTTTAATAGATATATCTTTATATATTGATCTTGCTAATGATATTCTTGCTTTTTGTCCATTACTTAAATTACTACCATATTCTTCAATTAAATGATCAAATCCTAATTTCCATCTTTCAACATCAGTTTTTAATTGGCAAATATCTGTAACATATCTTAATACTTCTGAATCATATTTTCTACCTGCAAGTATTACTTCCTTATATGTACCAAAAGGTATCCATGGATTTGATGTTACAATATCAATATTTCTTTGTTCATTAGCAATATAAACATCTCCTTTTATTCTAAATAATTCTCCTAATATTGTATCTATAAATGTTGTTTTACCAGAACCATGATCACCAATAATAAAACATATTTCACCATATTTTAATTTAATGTTAATATCAGTTATGCAAGGAGATAATTTACCTAAATATTTAATATTATGATTAAAATTTAATTCCAAGTAATTTTTAGTTGATAATTTATTTACAGAATTAAATTGAAGATATTTTAATATTTTGTTACTGTTTTTTTTATTAAAAGAATAACTTTCTTTTAAAGATGTAATTTGCATTAATGTGGATAAATCAATTAAACTTTCATTTTTAAGATTTTCAATATCGTATTTTTTATTATTATAATAAATTTTTTTGTAAATTAGATCTAGACCACCACATGATCTTATATGACCTAATTGATGTAAAAAACGATTAATTGGATCATCATATATTTGTCTTGAAAAAGTAGCATTTATGTACCATAATGATATATCATTAAATTCAAGACTAATAATTTCATTTTCAGTTTGATTAATTTTAGTTTTTGAATTAGAATCAATTTTTTTATTTTTAAATTTGGATAATTTTTGTTTTTTATTAAATTTTTCATCTTCCAATAATGGATAATCATATATTCTTGAGAATAAAAATGTTTGTATTCTTCCTAAACTAACAAAACCTTGCATTACAAAACCCAATTCTTCAGGTAATAAACTTACAGATGTAAATAATGTACTTAAACAGAATATAATTGGTACAGTTGCCATACCAGGAATTGAAAATTGACCAAAATTATATTTAAATAATATTCCAAGTGTTGCAAATAATACCATTTGAGATAAATAATTTGAACAAAAACAAAAAACGTCAGAAAATCCTCTTAACCACAGTTTTTTACTACGCCAATACATTTCATGTTTTCTTAATTCAACAAGATTTTTATAAACAAAACCTTCCCAATCCAACAATTTAATTGTTCTTATGTTAGATAAAATATATCTTAATTCATCTAACCTACAATCTTTTGCAAAAAATAGTGGTTTTCTTAAATATCCACTTTTTATTTGAAAAAATGCACTTATAGAGATAAAGATAACCATTGTTAATATACAGCATAATAATGATATATTAATTATCTCATTAACTTTATTATTAGTTTTTGGTAATGAAGAACTTAGTATTTTTGATATTACAAAGGTTGCCATCAAAACTCTTAATGGAAATAACAATACACTAATTAAATTACCAATTAAAATAGAGCATGGAAATAAATCACCCATCATAACATTGTAAATGTTAATATAATTTAATCTAATGGCGTGATGAATATTATCACTAATATTTAAATTATTTGTATTATTATGAGTTGAAAATTTGTCATCATAATTATTTACATCATTTTGATCTTGAATATTTGAATTTTCATTTTTAATTTCACAATTATCATTATTAATTACATTTTTTTCAACATTTACTTTTTTTTTGTTATTGAAAAGATAACCAAATAATTTATTTAATAAATTATTTTTATTTGAACTATCATGAAGATTCATATCCATTACAAATGGCATAAATAATTCATTTTCAAAATTACTTTTTTTTACAAGTAGACCTCCTGATTTTCTTAAACCTCTAGATAAAATACTTGTTGCTAAACTTGCATACATTCTAAAAATAAATCTATATTGAAAAAATACTATATGTGGTATTGAAATAGATGAAAATACCATAATTATAAATACCAATAAAAAGTTGACTATTGATGTTACTCTGTCATTATCTGACAAAGGCATAGGTTTTTGTAGATCAGAAACAATTCTTCTTATTATTATTCCAACAGAAAAACGAATAGCATCAATTACAACCAGAGAAAATACACAAATTATAACAAAAGGAGTGTAAGCTCTTAATAATGCTCTCATTAAGCTAGGTTCTCTGTTATTTAATAATGCAGATTGTTCTTCATATTTTAATGCCTCCTCCAAATATTTACCTAATTTTATAGGATCATCTTTAAGTGGTATGTCAGGTAAATCTTCATCTTTCATCATTTCTGTATCTTTCAATTTCATATAAGGTGATATAAATCCAAAACTTAAATATCTTAGTGAAAATGCATGAAACCATTTTTTTGGCATGTATATAGAATTGTCTTCTTTCAAATTCTCAATAATTGGATTTTTAATTAATTCCTTTTCCATTATAAGATAATTCACTAATTAATTTAAAATTGTTTTTTTTTTTCAGATTTTTCATTTAGGAAAAAAATTTTAATAATACATAGTTCCGCTTCAATCTAACACAATTCGTTATAAGCGCGTTTCTAAATGAAAAAAATGACTAATTATCTTTAAATATAAAAACTATTTATGATTAAATAAATGAACGAAATTAAGAATAAAAGACAAAAAAAAAAAACTTGAAGAGATCTAAATTGTTTACGAGAAGTTTTTATGAAAATATATTTAGTCAAATATAATGTACCGGCAAATCCACATAAATACATGCATGTGGGGAACAAGAATTTATGATCTAGATTAAATAAATTATGAGAATTAGAAATTTTTACTTAAAAATTTTTGTTTCATATTTTTAATTGTAACTTTAAGTAAATATATCACTTTTTGCATGCTTATGATGTTTGTGATGCCTTAGAGCAGATTCAGATAGTATATCGACACGGCCAACCAATCTAGAATCAGGAAAGAATTGTTCTTTATTTGTAAGAATATCACAAAGTTGAAATACTTCTTCACGATAATGACAATGCTTTAACCAAGCAAATAAAAAATCTGCAGGAGGTAATATAGATTGAAGGTATTGCAAAAAACCTTCTGACCATTCTATTTGTTGTAATAGCTGACTCAAAATCAATTGTTCACATAATATTTTGTTCATTTTAGATTCAGTTGCAATCTGTAACTGAGTAATAGAACTTTCTAATATTGAATAAATTCTTTGTTCAACTTCAAACATATTAGTTCTAACATCATTAAATATAATTTGTTGAGACTCAAGCTTTTCTAATAATTCCATTTTTCTCGAATTTAAGCACGGATGAGGTTTATTATGACGCTCTAATTGTGCTCTATAGGCTCTACTAATTGGCATTATTAATGAAGGAGTTTTTTCATCAGCATGTGTATGAGAAGGTCTACATAGTCTGCACATAGGAACATGACACAAGGTACAAAATTCTTCAAGAGTATCCATAGTGTGAACAGGACAATTACCAGAAGATCTTGGCATCTGATTAATAGGAATTCTAATATGTCTTGTGACTAATTTATTATGTCTGTGAGTTCTTTCATCACAAGAATCACATAATCTTGCAGTATCAGCTTGACACCACAAAATAGCAGGAGAATCTTGGCATTCATCACACCAAGGAACTGTAAAAAGTTCCGGGGTTGACGAATCATATTCAAATTGTATTAAATATTCAGGAACAACTTGGAAACTATCATATATTATATATTCATGTCTAAAAGTATGTTGAGGTAATACACCAGCAGATAAAGCCAATGTTGAGGATAAGTTAAATTCATTTGCTTTTAAATCACTATCCATAACTGCTCTAGAATTAACTATTGAAGGAGGATTAATTTGTTTATTTCTTAAAAAAACGGTATCATATTCTGGTGGTATAGGAAATCTATCTCCATCAGCCTCACTTTCATCATTTTTTACAACAGAACAGCCAACTCCAACTTTGCAAAGAAAAAATTCAAATAAGCGTCTTGTAGATGGAGTGTAATCAGAATCTAGTTTATTGTTAGATTTTACACCACTTAATGAATCTAAATTATTCGAATCATTTCCTGCATAAGAAGCCTGAGGTACTCCAGGAAGTCTAATATTTCCTGAAGTGAATTTCATTCCAGTGGAAGGTATTTTGAATCCTCTACGAGAAACATCTTGAATAGAATTGTTTTGATCTAGTTCATTAGTATCAACCCAACAGTATAAAACTAATCTATCTTGTGTTCTTCTATCAAATGCAGTTGAAACACTGCCAATGTTAACATGCCATATTTGTTGTACTAGTGATCTCGAAGATCTACAGCACACTTGTAAATAATGCTCCAAAAGATTCCATTCTTCGGTTCCTCTTTGAACAGTATCTAAATCCTGATAAGATATATGTGTTACAAGTGTTTTTTGAGGCATATTTATACATTGGATAATTTAAAAATATTTACATAAGAAAATTTTGCAGATATTTATCTTATAAAATATATATATATATATATATATATATCAATATAAATCTAATAATTTTAATTAATAAGTTTATAGCAATTTGCAAGTATAATAATTTAATAAAATTTTAGATTTTTAGCATCAAACAATTTGCCGCCAATGGATTTTAGATGTTAATATAATTAAAGATTTTTACCTAATTCTGAGGAGAAAGTGTACCACCGAATATTCTTGATCTCCTAGAAAACATACCTTTTTGAGGAGTTGATTCGGATGTATTATCAACCTCAATAGGAGTATGAACAGAGACATATTTATTATCATTTTCTTTATCCAAACAACCAAACATGTCACTTAATACACAAGTTTTTGAATCATATTCACAATCAATATTTTCATTTTCTAAAGTCAAATTTTTTGAAATAGAAGGCGATTTGTGTTTGTTTTCATTAATGTCAGAATAGTTATTATAATTCTGGTTTGTTTCCAAAAGATCATTATCATCAGTTGCTTCGTTATCAAAATTATTATCAAGATAAGTGGCAATTTGACACATTCTTCTAATAGATTGTCTTCTATTAAATTTATTAACTTTGATAGGTGAATGTTCTTCTGCCATAATAACAACTTTTTTCTTTTTATTAAAATCTGAATTAGAAATTTGAATTTGATCATTGGATTGTTCCAAAGAATCAAGTACATTAGAAATATCTAACAAGCGAGTGTATGATGGAGAAGAAAGAGCCAAAGTTTCATTGTCATCATAAGAATTATCTGAAAATTCAGAGTTATTATTACCAGTATTATTTGGATATTTTGAATTAGGAATCAAATCTTTATTAATTATAGATCTTGATAATATTTCCTTTGCTTCTTCAGATAATTCTAATGAAGAAACATCTGTTTTTTCCGCTATTTTTGAGGATTGATATTCTGTGGAATAACCGTTCATATTATTATTACTATTCCTATAATTAATTAATGAATCAGACAATTTAATTGTCTTTTCAATATCAAATGACATATCATCATCATTACCAATTTCATCAACGTTTTCAATATTTTCTTTTATAAAACTAACTCTTCTTGTATTCATATTTTTCTTATTATCTTTATTAAACATTGGTTTTAAATTTAATTCTTTAATAATAGATTTAGTAAAAAATTCTTTAATGTTAGGTTTAATCTCGGTTTTTGTATTTAAAATAGATACAGATTTTTTTTCCAAAATTTCAGTTGAGGATTTGAAATCAATTAGATTTTGTGTTATTTCGATATGATTTTTTTTATTATTTAAAGATTTTAAATCCAAATTAACTTCACTATTTTTAGGAGAAATATTTTCACTATCTTTACTATTCTCTTGTTTCAATGTAGAATTATACTTATTAATAAATTCCATTAATATTGAAATAAGATCTTTGTCATTCTGACCTATCTTCATGTTTATCGGAAGAAATGTTGCAGTATCAGCAAAGTAATAGCATGCAGCTACATATAACTTTAATAAATATTTAAACATAATACATAGATGAATCATCTGTTCATATTTTTCATCATAAAAATCACCCATTATCAATTGAAATTTATCTTTTAATATTTCATTATCATTTATATTAATTTCAAAATCATTATATAATAAGTTATCTGTATTATCTTTTAATTCTAACCAAGAAAATATTAAATCAGTAACCATTGTATATATAATTGAAATACTTTTTTCAGAAGATCTTCTTATTATTGATAATTCTTTCTCCGTAAATATTTCACCAATAATTGAAGTTATAAAACTTAGTAATGTTTTTCCTTTTACATTTGGACTTTTTAAATTCTGTAATTTTTTAATTGATGATAATGGAATAAATTTCACTTGAGTAACTTCATTACTACTACTTATTTTTGAATTCAAAATATTTCTAGATTCTATTATTGTTCTAAATAATGATGGTAGCTTTTTATGATTTAATATTAATTCTAAGCCATTTATTTTTTCATTTATCCATTTTAATGATTCCGTATATAATTGATCAAAAGACGATCTTAAAATCATACACTCAAGTCTTTTAGATAAATTTGGTATCTTTGAAAGAAAATAAACAAATTCTTCTTCTTCTAGCAATGATTCTTCTAAGTTACTTTCCAAATATTTATTTACACTTTTTACACACTCATTCCAAGCTTCAAATTTACATGCATTTTCAGAAGGATCAGGTACTGTTTCTAATAATAAATTCATTCCTTCTTTATCTAATGTACATTCTAATATTGATTTTTTAAAAAATGTCAAATTTTTTTGTTGATCTTTTGGAAATTTTTTCTTAAAATAATTTATTGTTATTTGTAACATTCGACTTGTTTTCGATCCAAATAAACATTTTCTTTCTCCATTTGATATTAAATCTACTGACTTTATATCAAATTTCTTTTTTATAGAATTTATGTCATCAATTTTTTTATTATTTAAACTAATATCTTTATTTGGTGCAGCTTTTGAAAAAACTTTTTTTTCATTCACATTATTATCCTTCTTAATAAACCATTCAAATAATTTATCTTTTGGTATAAATATTTCATCATTTTTTACAGAAAATATTGAATTTGATAATATTTTCAATTCATTCTCATTATTATTATTTATATTTAATATTGATAATTTCTCATTAAATTCAGAAAAATAATCTTTAAATACATTTTTTTCAATATCTTCATTAAATACAGGAAATTCTTCATTTGAACAACCCCACTGAAGAGAAATTCTCGATATTCCATTTATATTATTATTCAAATTCAAATTATTTTTTTGTTTTTTATTCAAATCTAAATCATCGATTTTATCATTCTTTTGTTTATATCTTTTCATAAACTCTGCTTTACTCATTTTTGGAGGTGCTTTTTTTAATATTATATTTTTTGAATTTGAATTTATTGTTTTAGATAAATTTGTTATTTCTGATTTTGTTGGTGGTGGAATAGGTAATTTATTTTTAATAGATAATCTTTTATTTAAAATATCCTCAGATTTATGTTTAATATTTGAATTTTCATTCAATTCTTCATTTAATTTATTTTCAGCTACTATGTTATCCTTTAATATTTTATTCTCAAATTCTTTTATATTATTTAAACAATTATTTTCCACTTTTTCATCGTTTAAATTTAAAATGTCCATTTTTCCTACCAAATTATTTAATTCGTTCAACATATCTTCAGAAATACTGCTTCTTGTTAATATTTTTCCTTCATTCTTACTATTTCCCTCTGCTCTACATCTCCAAAATTTTAATTCATCTTTTAAATCAAATAATTCATCTCTTAATTTTTTTATTAATTCTTCTAATTCTTCTCTTGAAAGTAATCTTATTATTTCATTTGTTATTTCGTACATATTTAATTTTTTAACTCAAATATTTAATCATAAAAATTTACAATTTTCCAATTTTTTTTTCTATTTATTTAATAATAAACTCTTTTTAATTATTAGAAATAACATCTATAAAAATTAACTAAAACAAAAAATGAAAAAAAAATAAATAAATAAATAATCAAATTAATCTTTATAATATTAATTTTAAACATGCGATTTAATTAATAAAATTTTGTTATGTGGGGAAAATCGATATTTGCATACGTGATTTTTTTTTTTTTTTTTTTTTTAGTAATTTTTTTTTTTCCTAATTTGTTTTGGCTATTTTACTTTTCTTTTTTTTTTTTTTTTTTTTTTTTTTTTTTTTTAAATTATATTCTTTATGTAATGATAACTCATTCAACTAAACTTAATTTTTAATAAACTTAATAGAGATAAAGATACAATATATATATTACCTTAATTCATAACTAATTATTAAAACCTCTAAAACAAATAAATTTAAAAAAATAAAAAATTTCAATTATTAATTTTGAACTTCATTAATACTTTTTAAAGATTCTCTACTCTTTATACCATTAAACCAATTTTTTGGGGAAATAATTGAATTTTTAAAAACATTCCAAAATGCCAAACTCATGTATTCCTGTGTATTATCATTTAATATAACTTCTCTTAATAAATGACCTAAATTACTTTGAATATCTTTTGTGTTAAATATTCCTACTATTAATTGATTAATTGATTGTATTATATTTTTATTATTAATTATACAATTTTGAATAAATTCTTCAAGCCATTTTTTTGAATTTTCTGTAAATATGTTATTATTAATAGCATCAGAAAACAAAATAGATGTTTTTGATATGATTTCAGGTGTTCTACTCATATAATCAACAATTTCATTAGTTGTTGAATACAACCAATCTTGAACTATTTTTGTCTTTAATACATTTGTAAAATTTTGACCTATTTCTTCTTCACATTCTTTAATTATATTACGTAAACAAATTCTCCAATCTTTTGAAAATTCATCATCTTTTATTAAGCCCATCATAATCCTTTTTAATAATTTTCTAATTGAATCTTCTATCTTTGGATCATTTACAATATTAATAATATATTTCGTAATAATATTAGGATTATTATTAATAATTTTACATTTGATCTTTTTTTCTTTTATTAGATTTAATAAATAGATTAATAAAGAAATAAGACCAATAGTTGCTCCAAATTTTAAATTTAATATTCTATGATTTCTCTGATTTAACATATTTTTTAGTTTAAAATAATTGTTATTAACATTAAAAAAACGATTTTGAGTATTTATTATTGAATTTCTCAAATTTGAATATGAAAATATTGATTTGTTATTATCTTTCAGTAATAAATTATAAAAAAATCGATAATTATATTTTGAATATAAAACTTTTAAAAAATTTGAATAATTTTTTAAAATTAAAAATCCATAAAATGGTGCCTTTGTATTAACTCTTATTAAACTTTGAGAATACATCTACTTAATAACATTATTTTTATAATTAATTTACCTTTTAATTGTCATTTCACTATCTTATTTGTTGTTTTATAAATAAAAAACAATAAATTAAATTATGAGATTTTTAAATATAATTATTTAAAAAAAAAAAAAAGAAAAAAAAAAAAAAGAAACGAAAACAAACTATCAATTACCGGGTGAATATAATTTTTAAATTTTATTTTATACATGAATAGATTACGTGGCGTATTTGTTAAATGCCGGTATATTAAATAAATTTGACATGATTATTCAATTGAATTTTATTTCAAACAAAATTAATGTAATAAAATATTTAGAATAATATTTAAAAAAAAAAAAAAAAAAAAAAAAGAAAAAAATCAATTAAAATATTAATAAAATTTATTTAAAATTTTTAAAAACACTTTTTAATTTTAAATGTTAAAAATATTATTTTTGATTTGAATTTCTAATGGACAAAAATAAATTTTTAGGATTAAATAGCTCTGAAGTATATCAAGAACTACTTAAATGTCCAAAAAATACCTGGCAAAAAATTATTAGTGAACTTCCTTTAGCAATAAAAACTGAATTAATTACTATACTTTCTAAAAGAAAACAAGAGCACAATGAATTAAAAGAAAGTAATAAAAAAAGCAAGATCGAAGATCAAGCTTTTGATTCTTCAAATTCTATTTCTTCATCTTCTTCTTCTTCTTCTTCATCTTCATCATCTTCTTCATCTTCATCATCTTCTTCATCTTCATCATCTTCTTCATCTTCATCATCTTCTTCATCTTCATCATCTAAACTTTCTACTGAAAATTATGATTTTAATATTAAAATGGATTCAGAAAAAGAAAATAAATTATTTAAAAATTTAAAGGTATCAACTTTTTCACCATTAAATACAATTGTTTCAAGAACTATGTTTATTGCTGGAGATGTAAGAACAATATTAAAAGAAAAAGATAACGATGAATTAACTGTTAAATTAGTACAAACATATGTAAATATATGGATATCTTTATTATGGAATGCATTAATTAATAAAGATAACAAAAAAAAAATTTCTAACAAATTAACAAATAATATAATAAAAAAACATCTTAGTATATATTATTTACAAGAAGTTAATAAATTTGAACATGATTCTTTAATTAACAAATCTATTCATAAACATGCTGGAGTAAATCCTAATTCAGAAAATGAATTAATTACTACAGAAAATGATATAAATAATATTGCATCATCTATAGAAGATGATAATCTAAATATTATTGAAAATGATCATATAAATTTAAATATAAATAATAATCATAATAATAATAATGAAATACCAATTAATATAATAAATATTCATAAAAGATTTGAATATAGACTTAAATTAAGAGATATTAGAACTAAAAATATGTCACCAGAAGATTATAAAGAATTTGCTATGTTACGTGAAAAAAATTTTAGACCATCAATGAATACTTTACATGAATGGTTATCAATAACTTGGAATACATCATATAATAATGGTCTTAAAGATACAAAAGTATCACAAATACCTTCTAATTCTTTACAATTATTTAGTTTTTTATTAAATGATATGATTTCTTCTATTGTAGAAAATGCTTTAAAAATATCATTTAATCAAAATTTTGAAATTAATGATACAAATAATGATTCTTTTACAATTAATAAATTTTCTAATTTAATTAAAGAGAAATGGCAATTTTATAAAAATAATTATACTGAATTTATAGATTTTGATTTAATAATTAATAAATTTGATCAAGATGAAAAGTTTATACCTAAGTTAAATTATATACATTATATGATTGCTATAATTAATAGAATTAAAGAAGTTGATTATAAATTATTAGATTATATTAATAATTCATCAAATAAAAAAATTGAAATTGAAACAATTGATATTATTGAAAAAATTTATTATTTATATCCTAAGTTAACTAAACAAATTATAAGAGGTCAATTAAATTGTTTTAATGGAAATGAATATAATAATAATGAACATGATAATATATATTTAGTTCAATCACAAAATGAACAAAATGATGATTGTATTGATAATGAAGAAGATGATATGTTTGAAGCTATTATTGAATCTGCTACTAAAGAATATCCTATTGAAAGTATTTTTCCACATGTAAGTTTACCTCTTTTATTTATTTATTTAATATATTAAATATTATTTTGTAATAATATATTTAAATTATTTAAAAAAAAAAAAATTTGTTTTTAGGGTATACCTGACGAAATAAGTATATTTTGTTATTTAAGATTAAAAAATGTTATAAAAGAATCAAAAGATCCTGAAGATTTAAATGGTGTAAGTTTAAAATAAATTATTTTAAATATTAATTTAATAATTTTATATTTAGATATTTAATCAGTTAATAAAAGAGTGGAATAAAGATACAAGTGATTCTGAAAATGATCGTAATTCTAAAATACAAAAAACAAAAGAGTCATCTAAATATTGTAAAGAATTGCTAAACAAATATATTAATGTCGCTTATAAAATCATTGTTGTAAGTAATTTAATAAAGAATTTTATTAAATAAAAGTTTTTTTTTTATTTTTTTTATTTTTTTTTTTTTTAAAAAAAAATAAAAAGACATTTTTATAAACAATTTCATCTATTTTCATTCTGTATTATATATATATATATATATATATTATATATACATTTTTTTTTTTTTATTATTTTTATCATTTCTTTGTTTTACTTTTATTCTATTTTTTTTTTTTTTTTAATTTATTATAGAATTTATTAATCTAATCGTAAAATTCTTTTGGATTATAGAAAGAAGATTCTACATATATTGTTGAATAACTACTAAATTCCATTAGTTCGGTCTGTTCTTTATTACTAACTTCAGAATTATATTCACTAATACTTCCAAAAGAGGTTGAAATAGTAGGATGACCTTGAGCAATAATCTTTATTATAATACATTTTTTTTTTTTTTAAATTAAAAAATTTTTATTAATAAATAACATTTACAATTAAAATAAATCTTACCTCAAGTAATGGTATTAAATCATACAATTGTGTATCACTTTCATCATTAAACCTAAATAATTGATCATTTTACAAAAAAAAAAAAAATTATTTTATTAAATTTATTTATTTATTTATTTTTTAATATAAATTAATTAAAACTTACCATGAAGAAATAGGTATTGCATTTTCTGGTTGAAGAATATATGATATAGGTGAATTATCAATAATTATAATGTCTTTTAAAGGTCTTCCTAGTTTAGATAAATCTTTAATATAAGAATTACCATCAATTGTACAATTTTCTCTAAATAAACGATAAGGACATTTATTTAGTGGATCTAATTGATCTAATAATGGATTAGCATACTTTGATAAACTTGCTGTAAAAATAACAACCTCATATAATGATGAAACTATATTTAAAAATTTATCAACTCCTGGCCTTTTTAAAACATAAACATCATAATAATCACCATCAATTTCAATATTTATAATAAATGAGGCATTTCTTATTGGTTGAAATGAACTATGAATTAATGTTTCATCCAAATCTAATACAAGTGTTTTTCTTCCAATATATTCTTCTCTTTGTGGCTCTAAAAATGGTTCCTTTACATTAATTCCTAATAATGAATATTCTTCATCATATATTATACTTTCTCTATCATTGTTCTTATTATTATTATTATTTATATTATTATTATTATTTAAAGTATTATTAATATTATTATTATTAATACAAGTTATTAAAAATTTTTTTCTAATACTCCTACTTTTTTTTTTTTTGTTATTATTTTTACAAATTAATAATTCTTCATCTTGAATAATACATGTTGGTATAGATGATATTGATGATGATGGAGATGAAGTTGAATTTGTTAATAATATTGGTGATAAAGATGATGATGAGGATGATGATAACGATATTGATGATGATAAAGATGATGATAATGATAATGGTGATGATGATGATAAAGGTAATGTTAATGATGATGATGAATTTGATGATGATGATGATGATGATGATGATGATGATGATGATGATGATGATGATGATGATATTGATAAATTTGATATTAAAGATGGTTGAGAAGGTATTGAAAATGATGGTATAGATGAAATAGACATATTATTATTTATTTGACTTTGATTATCTAATTTATTATTTTTTTTTTTTAATATATTTTTAAATTTCGATAATTTATATTTGTTACTTTTAAAAATAGGATTATTCAAGGTACAATTATAATTATCTTTATTCTTAACTTCTTCTCTTTTTTGATATAAAAAAAATAATTTAAATTTTTGATACCATTTTTTTTTGGATTCTTCTTTATGATTTTCTTTAAGATTTTCTTTAAGATTTTTTAAATAATCCAAATTAGATTTAGATGAAGAAGTAGATGAAGAAGTAGAAGATGTAGATGACAATGTAAATTTAAGATCTTCATTAAATAATAAGGAATTAAAAGAATCTTTTTTTTTAATATTATTTAAATTATTATTAGATTTTTTTGTTGTAAAATTGTCTTTTTCATTTAAATTATAAAAAGATGATACAAATGAATCTTCAGTATCTCTAGAATCTCTTGTTGATGTTGTTGGTGAACATATATTATGAAATAAGTTAATAATTTTATCTTTTTTTCTATTTTTAATTTTTTTCACATTTTTATCCATATTTTATATTTATTAATTTGTTAATTTATTTTAATCTATTTTCAACATATATATATATTTATTTTTTAAATATATTACTAATTTTCTATTAATATTAATTATATTCAAACATTAAAAAATGATTTTATTTCTTGTTTGCTAAATTAATATTTTTAAATTAATAAATAGAAATATATAATATTCATCCTCGTAGTTTAGTAAACACAAATTAAACATTATTTTTAAAAGTAACAATCTAATTTACATTTAAAGAAAAAAAAAATTTTTTATTGTTAAATAACAAATATATATTTTATATTTTAATTATTTTTTAAAAATATCATATTTGTTAATTAATATTAATATAAATTTTATCTATTTGTGTTAACTTAATTTATCGATTTAAAAAAATTTAAACATTAAATAATAAATTTAAATATATAAAATATTTTTATACTAAATTATTGGTTTTTTTTTTCAATTATTAATTATTATATTATTTATTTAAATTTTTAAATAAATTTTTAATCAAATTTTAATGTAATATTTTATTTTGGCGGTAAATGTTTAATAAATTTACATGTGATCCATAAATTAACAAATTTAATGCATGTTATTTGAAATTTTAACCCACAGTTGTATATATATATATATATACATATAGGAAGAAAGAGAGGAAGAGATATTGATATATTCAGACAGTTATAAGAAAAAAAAAAAGGAAATAATGGATTTTTATCAAAATCAATTTACATATTTATCTAATGATCAAGAATCTACGAGAAAAGGAAATATATTTGAAGATTTTATTGAAGATGATTTAAAATTAGATTCATCGAATTTAACTAAATCAAATATAACTGAAAATAATTATTTAAAAAATTATCCTATAAACAATGATGTAAATTTGGATTATAATATTAATTCAGAAACTAGTGGCACTTTAGATATAAATATAAATAATGATACAAATTTAAATATTAATTTAGAAAATGGAATGGAAAGTAATTATAATTTAAATAAAAATTTGGATTTAAATCAAGAATTAAGTTTAAATCAAAATAAAAACTTAACAACAAATTTTGTGCAGGAAAACATTAATTTTGATTCTTGTGTAAACGATGAAATTAATAACAAAGATGTTAAAACCGATTTTTCAAAGATAAATAAAGATATTAATTGGATGAATGTGTGGAATATTATTGAAAATATAGAAAAACAGATATCTTATTCAAATAAAACTAATACAAAATTTAAATCAATATTATATACACTTGCTTATAATGAAAAATAATTTTTTCTAATAAGTTATAAGATATATACTTAAATTAAATATTAATAAAAATAAAGCGCTCAAGATATGATAATTTTTAATACCCACATTTAACAAAAGAAAAATTACAAGTAATTTAAAAAAAAAAAAAAAAAAAAAAAAAGAAGAAACAAAAAGTTTTAATTATTTTTTTAATTTTAAGTTATAAATAAAAGTTAAACAATTTAATATACACTTAAATATTAAATTATAATTTAAGTTTCTTATTTTTTTTTCTTTGTAAATTTGTATTATTAAATAAATTATGGATTTATTTCTATTAAATAAATTATTATTTTTTTTAATATTTATATTATTTTTAAAAGTAAAATCAGAAGAAAGTGTAATCGAAAGAGAATTTAAAGAATTTGATTTGAATAAGGATGGATTTATTGATGCACAAGAAATTAGAGCAGTCAGAATATCAGTTACATTACAAGAATTACATCAATTCTTTTGGGAAATAGATCTTGATAGTTCTGGAACTATATCAATGTTTGAATATACATCATTTGTTACAAATAATTCTCATTCTACACAAAATAAATAATTTTTCTTTTTATTATTTTTTCTTTTTATTTTTTATTTCCTTTTTTCTTTATTTTCTTGTTTATTTATTTGTTTAATATATATATAAATTTGTATTAAAAAAAAATTAAAAATTAGAGAAATAAAAAATAAAATAATTTCATTATTTCAAATTAGTTTCGAATTAAAATTTAATAAGAAAAAAAAAGAAAAAAAAAGTAAAAAATTGAAATGATTAACAAAACTAATGTGATTATAATTATGAATATACTTATATCTTTAATACATTAATAATAATAATATTATCATTATATAAAAATATTGATTAAAATAATTAAAGTAATGTATTGAGCTGCTACTCTTGAGTACATTACAAGTATAAGGATTTTTCATACATTGACATTTATGATCAAGTGGATTTAAATCACATGGACATCCAGGATTTGTAATATTCATAAAACAACCACATTGAGGTGATGAAGGTTGTGTTACACATATACAACTAGGTGCATATGGATTAATTACACAAAGAGCTGTTGGATTAATTTCAATCTTTGGACGACAAATTTTTATAGCTTCACATTGAGAAGAATCAGGATTATTACAAAAACATCCAGGTAAATTAGGAGATGTATAGCAAGCAGAATCTTCTGGGTGTGTGATACATAATACTGGATCTTGAATACAATCAAGTAACATTTTTGGATGTCTGGATAAGGCTGATCTACAATTTAAAAGTGAAGATTTAAAAAGTGAAGTATTTGATGATATATTATTTAAATATACTCTTCCTAATTTTTTTCTAAGATATGAATCTTCGTCTTGAGTAGAAATTTCAAGTATTTCAAATAAATATGAACTATCCAACTTTGTATCAACACTAATAATAAATTTTCAAATTAATATTAAATAATAATAATAATAATAAAGTAAAAAATTAATTAAAATCATTAAACTTACATAAATGTGAATCTAATTCCAAGATGTTCATCTTCATCATTGTTATTACAATTAATATTATTATTAGTTGGAGTCATTTCTATTATAAGAACATCATCAGATTCAACATTAAATAATTTTGCTGTTACTTCTCTAAAATTATTTGCAACCTCCTTTAAATGATTTAAATTATTATCACAATATTTAATATCTTGAGCTATTAATGTAAATACTGGTGAAGTTAATTGTGTTTCAATATCCTGTTGATTATTTATTTTTTATTCTTCAACTATTATTTTTTACTTACTAATAAATTTCTAAATTCTGATTTATTTCCATAAATTGATATTTCATCACTTTCACTTTTTGATTCATTTATTAAATTAGTCATATTAAAAGATTCCAATTTCTCTGTTTCTGTTGTATTTGCAATTTCCATTTTAGGGATTGTTTTTGATACAGTAACAGTAGTAGTAATATTAGTATTATTATTATTATTATTATTAGTAATTATTGTTGTTGTTGTTGTTGTTGTTGTTGTTGTTGTTGTTGTTGTTTTTATTGAGTGAAAAGGTGGTAATGGAATACCATTTTTAATGTGATGAGGATGATGTTGGTTTTTACATTGATGAGAATGGCATAAATTTTTTGAATGTTCTAAATGGTCAGATTTTTTCTTATTATCTTTTGTAGTTTTTAAATAATCATCTTTTTCTTCTAATTTATTTAATTCTTCATCAAAATGTTTGGGTTTTCCACGAAAAGATGGTGAATTTTCTATTGTTGATTCATAACTATTCATTTGTTTCTCTTCAACACCAATTAAAGGATAATAAATTCTTTTTCCTTTAATAATATATTCTGAATTTCCAATTGATATTTCACCAATATTAATATTTAATACATCAAACAACTTCATAATTTTATGATTTATTGCTGTAAATACACTTGTATTGTTATTTTCTGATTCATTTTTGAATTCTGAAATAGAATTATCTGATTGATCATCTGTAACTTTTGTTTTTATTTCTAATTCATTTTCATTTTTATTAGTAACTTTCATTTTATCAAGTGAATAATCTAAATAATAATTTTATAATAATTTAAGTAATTAATATTTTTATTTATTAAATCCATCTTAATATATTTACTTACTATGTAAGGTAAAAAAGTCATTTGTTATATTTTCCTTATGAATTTTTGAAAGAGTATCGTTAAGAATTCTAATTATCAAAAAATTTTCAAAAAAATTAATTTTATTATAAAATTAAATTTAGTAAAATTTTTTTTTTAAATAAAGTAAATAAATTACCTTAATGAATCTTGAGATAAAATATCCTTTATTAATATTGATATAAGTGTAGTAAATATAAAGAACTTGAACATTTCTTTTTTAATATTAAAAAAAAAAAAAACTTAAATGTTAAAATTTAAATAACAAAGAATAAATTTTTGAAAATTATTTAATTTAATAAAATTAACACTTTTAATTGAAATATTTTTTTTAAAATATTTATATAATACTAAATAAGTATTTTATATCTAATAAATTATATA
>JIBL01000080.1:0-34679 GCA_001593455.1 Cryptosporidium baileyi
AAAAAAAAAATTATTAAATTAGTTTTTTTTATAAATAAAACCTTAGAAATTACTTAAATAATGTAATATAGTTCTTTAATTGTAAAATCTTTATTTTTTTGTGGAGGTAGATTGGGAAAATATGGAACTAAAGCATCCTGACTTCCAATATATAAATTATTATATATCCTCCAATATACATTTCTTACTTTTTTAGCAGGATGAAATAATCCTTGTAAAAGATAACTTAATATAACTCCAGGTCCTAATGCAACTCTAAAAGCATCAATAGCTTCAAATACTGCTTGAATTAAATGAGGTGAATTTTCAAAAATATTTGGCCACAAATAATTCAATAAATGAATTAAAGCATCATTACATCCAGTTCCAGCAACACCTAATGCTAAGTGTTTACAAGCCCAAGCTGCTGTTTGTCTATGTACTTGGTCTCTATCTGTTAAAGCTACTTCTAAAAGAGGAGTTAAAGCATATATATAATCTTTAGACATAACTCCAATATATTCAAACATAAATGAAAGAGTTTTTAATATTCCATTTTGAACATTAAGATCAGGAATCCTATATTCATTCATTAATGCTGGTAATACAGTATAAGGCATACATGTTTCAGATATAATAGCAATAGCAACAGTAGTACAAACTCTTAATTGTCGTTCTTGAACTCTTAAATTGTTTAATAAAGTTACAAGAACATCTTGTGGTCCTATAGTTTTAGCAATGTATCCAAATGTTTTTACAGAAGATCTTCTAATTGATTTTTTGTTAGCTTTAAGACTATCAAGAAGATCAAAACAAATACGATCCCATTCTTTTGGTGAAACAAGATCTCCTCCACGTTTAGCACAACAACCAAGTAGTTTAATAATATTTTCTTGTACTTTTTCATGTCTATTTTTAAGTATAGGTGTTAATCTAGGTACAAGATCTTTAATTGGAGGACTCATTTTTTCTACTCTTATTACTGTAACAATTTCTTTTAAAGCACCAATAATACTACCAAGAACTTCAGGATATTCTTCTCCAAGATATTCATAAAGAAATAGACCAATATGTGCAATCATTTGTTCTTCTTCACATTGTTTCATAACTTTAATAATTTGGGAAATAAAATCAGCTGCCATTTGTCTTATTTTTGGAGAAGGTGTATTAAGTCTCCATCTAATAATAGATGAAATTTGAGGAAGATATTGTTTAGATCTAGTACCTAATAAATTTAGAATTTTACCAATATCTTCAACTACTGAATTATTATCATCATTAACATTTTCTTGAAAAATATATAAAATACCATCTACAAGTAATTTTTCTAATCTTTGTTCAATATGAATAATTCCAATAGTTTCAATAACACTTCTTATAGTTTCTAAGGACATTTTTCTGAATGTCTCATTGTTATCCCTAAGAAATAAAACAAGATTATTCAATATTGGTTCTAATCCAACTCTTTTAGAAATTGCTATTGTTGTATTAACAATTAATTTGTAAATTCTTTTATCCAAAGCATTTTTTTGGGTCCAAAATTGATTAAAAAAAGGATTTAATATATTTGTTTTTATAAATTCAATAGTAATATCTTCAATAGATATACATTGTTCAACTACTTTAAGTACAATCCTTTTCATCTCATCATCTTGAGAAGAAAATTCACGTACTAAAACAGGAGTTATTTCATTTATATAATGAACAGCACGATTTTTATCCATAAGTGGTATTAAATGACCCATAGCTTTTAAAAATGTTGCAAGTCCTTTACTTCTATATTCCATTATACCTTTCCAAATATAAGTTAAAACTGGTTCAAAAGCTTCAATACCATAAGGTGAAGAAGCTTCAGCTAATGCTGATATAGATAAAGCTGTAATCATTCTAATTTTTTGATTATCATCTTGAAATCCATGAATTATAATTTGAACAAGATTTTTTAAATGTGGTAATATAGAACAACCCATTAATATTGCAATTTGTTGAATTATTTTAATTCCTGTATGTCTAGCTTGCCAACTTTTTTTACTTTGGCAAACTGCTTGTAAAAAAATAACTAATGAAGGTATACCAAGAGCAGAAGCCATAACTGCAAATGCTCTTGCTGTAGTATTTCTAACATATTCATCTGGATGATCAATATCAGGACGCATTGTTGCAATCATTGTAGCTAAACCAACAGCTTTAGATAAATTAGAAATAATTTCTCTTCCTTCCATTCTTGCATAAAAATCTTGATCAATTAACATTGGTTCAATAACAACTAATATTTTATGTACATATGGTTTAACTTTTTCTCCAAATCTATGTAAAATACGATCAATTGTTTTAACTAATATATATCTTTCTTGTTCTTCTAAAGTTGATTGCATTAATAATGGTAATATATTATTAAATATTAAATTAGGACCAATTTCATGAGCACTTTCAATTAATTGTTTCATAGCTTTTTTTCTATGTTGTGGTGACCCATTCTTTATTTTTAATAATAATGTTAGTACATTTCTTTCTTTCAAATCTTCATTAGAAAGATCTTCCTCTGAAGTTATTGAAAATAATTTACCAAAAAACTGATAAT
Source organism: Cryptosporidium baileyi (assembly GCA_001593455.1). Lineage (NCBI taxonomy): Eukaryota > Apicomplexa > Conoidasida > Eucoccidiorida > Cryptosporidiidae > Cryptosporidium > Cryptosporidium baileyi. The sequence continues at coordinate 2,561 of JIBL01000080.1, forward strand.
CTTCAATTTTTAAAGATAATTCTCCTAATTCTGAATGAAAAACTACTTTAGATTTAACTAATTCAGATAAATCATTATTTAACTCAATACCTTCATCAACTTTATCTTTTGGTTCAGGAATTTCATATACAGATATTTCAGGATCAAAAATTTTTAATTTGTTTTCTAAATTCATTTTTCTAATTTTCTCATATCCTTCAGGAGGTTTTACTATTTCATAACCTTCTTTTGGAAGTATTTCATCTAATTCTTGATCAGTATATCCCGTATTAAGTGAAATAAATTCTGATTTTTGTTTAAATTCAATATTTTTATTTGAATTTAATTCTAATAAATTTGATTTAGATATTTCATTTTTATTACTATCAATATTATTAGATAAATTGTCAAAATTTTTATCCCATCTTGACTTTTTTGTTTGTACTAATTTTATTTCTTCTGAATTTTCTTCATTTAAAGGAACAACATCCCATCTTTTTTTACGTCTTTGTGATGTAAACGAATTTTTTTCTATTTTTTCAGTTTTATTTTCTAATTCTTTATTAATTGATTCTAAATCTACTTCTTTTTCACTATTGTTATTCGACATGGGATTCAAATAATTCAACAGAAAAAGAATAATCGAATTTTTATTTTTAATAATTAAAATTCAAATTTATTCTTTTAAAAAACGAAGATCTCGAAACATTTATTATTTCAATTAAGTTATCTTAGAAATATTTCAAAATTATTCCATTTAAGCGGTTTTTAGTCTTATTGTCAATTCATGGAAATATCAGTTAATTCAGAAATTAGATCACTTAATAAAGTAGTATTAAAAACAAGTATTTTAATATTGTTTTAAATTATATTAAAAAAATTTATATATAAAAAGAATTTATTTGTAGTTTTGTTCTTTTTTTTGAATTATTTTTTATTAGATAAAGTGTTTAATATCAAATTTTGGTTTTATTTCGTTACAAATTTGATACAATATCTTAAGATTCATTATTTTGAGTTCAAAATAAATTTGATTAAAAAAAGATTTTTTTTTTTTACTTAAGCTTTTTAAATTAATTTTAAAATATTTCAATATTAATATTTAATTTTATAAATAAGTAAAAAAATAAATAATCAATATTTTTTAATCTTCAAATAATAAATTTAATTTAATTTTCTAATTTTATTCACTTTTTTTTTTTACATAAATATAAATAAAAATTAAATTTTTAAATTTTGTGAATAATATTTATATATTAAATTTAAAATACTAATTTTACTCAATTTAAAATGTTTGAAGTAAATTAAATAATAAATATTCACAACATTTATTTATTATAATTTGTTTTTTGTATTTTGAATTTGTTTTCTAAATTTTAATATTAGAAAAATATTTAAAAATTGTTTTTTAAAATATTAATTTAATTTTTATTTTTTAGTAATCTTTATCTCAACTTTGCATGTGGATTGTTGAGATAATAATGAAAAATACCGGTATACATGTATTTGAAATAAATTTTTTAATTAATTGCAAGTAATTTTGCATTTTTACTAATTAAACAATTTTAGAATTATAAATAATTATTTTAATAAGCTTATGAATAATTTTAAATAAATTTATTGTTAATTATATTTAAAAATTTAACAAAATGCATTTAAATGATTTGTTAATTATATTATTAATCCATCATAATATAATAAAATAGAGAAATTAACTTGAAATTAAAAGAAAAAAATCAAAAATTAGCAATTAAAAATATCACCGTCAATTAAAAATATAATTCAATTTAATTTTAAAATAAGACTTTATTGAATTCAGAAAAAGAAATAATTTTTAATATGTTTAAACAATTTCTATATTAAATTTTATAAGCATAATTTCTTAAAAATCTATATCAAATATAATAATAAATGAAAAATTTAATTAAATAAAGTATTGAATTACTTATTAATTGTTTTCAAAAACAAATTCTGAATATTATGCAAAAAAAGTGATATTTAAAGGATTTTGAAATTGAAGTGAAACTTATTCTACATTCATATATTTCACAAATTCAAAAAATAAATATATTATTAGATCTCATTATCTCAAAATTCATATTTTTTAATTGAGGATTAATATTTTAAAAATTTATCCATTTATACGTATTGAGATATTTTAAATATATTTATTAGCTTTTTGAAATGTTTATTATTTTTATTCCCGATCCCCCCAGCCCCGCTTCTATGGGAATCCATATGGAAGCGTGATTTTCTGCTTGATTTCATACGTAATTTTTACTTAAAAAGTGGGGTCCGTCAATGAACAATTGAATTTCAAGTGTTTTTTTTTTTCTCGTGTGGTATAATTGAAGACCTCTTATTAATAAGAAATAACTCGGAAATTTATATATAAGAATAAGTTGTTTAAGAATTTGAAGTAAGTTATAAGAGATTATATTTTGAAGATCTCTGGAAAAGTGAGGTTCAAGAAATATATTATTTTTAATTTATTAAATAAAAATAGATATTAACGTTAATTCTTACTGTTATCTTGCATCTATAAGAATACAAACAAAAAATGAGAGAAATAGTTCATATTCAGGGAGGACAATGTGGTAACCAAATAGGTGCTAAATTTTGGGAAGTCATCTCAGATGAACATGGAATTGATCCTGTAAGTTTTTTAATCTAAATTTTAAATATAAATAACTTTTTTAATTATTTTTTTTTTTTTTTTTCTTTTTTTTTCTCTTTCTTTTTAATTTAATAATATTATAGACTGGAACTTATCATGGTGAATCTGATTTACAAATGGAACGTGTAAATGTATTTTACAATGAAGCTTCTGGTGGAAGATATGTACCAAGAGCTATCTTGGTAGATTTAGAACCTGGAACAATGGATTCTGTCAGAGCTGGTCCTTTTGGATCTTTATTTAGACCAGATAATTTTATTTTTGGTCAAAGTGGTGCAGGTAATATTTGGGCTAAAGGTCATTATACTGAAGGAGCAGAACTTTTAGATGCCGTTATGGATGTAGTTAGACATGAAGCAGAATCTTGTGACTGTTTACAGGGGTTTCAAATAACACATTCATTAGGAGGTGGTACTGGATCTGGAATGGGAACTTTATTAGTTGGTAAAATTCATGAAGAATTTCCTGACCGTATATTACAAACATTTTCAGTTTTTCCTTCACCAAAAGTATCTGATACTGTAGTAGAACCATACAATGCAACTTTATCTATTCATCAATTAGTAGAAAATTCTGATGCTGTTCAAGTTATTGACAATGAAGCTTTGTATGATATTTGTTTCAGAACATTAAAATTAACAAATCCATCATATGGTGATTTAAATCATTTAGTTTCTGTAGCGATGTCAGGTGTAACATGCTGTCTTCGTTTTCCAGGTCAACTAAATAGTGATTTAAGAAAGATGTGTGTCAATTTAGTTCCATTCCCAAGACTCCATTTCTTTATGATAGGATTTGCTCCATTAACTTCTAGAGGTTCTCAACAATACAGATCTTTGTCTGTTGCAGAATTAACTCAACAGATGTTTGATGCCAAAAATATGATGTGCGCATCTGATCCAAGACATGGAAGATATCTAACGGCAAGTGTAATGTTTAGAGGAAGAATGTCAACTAAAGAGGTAGATGAACAAATGTTATTGGTTCAAAATAGAAATTCTTCTTATTTTGTTGAATGGATTCCCAATAATATTAAATCATCAGTTTGTGATATTCCTCCAAAAGGTTTGAAAATGGCATCTACATTTGTTGGTAATTCTACAGCTATTCAAGAAATGTTTAGACGTGTTGCAGAACAATTTACTTCTATGTTTAGAAGAAAAGCTTTCTTACATTGGTATACTGGAGAAGGTATGGATGAAATGGAATTTACAGAGGCTGAAAGTAATATGAATGATCTAGTTTCCGAATATCAGCAATACCAAGATGTTCCAGTAGAGGAAGATGAATATCCTGATGATGATCATCAGATAGATGGTTAATTATTCTTAGAATAAATATTGATATTAAAGAACCATTCCACTATCATTTTTATCATCAAGATAAGAAAATAGATTCTCCTAGTAATACGTTAGCGTGGAGAGCATAATTTGCAAGTATTCTTTTCTGTAGTTTCCGGAGTTTCTCGATTTTTACATCAATTCACAATTTTTTTCACTATATTAATCTAAGGGAATAAAAATAAAAATAAAAAAAAAAAAAAAGGAAGAAATTATTAGAACCTTAATCTACTTTCTAATTCACCACCTGATTTTCAGTTCTGTGTAGCTTCTTAAAAAAAAAATTGAGAAAAAAAAAAAGAAATTATGTAAATAAATCTTCGAATTCTAGAATTAATTTTAAAACTTGACATCAAATATTGAAGAATCTTCCTTATTTCGTTCTTCATCTAATTCATCTTTGTCTACTTTATTATTCAATCTATCGTAATTTGTCTTAATATTTTGTAATATTTGTTCAACTCTTGTATAATCTCGTTGTTGATTATAATTTTTATTAATAAGAATGTTGTAATCATTATTTATATGATCATAAAATCCTTCCTTATCTAATTTAATACCTTCATAAGTAATTTCATTATCTGCAGAATCAATCTTAACTTTTGATTTCTTATTTAATTCAGATAAATTAACTATATTTTCAACTTCACTTGTATTTCTTTTTTTATTAGTTTCAACACTAATCGGATTTGGATCATCATATGCCCATCTTACTATTATAGGTTCAGTTTGATCTTTAAATATAATCTGGTTTTCCATTGCAGCTTTAGCAAATTCTGCTGAAGATCTGTAATAATAACGAATAAAGGCAATATTTTTATTTGGAATTATTCGAATATATTCAACTGGACCCCATATAGAAAATTCTTTTTTTATTATTTTATTAACATTATCTAAATAATTATCATTAGAACGATTTATAAATAAATCACCAATAAATATTGTACGACACTCTTTATTAAAAGAACCTGTACCACTCATATCATCTTTGTGTTGAGCATGTCTTTCTCTACCAAAAATATCATACATTGGTGAAATTAATTTATCATCTTCTTCAGTAGGAATACGATGATAAAATTTACATTTTGATCCATTAACACAAGAACCTTTTGCAAAATATATACAGAAATAATTTGAATTGGAATCAAAATCAGCTTTTGTCCATCCAATATCATTTTTAGGATCACATTTTGTTTTTGATGTCATTTTTCCTCTCTTATCGTAATCATATTGATATTTTCCATACCAAATATTATATTGTTCACTACCCTCTCTATAAGCTAAATTTTTTTGATTAGAACCATCACTTTGTATTCTAGCAGGTCTTTTCAATTCTTCAACAGTAGGTCTTTTCTTATACTCCACTAGAAATTCTTCTTTCATTTTAAAAATTGAAACATGATTGAAATATATTCTTGATTATTTATATTATTTTTTTATGAGGATTATTTGGCGCCATCCTCTCTTTTAATTATACTAAAAAAAAAAAATAATTAATTAAAGAATTAATTAATTTTATTAAAGATCTTCATTTTAAAACAAAAAGAAAAAAAATTATCTAATTATCTTATAAATATTATTAAATAGAATCTTTAATAACTTTTATATTCTATAATATTTAAAAATATGGAGAATGATCTTAAATCTTTAAATACAAATAAACAAAATGATATGGAGTTAAATAAAAAAAAAATATTTCCTTCACAACATTATGTGGATTTATTTTATAGTCAACTTGCTTTTTCATATTATAGTTCTCTTTATTTTCATTGGTTAAATTATTCTAATAATGTAATACAGGTTCATGATTTTCAATATATAAATAATTCTTCATTATTTAAATATTCGGATCCTTTTCCATATTTAAATAAAAAAAAAGTTAACAATTTTTTTAATATACATTCTGATATGAATCAAGATTTTGGTTCACAAATTCAATTAACTAATTCTATTGTTTATAGAAATGAATCTTGTCAAGTATTACTTTCACAATTTTATGATTATAATATAAAAGTTTGTGATAAATCAGAAATTACTACAGAATTTTCATTAATTGGTGGTTATGAATCAAATAATAAAAATTTTTCTTATTTTAATGAAAAAAAATATTCTATTAATCCATGGGAAAGATATCATATTTCAATTTTAATGAAAGCAATATTTATTTTTATGTTTTTTGATGTATCAAAAGAATTATATATAATTTTAATTTCATTATATTTCTTATATATAAAAGGATTTTTTGATATTATTCAAGATATTTTTGAACGAATATCATCAAATCATCCTATTGAAGCAACTTTAGCTGATTTAAGAAGAAGAAGAGCAGAAATTGAACAAGAAATGCAACAAAAAGAACAAGAAATGCAACAAAAAGAACAAGAATTAATAAATAATAAAGAAAATCATAATTTAGAAGATTTAATTGATTCTAATCAATTTAATGAAGATACAAATTTTAATGAGTTTCAAGATGGATCTTCAATATTATCTATTAATGAAGATGATTTTGTTGATACAATTAGTATTTTTGATAAAGAAGAATCTCAAGATTTATTAGATGAAACAAATCAAAAAGAAAATCAAATAATAAAATATTATACATGTGTTTTTTATCAAACAATTGGCATGTATGTATTAACTTTAATGCCATGGTGGAATCCAGATCCTACTTATTTAGTTTAATAAAAATATTTAATAAAGACAAATAACAAAATTACTGCTTTAATTTTCATATATTAAATATAAATTTAAATATAAATTTAAATTTATATTAATATTCAATCAAAATTTTTAGTTTAAAAATCATTGTTTTATTACTTCTTTTGGTCTTTCTACATTTCTTAATCTTTTAAAAACTTCTAACTAAAAATTTAATTATTGGTTTATTTTAAATATTAATTATAATAATTTTAACCTACCTCAAGTTCAGTTGGAGATATACCTGAACAAAATACACTTTCATTATCAATTTCATATTGTATAAAAGGTTTTATTAGATTCATTTGTTTAATGATTTCAAGAGCTGCTTGATCACTTTAAATATTACGTTTTAAATTGGACTATAAATATTTAGAAATTTAATAATTTGATAAACTTACGTTTTTACAAATAATCCTTTTTGACAAGAAACCATATTATTACATAATTATATAAAAACAAAAAAAAATGAAAAGAAGAAAAAAGAAAAAAAAAAAAAAAAAGAAAATAAAACAAAAATAAAATAAAATAATAAATATAATTTAAATTTATAATGTAAACTTGAAAAAAAAAAAAAAAGCGCCAAATAAAATTTTTTGTTTTATAAATGATAAAAAAAATTTATATATGTTAATATTAATTCTCTGTTAATTTAATTTGGAGTGAATTAATGATTTACTTTTTGTAGAAATTTCATGATTTTCTCTTACACTTTTATTTTCTTCAGAAAATTTGACAGTTAATTTATTACTTTTTTTTAAATCTTGATTTTCATTATTGCTATCAATATTATGACTTTTAATTGTAGAAATATTTTCTTTACTTTTATCTTCTTTTAAATAATTAGAATTAGCATAAGATAATAATTCTTTTTGATTATTGTTAATTGTATGATGTGAATCAGATGTCTCAATACTTTTTGAATCTGTAATATTAGAAATAGATTTTCTTTTTGAATTAGATAAATGTTTTTTACTTTTTTTATGTCTTATCATTGTTCCATCAAGAACTTGTCTCCAATGTCCAAATGGTTTTTTATTTTCAGATTTATATATAAAATCTAACCATATAATTTCACTTTCTTTAGTAGGACAATAAAAAGTTAATTTAGATTTATTATCGTATTTATATTCAAAACCAAAATTTGTAATTTTATCTTCTTTAGATAAATCTTTATCATTTGAAGATAATATAGTAAATTTATTTTTTTGAGATTTATTAATATTAAATGGAATTATTTCAAGAGCATGCTCTTCTGATATTGAATATTCATCTAATAAAATATCATGTAATAAATATTTATCAAATAAATCTTGGGATATTATACATAATTTATTTTTAGTTAAAATAACAATTTGTTCATGTTTTATTTCTTTTGATGATGATAATACTTTTAATTTTTCTATTTGAATTACAGGATCTTTTCCTAATTTTAATATTGATGGCATCATTAAATTTTCAATTGATTTAGTTTTTTTAGCAGCAATTTTTCTATCTAATCTTATTGACATTACATCAGGTAAATCAATTTCTTCTTCTTCTTCATAATATTCACCTTGTTCATCTTCAAATCTTATAATTTGTTTATAATTATGATGATCATCTTGTGCAGAAATAAGTAATTTTTCTCTAGTATTATCAGGTATTTTAGGAACAATATCAATAAATGATGATTCTTGTATATTATTTGATTTAGAATTAATATTTGATTTAGTTATTCTAATATTTGATGTTCTTCTATTAGCTAATGATTTAACACATAATCTAGAAGAACCAATTTTTAATATACAAGATTTGATATCATTATCTTGACATTTTAACATAGATATCCATTTTTCAGCAATAGAAAAATTAGGACAAGAAAATATCCATGCTTCAATAGTATTACCTCTTATTACATTACTAATTTCAAAACCATCTTCTATTGGTTTTGATGATGCAGATGCAGCACCTAAATATTTTGAAGAATGTTTAGTAATAGAATTAGAATGAATTGATTGAATAAGTATATTTGTTTGTCTTATATCAGCAATAAATAATGCATTTTTAGGTTTTTCAATTTTTCCTAAAACAATAGGAATATTAATTATTTCTATATTAGGAGAAATAATAGGTAAATAATCATTTTCAATTTTTAAATTATCAGAATTTTTATTAAATTTTTCTATAACAGTTGAATTTTCTTTTAAATTAATTTGATTATTATCTGTTTTTTTTGAATTATATAATATAATAAATGGAAAACAATATTTAATTGTTATTTCAGTTAAATCTTGATTTAATTCTATATTTTGTTGATCATTTTTAAATACACATATTCCCATTAATTTACCAGTAAAATGAATTTTAGATTCATAATATTCTTCTGATAATAATTTTTCTTCTTTACTTCTACCTAAACTTTCTAATTTTTTATCTCTTCCTATAGTTAATATTTCAATTTCTTGATCATTATTATTATTTAATGGAATAATATTTTCATCAGAAAGACCTCTAAATATTTCTAATTGATTAAATTGTTTATTATTTGTATTAACTTTAAAATTTAAATCAAAAGCATTTTTATTATTTAATTTTGTTGCATTTTGTTTTTTTGCTTGATTATTTTTCCAATCACGAATACCTAACCATTCTTGTATTTTTGGACCAGTTTGATTACTTTTAGATTTTAATTTTATTTTTGAATCAATTTTTATAGAACTTTTAGGAACAATTAAAGGATTTTGAATATTTTTTAATTTATCATTTTGTATAACTTTTAATTTATTAGTAAATATTTTATGAACTTTAGCTCTTTGTGATCTTTCATTAGTATTTTTTTTATTAGTATAAACTTGAACATTTATTGGTCCAATTTCTTCTACTATTGATAAATCACCTGATGCTATTTTTGTAATAGCATCAGATAATTTTACTGCATGATTAATATGTTCTTGTGTATATGAATTTGTATCTTTTAAAACTTCATCAATAATTTCAGTATTTAAATTCCAATATGGAACACTTAAATGTTGTAATTCTTGAACTAATACTTTATATGTTGGATCTAATGTACCTTTAACAACATGACTAATTTTTACATATCTATTTAAAGCATGACTAGGTGATTCTTTTGCTAATTGTAAAATTATACTTACTTCACCACAAACACTAACTAACATTTCTTTAAGATCAATACAACTTTGACATATATCTTTACCACCTTTCTCTAATTTATTTGCTAAAAGATTTAATTCACTAAAAAGTAATTGTTCTTCTGAATTTATTGCTGTTGTTAATGATTTTTGAGTATTTTCTAAATTTAATAAATTACTTTCAAATAAATTTTTACGTTGATCTGATAAAGCTGTTATTTCTAATATTTTTTGAGACATATAAAAAGCTGCTGTATTAAGTGAAGAAAGTGTTTGTAAAAGAATTTGTTTACCTCTTGGTATTGCTTCAGCCATTGTTAATAATAAATGAGATCCATGACCATCTATTATTATACATGTTTCACATATTAATAAATAATTACAACTTGTACAACAATATGTTAATTCTTTATTTTTATGTCTTTTACAATTATTTCTAATTTTTTCTTGTATACTTTTTGATGTATTTGTTCTTGATATATTAGAATGTTTTATTGATATTATATCATGATAACTTCCTGCTGAAACATGATTCATATGAGCACATGATGCACAATAAAAACACATACATGTACTACAATATAATGTACTTGGAACAATCCAACAATGCATACATGATCTATTATCCATCTGAATTTTAAATTCATCATTTGTTCCAAATTGTTCAAGTATTTTATTAAAATTAGTAGAATTTATTATCTTATCATTATTGATTAAATTATCTTTTTTATCTGACATTCTTTTATAATATTAATATACCTTAATATTCTAAGATACCTTCTCATATATAATTATTTCTATTCTTAATATTATCTATTTTATTATATTATTATTTATCTTCAAATTTATTTAATATTTTAATATTAATTCTCATTAAATACTCATAACGTCATGTCTAATTAAGACTTGACATAATTTATATTTATTTTCTTTAATAATTATTATGTAAATTGACAATCTAATTCAATAAAACCTATCTTAGATTGTAAAATACATGTATATTTTCCTATTGCAAGACGATTTGATTTAAAAATTGTCCATCTTAAAATTCTTATTATGTGGGGTTCTATATTATCATAATTTTGCATTGCATGCACCGCTTTTTCTTCATTTGCAATACCTATATTCTCAATAAGGATTCTATTATGTGGAATAAATAACCAATTTTGATCAATTTCTGTATTAAATATTCTAGTTGGTGGTGGTATTGAAAATATACCAAAATTATCAAAATGAACATTTTTAGGACTTTTTATATTTGTAAGTAATTGATTATTTAATAAACTTTGTTTAACATTATTTTTAACTAAAGATAAAATTATTAAAGATAAATTCAAAATTTTTGCATTATATTTTAATAATCTTCCAATTATAAATATCTTATCTTTAATCTCTTTATAATATTCATTTGAATAATTACCATTTTCTGCAAAAATATGAAAACCAATAATTGATGTTATTGGATCAATAATAACTAATTTCAAATTTTTTAAATCATTTGATTTAATATAAGGTAAATTATAAAGAATATCTAATAATTCATTATAATCATTTATTGTTATTATACTTATATTTGATAAAAATAATTCAATATTATTACTTATATTTGATGATAATTGTGAATTTTGACTTTGTTCAAATTCACCACATAATTTTTCAAAACATTTTTTCATAAATATAGGATCAAAACTATTATTTGTTGTTTGAATATATAAAATATTACATATTGAAATATTATTTATATTATTATCTAAATTAAAATTTTTACTGTAAGAATAAAACATTGTATTTGATATTATCCAATGTATAACTCTTCTTATAATAGCTAAATCTTGTCCAAATATTTCATTTATTTCACCTAATAATAATCCACCATCTAAAAAATTCATTAATAATTCTGATCCTACATGAATTATTGTTTTTAAATTATTATTTTCATTCCAATTATTTTGTGCTTCATATAAAAGTTTATTACCTGTTTTAAATCCTAAATTAAAATTTAATTTATTTAATATATTATTATTAAAATAACGAATTCTTGGAAAACAAGTAATTTCTCTACATTTAGAATAAATATTTAATCGTTGTTTTATAGTAATTCCTTTATTATTCAAAGTATCTAATAAAAGTTGTGGAATTGTTTTAACATTATTTCTTTTCAATAAATTCTTTATATCTTCATCAACTTCAAGAATATCTAATAAATTCACACATTGATTATCATCATTTTTCATTATATAATATTATAATATTATATAATCTTTTTTTTTTTAAAATAAAGTTTTCTTTACAAATATAATTTTTCTTAATATAATGGCGGGGAAAAAAGTAACTTGAATATCAAATTAAAAGTAAAAAAATTCATTTTTAAAAAATAATCATTTAATAAATAAAAAATAAATAATAACAAACATATGAAATATGAATAAATAAATAAATAATATATATTATATTATATTATATTACATATATATATATATATATATATATATATATATATATATATGATATATTTATTTATTTATTTGGATCTAAAATTTATTAATGTTAAGATCAAATCTTTTTATTAATTAATATATCATTATTAAATATTTATTTAATGCAAAAATTAATTTTTTAAATATATTATATATTAAAAAGAATATTATTAATAATAAATTCTCGTTATAATGTCAAATTTTGATTATTTTAAAAATTATGAAATTCTTTTTTATCAAGTATCGTATTTTAGTAATTATTAAAATTAAAAAAAATAATATTAATTTATTATTTAAAATATCATTAGAAATATAATAAAAATGAATATAATAAAACTATTAATAATATCTTGTTTTTTAATTAAAAATGTAATAAGTATTAGTTGGAGTATAAATGATAATATTGAATATATAAATTCTAAAAAAGAACCAATTTTAACAAAAATGCCTCCAGTTACATTAATTGGTAATTCAACTATAACTTTAGTAGTACCGGCAAGAAAATTCTGTCATAAAGGTTCTTTTGATTCAAAATATAATTCATGTACTTATATAGATAAAGATGATGAAGCAGTTCCAATATATGAAGTAAGTTATAAAAAAAAAAAAAAATATTTTATAAAATAAAAATAATTATTAATTAAATTAAATAAATAAGCCTTGTATTGGAAATTCAACTTTAATTGATGGTTATTGTATTGGAACTATGATTTCCGATTATGAAAAATATTGTCTTGGACAGTAAGTTAAAATTATATAAAAAATAAAAATTAAAAACTTGTTTTTTTTTTTTTTTCTTAATTAATAATATAGATATAGACTTAATAGTGAAGAATTGTGTATTAAATATTCTACTTATATACCACCAAGAAGAATATGTCCGGAAGGATTTGAATTAAGATCAGTAGGACAAGAACAATTACAAGTTAAACGTTGTGTTCGTAAAATGTATTCAAAACCTATAAAAATGCCAGTAACTGATTTATTAGGAAGAGAAGAATTTAAAAAAGATTGTAATTTAAGTGATAATAAATATTGTCCAATAATAAGAGGTCCTCATCCTGCTAAATATATAATGCAATGTCCAAAAGGTTCAAAATTAGTTAATCATTTTGATAATTCAAGAGCTACATGTGAAATTAAAGTTACAATTGTTCCAGATTTTGATAAAAGATGTGGAGGATCTGAATCTGGTTGGTTTTGGGATGGTGATATAAAATCTTGTATGAAATTAAGAACACATGAACCTAAATTAAGATGTCCTCATCCTCGTCCAAAACCTGGATTAGAAATAGGAAATTGGGATACTCCAGAATATGAACCTCATCCAATTTATACTTGTTTAGCAAATAGAGCAAGAGCTATTGTAAAAGGTAAGATAATAAAATATTTAAAAAAAAAAAAATATTATAAATATATATATTAGGTTGTCCAAAAGGTTATACTTTAAAAAAAAGAAGATGTTATAGATTAATTCAATTACCATATCAATTAGATTGTGAACATGTTCAAGGGTAAGTATATATTAAAATAAAATAATTATTTTATTTAATTATAATAATTAATATATAATTTAGTTTTAAATTTGAATATGATAATTCTAATAAACAAGGGGTTTGTAAATTTAAACATGATCAAGAAGATTATATAGGATTACCAAGTTATCCATCATCAAGAGAAGCTTTAACTTCACATCAAATATTTAAACATTCAAATATAGAAGATATTATTCGTGCATATCAACATGGAACATTACAAGTTAAAGCAATTGAAGAAGAATTATTAAATGAATATACAAAAAAATAATTATTAGATTATATTAATAATGAATTATGGCGGTAATATTGCTTATTTAATATTTAAGTTAAAAGTGACTTTTTAAAGATATTAAATAAATAAAAAGTAATTAAAAAAAGAAAAAAAATAAAGTTTTTTTTTTTAAATATAAAATAATTATAAAATTATAATGTGGAATACATTAGAACTTAGTAGACCTTTATTAAAAGCTATAAATGATTTAAATTTTAAAGAAGCTACTCCAATTCAAAAAGAAGTTATTCCATTAGCATTATCAGGACGTGATATTATGGCAGAAGCTGAAACAGGTAGTGGAAAAACTTTAGCTTTTTTATTACCTTCATTAGAAAGATTATTAAGATCTCCTTTTATAAAAAATTCAAAAATATTATCAGGAAGAGTTAGTGTTGATATTGGAACAAAAATATTAGTATTATTACCTACTCGTGAATTAGCAATACAATGTTTTGATGTACTTGAATCATTAATTAAATATTGTCCTGTAATAACAAGAACTATTATAACAGGTGGTATAAATGCTAAACAACAAGAAAAAATTTTAAAATGTCAACCACATATTGTTATAGCAACTCCTGGAAGAATATTAGATATGTTATTAAATACATTAAGTATACAATTAGAATTATTAGAAATTATTATATTGGATGAAGCAGATAGATTATTAGATATGGGATTTCGTCAAGAATGTTTAGAAATTCTTCGTTTTTCTTCAAAAACTTGTCAAACTATGTTATTTTCTGCAACATTAAGTAGAAGTGTTGCTGATTTGGCTCTTATAGCATTAAATAATCCTTGTAAAATTTCTACTCTTGGTTTAAATAATTATATAAATAATAAAAATAATTCTAATATTTCAATAACTGGTTTATCTTCAACACTTGAACAAGAATTTGTTGAAATTAATGAAGAAAATGAAAGAGAAGGTGCATTATTTCATATTATAACAAATATATTTAAAAAAAAAGTTATTGTATTTTTTCAAACAAAAAAAGAAGCTCGTAGATGTTCTATTTTATGTAATATATTTGGTTTATCAACAACTGAATTACATGGTTTTCTTCCACAAGAAAAAAGAATTGAAAATTTTAATAATTTTAAAACAGGAAAAGTAGATATACTTTTAGCAAGTGAATTGGCTGCAAGAGGTCTTGATGTTCAAGAAGTTTCTGCTGTTGTTAATTTTACTATACCATTAGATGCTTCTAGATATATACATAGAGTTGGTAGAACTGCAAGAATTGGTTTTAAAGGTAATTGTATAACAATATATACTAAAGATGAAAGAAATCAAGTTAAATCATTAATGAAACAAGTATTAAAAGTTTCTAATTTAAATAATAATAAAAATCTTATAAATAAACAAAATATATCTTCAATAATGAAAAAAAGAACTTTTGCTACTGATAATATTCAAAAATGGTCACAACGTATATATGAATCAGAAAAACAGGTTAAAGATATTATTAAATCTAATATAGCAGAAAAAGAATTAAGAATTGCTGAATTACAAGTTAATAAAGCACAAAATATTCTTCATCATAAAAAAGAAATTGAAAATCGTCCTAAAAAAAAATGGTTTCAATCAAAAAAAGAAAAAATACAAACAAGAGAAATTGCAAGAAAAGGATTACTTGATTCTTGTTCTTCATTAATTGGAAAACATTCAGCATTTAATAAGATTATAGATATGACAAAATTAGATAATAAAAATATCAGATCTAAGAATAATAGAATTAATTTAAATAAAACTTCTATTAAAAAAAATATAAAAAAATCAACTTAAAATTTAAATATATATATTTAATAATTAAATAATTAATATATTTATTAATTTATTTATAGTTAAAAAAAAAAAAAAAATTAAATTAAAATTTAAAATATTAATTAATAAGTTTTATTTATCCTGATAAAGCATTATTAATATGCATAAACTTTAATTGTACTTTACCTATACTTGTTTTCTCATCAAACCATATAATTAAAGATAAGTTTTTGTAATTAGTATGACCTATCATAAATTTTCCTTTTTTAGTTTCTAAATATAAATCTTTATAATTATTACCAGTAGAATTATATTCATTTAAAGAACTCATTAATACAGCAGAAATATGATTTACTTGTGATAAATTAGTAAAATTTTCATTAATTCCAAATGAAAATACACCACCATCAAAATTTACAACACTAATTTAAAAAAATTATTATTTGAAATTTTAAATATATAATATTTAAAACTTACGCAATAGCTTTAATATCATCATTTGAAACAACTTCATATTTTAAAAGTTCATTAAGTTTATTAGAACTTATCATAATTAAATTAATAATATTAAATATAATAATAAAATAAATTGATATGTTTTTTTTTTTTTTTTTTCTTTTCTTTTTTTTCTTATTATATGAAGGTACCGCCATTTAATATTTATATTGAAATATTAAAAAAAAAAGATCTAAAATAATGAATCTTAAAAAAAAAAGAGAGAAGAAGAATAAAAGAAAGAATGAATAAATAAAAGAATGAAAGAATAAATGAAAGAATAAAAGAATAAATGAAAGAATGAAAGAATAAATGAAAGAATGAAAGAATAAATGAAAGAATAAATGAATAAATGAAATAAAAAAAAAAAAAAAAAAGAAAATAAAAGAAATATGAATATTTGAAATTAATAATTTTAATACTACTTTAATAAATTTTTAAAATTTTAACTTTGATTTATCTTTATGAGTTAAATATATTAAATTTGTTATCATTAAAAGAGCTTGTATAAGAAATAGAATTTGGTTTTTCTTTTAAAGTTGTAATACTAATTGGAATAATAGAAGTAGCTCCATCTGTAGAAGAGACTTGAATTTGACCTTTATAAGTTTTTTCATCTGAATTAGATGGTACAATTGCTTTCCAATAAACTTTATATGTCATTTGAATTCTTTGAAGAGGTGGAACAGTTGTTTCACTTAATTGAAACCAAGGAGTTTTAGGATTTTCAGGATATAATTCTATTGATGATTCAGATTTTGGAAATTTTTCTGAACAAGGTATTCCAATTCCTAAAAAAATTATTTATAATATAAATTAGTAAAATATTATAAATTATATAAAACTTACCTCTAATACCATCAATACTTTCCCATCCTAACATAGCAGTAGATGATATTCTATTAAGAGCAATATTAGTATTAAGATTATTTGAATAATTAAAATTTTCATTATTCCATGGTACTTTTAAATAATTAAATTTAACAGTTCCATTACTATTTAAAACACATTGAAATGTTGCATATTTTAAATGATATTGTTCTGATTTAATTTGTACATTTCTCCATTCAATAATAAATTCCCATGAATCTTTATTAATCTGTTCATCTATATATTGATGTTGATTATTTTTAAATATAGTTAAAATTTGACTATCTTTTTTTTTAGTTTTTGTAGTAAAATCAGTCCATAATGGAGCTAAAATTCCATGAGGGGGAGCATATGAAGGTAAAGCAGGAATAAAAGCTTCACTATAAATAGGACTAAATGAAATAAATCCATTAACAGAAATATATATTTCATCAATTCTTTCACCTAAAAAATACCAAGATAATGGAAGTTCAATTCTTTGAACACCATCATCAGAATTTAAGAGTTCATTTAATATATTAGGTTTAATTTGATTATTTAAAAAAATATCAATCCAATCAAATTTAATATTTTTTTTTTGAATAATAATATCATCTAATGTAATAGATAATTTATTTTCTTCTTCATGATCATAAGTTTCAAGTCTATGAATAATTCTTTTTTTAGGTGGTAAATCTTCATAAGGTAATATCATTTTAAAGAATGATTTTTTAGGAGAAAGATCTTCAGGTGGAATAATATTGATAATTTCTTGATCAATATCTTTTTCATGATTTAAAAAAGAATCTTGAAAAGATTTAAATTTTAATTGAAGTTTAGGTTTAATAGAATTTTCTAATCCTTTAAATAAAATAAATCCTGTAATAGTATTAGTTTCTAAAAGATTTATAATTCTATTAATAGATGGTGGTTTAACTTCAATTCCATATCCTTTACAATAAAGTTTAATAGCAAGTCTTTCTGTACCAATAGGAAAAGAATTAGTATTTTTAGATGAATATTCATTAAGTCCATTTAAAATTAATGATTCAGTAATCATATTACCACGAACATATGGAAATTTAGTAGATTTTATATTATTTTTATTATTATTATTATTATTATTATTATTTAATATAGATGATCCTTTATTATATTTTAACATTAAATGACCACTAATAATACCTTCTAATGATGTTGGTATACAACTAACTTGTAATTCTTTATTTATTTCTTCTTCTTTTACTGTCATTATTGTTCCTAATGGTGGATATACTTTAAATTTTCCTTTATTTTTATTATTAAAATCATTATCAATATTAATAAATTCAACCATATATTCAAGAGTTCCAATTCCAGTATTTTTTATAGGTATAAATGTTTTAATACCTTCAATACCAATAAATGATAATCCAAGATTAGTACTATTACCATTAGGTAAAATAGCTTTAGGTCTTGGTATATTAACAACATGAATAATAATTTTAATTTTTCCATTAGATAAAATAGAATTTTTATTATTAGAATCACAAAGTTTAATAATTAAATTAGATGTATATGTTCCAGGTTTTTCACCAATAGCAGTAATTTTAAGTATTGAATTACTTTTTGGTCCTATAACTTCTGGTATTTTAAATGTTAACCATGTATTTGATCTAATTGTTTCTTGATTATCATGATTAAATATTCCTTGATTCATCATTTGAACAGCTCTATGAATATTAAGTGTTCCAGAAGTTCTTACTGATGATCTTAAAGTTGGTAAAATTGTAACAGATTTTAATAATAAACTTTTAGCAAAATCAAAAGTCATACTTGTATCAAATGCATATAGTAATGCTGCTGCTCCTGAAACAAATGGACAAGCCATAGATGTACCAGATAATCTTCTATAACCTTTATTTGCACTTGTAGATAATATATCAACTCCTGGTGCTGCCATATCTACACTTCTATATCCATAATTTGAAAATATTCCAAGACGTCCATTAATATCTATAGCAGCTACTGAAAGAACATTAGGTAATTGATATGCTGATGGATATGTTGGTCTAATATCATTATTATTATGATCATTACCTGCTGCTACAACAAATAACATATTTTTTTCAATACTTCTTTTTATTGCATCATAAGTTGCTTGTGAAAATGAACCACCACCCCAACTATTTGAAAGAATATGAGCACCCATTTTTATTGCATAATTTATAGCTTTAACACTATCACTTAAAAATCCTATACCATTTCCTCTTAAAAATTTTAATGCCATAATTTTTACTCCTTTCCAATTAATTCCTGAAATACCTTCATTATTATTACCTTTTGCAGCAATTGTACCAGCACAATGAGTTCCATGTCCTTCATCATCTATTGGTGCTCCTTTATTATTAGCAAAATCATATCCATATATATCATCAACATAACCATTTAAATCATCATCAACTCCTGGTTTACCATAAAATTCTTTTTCATTAACCCACATATTATCTATTAAATCTGGATGTGTAAAATCAACTCCTGTATCAATAACTGCAACTATTACATTTCTTTTTGGATTATTTTCTATTTGATTTTTAGAACCATTTATTATTGAAGAATTTATTCCTAAATGTTTCCAAGCCATTAATACTTTTGAATCAGTATTTGAAACTTTATTATACATTCCCCATTGTTCACTAAATTTTGGATCATTTGGATAAACATTACTTATATCATTTACATTAAAATTTATATCAGCAAGTCTAACTTCTTGATCAGGTTCTACATATTCAACTTCATCACTATGAATAAAACTTGCTGATAATTTTGATATATATTCTGATGCTTTTGAATTATTAAATACTTCTACTATCATCATATCTAAAGCTTCAAGAACTGTTGCTGATTTAATACCTACAAGTTCTTCTGCAGTATCTGAAAGTGTTGAAACAACTTTTGTTAAAAATGCTACTCCTTCTAATTTTGGATATTGACCATTTTTTGACATAATACCAGCAATACTTAATTCTTTAACAGCTTTACTTAATATTTTTTCTTTATATTTTATAATTAATCTTCCTGATGTTTTTTTTGAATTTTTATCTGATATATTATTAAATGAATTTTTAAATTGTTCTTCATTATTTTTTTCTTTATTATCTGAATATTCTTCTAATATATCATCTGGTGGTTTTTGTTGTTTCATTATTTGTGGATTATAAACTCTATCAGTAATTTCTATTTCAGGAGTTACTGATTGATCTGTTGGATTTCTTACAATTAATTCAACATTAGATGTTCTGCTTTCTATTACATTAATTGATATTGAACTTGAATTAAAAATATTACATTTTATTTCATCTTTAAATAATAAAAATGTATATAATGTATAATAAAGAATTCTATAAAAATCAAACATTTTCAAATATAATAATTATTACTGAATACTTATTCAGAATCAATTAATATTTATTATTTATGTAATAATTACATATTATCAAATATTTAAATTTTTAGAAATCTTTATTAAAAACAAAAAAAAAAAAAAAAAAAAAAATGAATAAATCCAATTAACTTTACCTGAAATAATATTTTAACAATTATTAAACTTTTCACACAAATATTTATTTAAATAAAAATAAAAATTATCTTTTTAAGACTCTAATTGTCAAATTTCAACCATATTTTATATTTTATTTACTCGCAAATTAACACATTTTTATTGTCACTCGTTTACGATATTTTTACCGGTAAATACAAAATTTGACATTTAGCACCCCTCTATTTAACTTGTACTTTAAAAAGGCGGTTAATGCGTCTCGTTAATATGATGATCACATTATAACTTTTAATAATTATTGAAATAATTGAATTTATTTTTGTTATGAAGATATAATTTATATTATATAAAATAAATTAAAATTATTTTTATCAATAGGACAAACCAAGTTTCTTTTCTTTTTTTTTCTCTTATATTTCTTTCTAATTAATTTATAATTAAAATGACTTTTGTTTGTTCAATTTCAGGAATTGTACCAGAAGAACCTGTTGTTTCTAAAACAGGATTTATATTTGAAAAAAGACTTATTGAAGAATATATATTATGTAATAACAGTTGTCCTATTACAAAATCAGAACTTAAACTTGAAGATTTAATAGAAATTAAGTTATCTAGTAATATTAAACCAAGATTAATTAATAATACAAATATTCCAGAAATACTTAATACTTTAAAAACAGAATGGGATGCAATAATGTTAGAATTATTTGAATTAAGAAGAGAACTTGAACAAACTAAAATGCAATTAACACATAGTTTATATCAACATGATGCTTCTTGTAGAGTAATTGCTAGAATAACACGTGAAAGAGATGATGCAATAAATAGATTAAAAGAAATAGAAAATGAAATTTTAAATAATAATGATTCTAATTATAATAAAATTGATATTAATAAATCTAATATTAATAGATTATATGATAATAATTTGGATTTTAATAAAAATAAAAAATATCGTAATAATGATTATATTAATATTTCAAAAGAGATACAAGATTTATTTTTAGAATATTCAGAAAAAATGAAACCAATAAGAAAAAAATTAAATTATCCAGATTTATTATCAAAAGAAGATATAATGTCATTTGAATTAAAAAAGAAAGCTTATATTGATTTAGAAAATAAATTACAAGTTGGTATTTTAACAAATAATAATATAATTTGTGGATTTGTTAATGGTAATATATTAATTTTTGATAGTAATAAATTTGATCATAATAATTTTAAATTAAAAATAGATTCTTTAAATTATGGTAAAATTAATAATATTTCTGTTATAGATATTGATGAAAATTTAGATTTACCTAAATGTATTTTAGCAAGTTATGAAAATTCAAGAGATATTCATATTTTTTCTAATAATAATAATAATAAAGAATATGATAAATCAATTATAAAATTTGAATCTTATATAGATTCTTATACAGAAATTAATTCAATAGAAATTCATCCTTTAAAAAAACATTTTGTTATCAATTCATCAAATAGTAAATTATTTTCATTATTTGATTTAGAATACAAAAAACAACTTTCTTGTTATTATTTAAAAGATAATAATTCATATTCAGATTTAAAGATACATCCAGATGGTTTAATTATTAGTGGTATAACATTTAAAGGAGAAAAAATTGATATTTGGGATATTAGAAGTTTAGAAAAAGTATGTACATTAGATTATGAACATGAAGGATTAATTAAAGGAAGAAATAGTATTTGTTTTTCAAATAATGGTTATTATTTATTTACAACATCTTCTGATAGTAAAATAAATCTTTGGGATCTTAGAAAATCAACAATATTAAATTATATAGATTTAAATGATGAAAAATTAAATAAAGATTTTGATTTAAGACTTTCAATTGATGAGAGTGGTAAATATATTTCATTTTGGAATAAAGATAAATTTTCAATTTTTTCTTTATTAGAAAAGAATAAGATTGAGAAATTAATTAATTTTTCAGAAGAATCTGATGATTTTATTCAGGATATTTATTTTGGAAAGAATGCAAATTCTATATATACTTTTAATCATAATAGTGTTGTTAAATTTTGGTCAAAAGGATAATAATTATAGAATTGAATTAATGCTAAAAATTAACAAGAAAAAAAAAAAAAAAAAAGAAAATAATATATAAGAAGAAAAAAAATAGAAATAATTAATATTAAAGTTATAAGATACTAAATTTTTGATATCTACCTTAATATTTAAAATTTTAATATTTTCTATTTCCTCTTGAAGTTCCTCTAGAATGACCTCTTATTGAATGACCTCCTCTTCCAGTATTAATACCATTTCCTGATTGTCTATATCCTATTTTATTGGAAATATGATGAAGATTCATTCTTCCATTATGTCCAAAATCATTTGAATTATTTTCAATAGTATTAGGAATAGATAATTCTGGTAAATTACTAGTTGCTGGTGTTATTTGGAAAAAGTTTGAATCATTATTTTTTGAAAAAGGTGTAAAATTAACAATAGCATTTTCCCATTGTTTAATAAATGCAATAGGAACATCAAAAACTGCTCCATCTCCTTTTTTAAGTAATGTCATGCATTGAATTCTTTCTATTAAATCTTCACAACCTTTTAAATTACTTTTAAGACATCTCCATACATAACTATTACTAGAAATACTTTCTTTTAATTTTTTAAAAGTAATTAAATAACTTTTAAAATCTTCTCTTCCATTTAGAACTGAACGATGTGGAATTTTTTTAATATCATTATTTATTCCAGTAAGTTCTAATAAACAATAACTAAGTGCTCTAATAGCACATTCTGGAATATCAGGCATATCATCATTAAAAGAATGACCATTTTCATTTGATTCTGCTTCTGTTTCTTCATCATCAGAATGATTTCTATTTCTTTTTTTATTTATTTTTCCAAAATATTTTCTCCATAAATTTTGTATAATATTTTTAGCAGGATCTTTAATACAATCTAACATAGCAGATGGTACTTTTCTTTCAAGTAGATCTTTTCCTATAGAATCAGCAGTTTTTTGTAAGATTTCTTCAAATTGAGGTACTCCAATTCTTTGAAAATTAATTTTACCTGCTTTTTCAATACTTGAAAGAAATGGATAATCTGATATATTACAGAATAATATTGCAGTACCAAATTTTCCAGCTCTTCCAGTTCTACCAGATCTATGAATATATGTATCAATATCTCTTGGTGGAGCTAATTGAATAACTACAGTTACATCATCTATATGAAGTCCTCTTGCAGCAACATCAGTAGCAACTAAACAACGATATCTTCCTTCTTTAAATGCTTGAAGAGCAATTTCTCTTTGATTTTGTTGTATATCACCATGTAAAACTTGACACATTTTACTAATTTCACTTCTCATAGCAATTTCATTTGCTGTTTGTTTTGTTTCAGTAAATATTATACATTTACCATTAATTCCAGCATACATAGTAATTATATCATTTAAAAGTCCTACTCTTTGTGGATAAGCACATTGAATAGCAAGATGTCTAACTCTACTTCTAGCTGCATTTTCATCTTCTTCAACACCATTAATAGAGATATTGGTTACATCTACAGTAATTGTATCAGTTGACATAATTTTGTCCAATATATTTTTTACCCATGGTGGTATAGTGGCACTAAATAATAATACTTGAAATTTATTTACACGTTTTTGATCAAGATGATGATCAGTTGTTTCTTTTCTAACATGTTCAATAATTTTATCTACATTTTCTTTAAATCCCATTTCAAGCATTTTATCAGCTTCATCTAATACTAATACTGAAATTTTACTTACATTTAGAAGTTTTCTTTCAATAAAATCTAAAACTCTTCCTGGACAACCCACAATAATATCAGTTCCTTTTTTAATATCTTGAATTTGTGAATATTCAGGTGAGCCACCATATATACTACAAACACGATACCTATCCTTCCCTTTCATTAATTCGAATTCATTAGATACTTGTTGGGCAAGTTCTCTAGTAGGTAGTAATACCAATACTAAGGGTTTTCTTCCATGTTTAGTAGTATCGAATTTACCTTTTTTTAGAAGTCTTTCAATTACTGGAAGCACAAAAGCTAATGTCTTCCCTGTACCTGTTTTTGCTTTTCCTAAAACGTCTTTTTTATTGTAAATCCATTCAAATGACTGAGCTTGAATAGGAAATAATCTTTCTATCCCTCTTTTTTTGAGTATCTCTCTACTTTCTTCACTCAATGGAAACGAGTCTATCGAACTATCAATTTCATTTTCTAACTTTCTTTTCTTTTGCTCCATAGTTAATCTTTTAATTAAAAAGAAAAAGGAGAGATGTCATAAAACCTGTCAATTAAGACTTAATGGTCTCTAGTCAAAAAAAAACTCGACCAAAAAAGCGCGGCAATTAGCAACGCGCAATTTGTTTAAAAAAAAAAAAAAAAAAAAAAAAATATTAAAGATCGACTAAATGTATAATTTTTATTTAAATTAATTTTTCAGATTTCACTCAAAAATGATATAACACTCGATTCAGAGCAACTATCATCATCTTTAATTGAAGAATTGAAATTTTTTTCATTTTTAGATACAAAACTTTGTATACTTTTTTCTTCTTTATTCTCTAATTCATTAACTCTTCTTAAAAGAGACTGTATTCTTTGCATCATATCTTTATGCTCATAAGATGCTTTGTCTAAGGCTTTTGTAGTTTCTCTTAACAAATCAGTACAATCTGGTGGAACATCAATTTCATCTTGAATATCTAATTTTTCTCGATCATTAATAGTAAATTCAATAGATGGCTGGACAATAATGGGGGCATTTGAATTGTTATTACTAGAGAAATTACTATTAACAGTAGTTATTCCAGAAAAAGTCGTATTAGTATTAATATTTTCATCATTTAAATTATAAAAATATTGATTTAAATTAGATTTAGATTCACAGTCAAGATCCGGAGAAAGATCAATATTTTTTTCAATATCAATATTTCTTTTAAATATCTTGTTTTTTTCTAATTTCTGAACGATACTGTTTAAAACAGAAAGATGTGTTTTAATTGATGACTCAAAACCTGCAATTTTATTAGAAACAAAATGCTCAATTTTCTTAATAAAAAAATAATGATCATGTTTCTTACTATTAATATTTTGATCTTCTAATTCCTTAATAATGTTTTTTTTATTTTTTAAAGTTCTATTTAATTCCCATATTTCTTCATTGAGTTCAGTATTTTTTTTTTGCAAAAGATCAATTTCAGCATTATACTTTTTGCATAAACTGTCAATTTCTTGAGATAATTTTTCTTCACGCATAATATGTCGTTTTTTCTCATTTTCATCTTTTCTTTGCTTTTCTTTAAGTTCTTTTAATTCATATTCATTAGATTTATTCTTATTTTTTAAACAAATTAATTCGTTTGAAATGTTGTTCTTTTCAATATTTATATTTTGAATATTCATTTCTAATTGTTCAATTCTTAATTGACGTTCATCTAGTTGATTTTTAAGGTTTACAATAGTATTTTCATAATTTTCAGTATATTTACAATTATTTATAGATTCATTTCCAGAATCCATAATTGTAGACTCAAGAAATTTTCTCAAAGATGCTTTAGATTCATGTGTACGATTTTTCCAAACCTCAACTTGATTTTTTGAATGTTGCAATTCCATTTTTAATGTTTCTATTTCATTGTTAAGTTGGCTAAGTGCTTTTTGATTTTCCATAATTAATTTTTTTTTCTCTTTTTTATTAACACGATCATTTTCCTGCAAAATTTCGATTTCATCTTTTGTATTAACAAGTGCACTTTCTAATGCTTTAATTTCATCTTTTTGATTAAGAATAATCTCTGCGGCATTTTCTAATTCTAGAATAATTTCTTTAAAATGAGTTTCTGACAAATTGACGCATTTTTGACCTGTATTTTTAGTTGGTTTATATGTACCTCTCATTATCTGAGTTTTTAATTATTTGCTATCTAATAATAAATATGTTTACATGCATATCCAATTTTAAAAATCTATATTGAAACAATTCATTTCTCTTCCTAACTTATTTTATTAATTGTTTTAATCATTCATATTTTAAAAAATATAAAATTTTTATTTCTTTAGAATTTATCGAAATTACTTATGTGGTCAATAAAAACTCACGTATAAAAAACTTTACGTACTCGTTTACATGCAATAAGAGGGGCAAATGAATTAAATGATATTTTTTCATTGAATAAATTTATAAATAGATAAACAGGTATATAAATAAGTACATAAATAAATAAATAAATAAGCAAACAAACATATATATATATATATATATATATATATATATTAATGAAATTGTTTCTTTCTTATGCTTATTTTTATGCACTCATGGTTGATATCTAATTTGTATCGTAAATCTTAATAAGGTTGCATATATTACTTAAAAAAGAATTTTATTCTGTTTCAATAATAGGATGAACTGGTTCAGTCAATATGCCACATGTTCCTTTTCTTCCGGAGTGGATAGCCAATTTAATATATCCTTTTTCACCCCACTCTTTACCCCAACTGTTTCTTACTAGCCAATATTCTTTATTACTTCTTTCATCAACTCCATATCCAACAACAACTACACCATGATTTACTTTTGTTCCACAAGGAGCATCAAAAACTCCTTTTTTATAAAATTGAAAAGGTGCTTGATCTGCTTGTATTGCAACTGAAACAGGACCATATTTCAGTATTGATACCTTTAACATATTATTTGTGCGTGGAAACACATATCTATAACTATAAATTGGAACTTCTATCAAATCTTTACAAAATGATGCTTTACATTTTTCTTCATCTGCTAAATATGGATATTCTTCATTCGTACAAAAATTTCTATTATTAATAGCATATTGAAATGCTAATCCCATTCTACCACCATTACAACCATTATTTCCATTCTCTTTTGTACAGTCTACTAATTGTTGTTCACTTAAACTTGGTAAGCCTTGATTAGTTTGAGCACATATTGCACCCTCTAGTGAAGCTATTGCAGAAAATGCCCAACATGAGCCGCAGTTTTTCTGATTACGTACTGGATTTACACATCCTAATTCCACCCAATTTAATGAAGTTGGAATTACAAAATTTTCAGAAAACTCTTCTTCAAATAAACTTGTTGATTTTAAAATTTTTTCGCTTTTGTTCACATTTCTTTTATATCCTGTATATCTTTTAATAAATTCCTCTCTTGTTAAATCTCCGAATTCATTCATTTCTAAAACGTACGATAATCCTTGTTTATTTATAATTTTTATAAAATTCATATTTTCTTTAAAAATTTCAAATCTTTCGTTCTCTTCTATTAAAGAATCATATTTTTTATTGTATTTTTTTTTAAATTCTTCAAAACTTTTTTTAAGTTCATTATTTGGATTATCAATAATATTTGGAACATCATCTATATTATTATTTCTATTTTTAATTAAGTATACTGTTATTATTACTATTATTATTAAAAACATCCCAATTAAACCTACTATAAAAACTTTTTTAAATTTTTTATTAGGCTCTCTCCGTTGATTTGTTCCATTAATTAGTGCTATATATGGTCCTGAAAGATATTCTTGGTGCTCTTCTACATTATTTGCAAGGTCCATTTTTTATTTTAAGTTTAAATTGTTTTCTAATAATTATTATTATTTTTATATATCTTGGATGACAACTGATTTTATTAAACAAAAAAAACAGTCAATATTATTTAATAAAATTATATAATAGTAATTCTGGTAAAAGGTCATAGTTTGAAAAACCATGATGATTAATTTGCATGTATATTATAAAGCATGTAAATTTGCATGTTAAAATACCGGTATTGAAATAAATATAATAATAATATAATTAAATTGCAATTGTAATATTTAATTAGTAAATCGTTGATAAATAAACAAAAATCATAAATAATATTTTAATATTTCAAATTATCCTCTTCCATATTAAATGAAGACATAGTAGTAGAAGATGATTTGTTAATTGTTATTTGATCGACATCTTTAGAATATTTGATTGAACTTAATTCATAATAATTATCTTCACATTCTTGTTTATTTCTGAGAGAGCCAATTCTATAAATTATTAATCCTGTGATTAATATTAATATTCCTATGAAATCCTCCATATGCGGTTCTGTTGCTTCATTTCCAACTAATTTTGATGAAAAAAAAACCAAAGTTGTTAATGGAAGACGTATAGTTGATACAATAAAGCCTGATGTTGCAGTACCATGCTTCAATACTAATATACTAAAAATATTACATATTACATTTGCTATCAAATAAATTAATACTGGTAATTGAACAATTTCACAATTGTCACATGGTCGTTGTATTTCTCCACCACAATCTGTAACTATAGAATTTTTTTTAAAAAACAGACAATTTATTCCCTGCATTAATAACCATGGTATTTCTTTTAATTCTAATTTTAATGGTCCAAGTATTGGCAATGTATTTATTGGAATTAGAAAAAAACCAATTATTACTTGCGTTAATGCAACAAAAAATTGAAGATAATTTTCATTTAAATTTGTATATTTTCTAAATGAAAGATCTTTATAAACTGAACTTGCTGATGCCGGTATACAAGCAAGGATAAAAAGTATGTTAAATATTAAAACATTCGATTTTTCTATCTCGTTACTTCCTCTTAAACCAAATATTAAACCCAATTTTACTATTAATACACCAAGTACCATTACTAATGCACCAATATATTGTAGTTTATGAAAGTTGTCTTTACAAATTATTGATAACATTATCAATGTTATTGGTGTACACAATTGCCCAAGTATTACTTGCATTGCTCCTGATGTATGAATACTTCCAAATAATGTTAAAATACTACTGAGTCCATCCAATAATCCCATTATCCAAAACCTTTTTAATGGTACATTAAAACTTTCTTCTGAAATTTCATTTCTTAAATATGAAATTAAAATTATTAATCCAAATAATGGAATATAAAGTATCGTTGTTAATTGTGTTAAAAACCAAACATGATTTGGCATTGAAGATGTCATTTTTTTAAAAAATACTGAATTAAATATTGATGATATTAAAAGACTTACCATACAGAACAATAAATAGCTATTCTCTCTACAAGGATTTATTATATTTATTTCTATATTATTAAATAAATATATAATTAAACCATTAATATAATTACTTATATTCTCTTGATTCTGATTTTCTAAATTCACATTTTCCTTGTTTATACTTTCTTTATTTATTATATCTTCATATTCATTTACATTATCTATAATTAAATTACTCATTATTTGTACTTAATCGTTTAACCTTCTTCAAATATTAATATCAATTTATTAATTAATATTTCAGCGTTATAATATATAAGTATATATATACATATATATATATATATATATAATATTTATATACATTATATTATATATATTATATATATTATATATATACATATATATGTATATATATAATTACACAATTTTTGAAATGAAAATAAAGACTTTATTTGTACCCAATCTTAATCATTTTGCAATCAAAATTGCTTGCATGTATTTAATTGTAACTTCCCAATTATAATGCATGCAATTTAATTCATCTAAATTTCAATACTTTATAGTTACATATTCTATATATAAGTATTCTACATATATATATATATATATAATATTTAATATCCTATTGTTTAATTAAAAATATTTCTGAAATTGATGGAAATTACATAAAATCTATTTTTATTTTTTTTTGTTATTTTTAATTAAAATTGAATAAATTAAATGAATATAAAACTTGTGCAAGTCAAAATATTACAATTTAAGCGGGACAAAATAACTTATAAATAAATGCCAAATATCCATGTATTAATTGCCTAAATTGAAATTATATCAAAATTTGGTTGTTAAATTAAAATTTAAAATAATTTAAATTTAAAACTTAAATTGGTTTTAAAAAACAGGTCATTTCGCTAAAAGTTGTGATCTTCTTGTCCAATAATTAAAGAAGTACTTAAAATATTATAGGCAAATGTATTAAAATAATTTAAGTGCCAGTTTCAAATCAATTATTAAATTATTTAAAATTCACTCTTCTCCAATATGTACAAAAAATATCAAAACGTCTTTTTTTTCCCATTAAATAATTCCAATTCTATCTTTCTATAGAAAAACTAGTAAATTTATTTTGTTTTACTACTTGGTAATTTGAAACGACACACTTTTCTATGATAGAATTAGGGCTACCTTCTTTTTCTAAAAAATTTATCCTAAAAAAAAATAGTGTATCATTATTAAAACAGTGTGAAACAGACATAATAAAGAATCTTACATTTTTAAAATATTTTCCTCTATTCCTTCCAATTCTCCTATAACTGTATTATTATTCGTATTTTTGCACCATCCAAATATCCCGAGTTCATTGGCTTTCATCATTGTATATTTTCTAAAAAAAACGCCTTGAACTCTGCCAAATACTTCAAAATTACATCTAATCATTCTTTCTTAAAATAAAATAAAATAGAGAAGGATCTAAGTATGATAAACTATTGGTAAATAGAAGAAGCAGAGAAAAAAAGAAAAAAAAAAAGGCAAGTTTGGAAATTAAAATAAAAAAGCAGGCGCCTGATTTTGTTGTACATTTTATATTTATATAAGAAGATATCCTATAATTAAGATATTCAAAATAATAAATAAAATATCTGACGTATTAAAATTAATTACAAATCCAACAAGATACAAATATTCAAATATACAATGTATTAAGTTTTTATGTAAATATATATTTTATACATATAAATAATAGATTTGATATTTTTTGTATAATGTATCGCAAGTAGATGAATACGTGAATGTATTTACCGCGTCTCTCCAATCTTGGATATGTATAATTAGACTATAATGGACGATATAGGATAAGTATGGACTTGTATAGGTGCTTTAGTCGCACTATACGTGTTATTATCTGACATTTTTAGTGAGACATATCATAAAATTGTCAGTTGAAAAAAATAATCCTGTCAATGTATTATCCAACAGAATCATAAAAAAATTATTTAAGAAATATTCCTTACTAGTTTAAGACAAGGAATATAAAGTTTCCGACTTTAACGCTTAAATTCAACAGATTTAAAGTGTCTTATTATGTTACTTTGCTGGAAAGTACAGATAAAGAATCAAATTTAACGTTCTTTTCGATTCTTCGTCAATATTTTATTGGGCTTTTATTCAACTTGATTTCTATTATTAAATATTGAAAGAGAGTCTTATTTGAATATACGTATATATATATATATATATATATATATATATATATATATATATATATATATTATATACATTATTGAAAGAAAAAAAAAAAAAAAAAAAAAAAA
>JIBL01000084.1:0-248521 GCA_001593455.1 Cryptosporidium baileyi
AAATTACAGCTAGAGGTGTCAGAAAAGTTACCACAGGGATAACTGGCTTGTGGCAGCCAAGCGTTCATAGCGACGTTGCTTTTTGATCCTTCGATGTCGGCTCTTCCTATCATTGGGATGCAGAAGTCCCAAAGTGTCGGATTGTTCACCCGCTAATAGGGAACGTGAGCTGGGTTTAGACCGTCGTGAGACAGGTTAGTTTTACCCTACTGATGAATATGATATTGCGACAGTAATCTAACTTAGTACGAGAGGAACAGTTAGGTCACATAATTGGTTAATGCGGCTAGTTGAAAAGCTAGTGCCGCGAAGCTACCATGTGTTGGATTATGACTGAACGCCTCTAAGTCAGAATCCATACTGAATAGCAATGTTATTCACCAATTCTAATATTACATGAAAACAAATAGGAACATCCCTACTTCATACTAAGGTAGCAACTATTAATTGTTATACTAAAATAATAATTTCAAATATTAGAATTGATACATCCTCTGTATACGACTTTGATGCATCCAGGTATTGTAAGTGCGAGAGTAGGCTTTGTCTTACGATCCACTGAGATTCATCCTGTGTTCTAAAGATGTGTTTTTTAGATATACTATTCTATCGGGGTCGCACACTAGACTAAATTGATAGTCTTTCTATTTTAATTAAACTTGAAAGACTTCCTTTATTAATAGGTTCAGTATTAACTAAATCTATCCATTTATTTTTATTTGGAAAATCATGTGTTTTTTTTTGATTTATTTTCTCACCTTTATTCTTAGATACATGGAGTTCAAAAGCCTTTTTTGACAAGCACTCGATATTAAATGTCACATTTTTATTTAAACTAGAAATGTTACTAGGACAATACTTGAAAATGCTGTTTTTTATATTGTTACTGCTTTCATTTAAAATCGGTTCTTCTTTCTTAAATAGGTTATATTTAGATATAAAATTACTTTTGTAAGGTGATTCTATTTCCCAAAACTTCATTTGATTGTTCGTAGATAAACTGCAATTGGGAATTCTTATGAAAGAATGATTATTAATAATTGATTTATGATTATCATTCATTGATCTTTTCTCCCTTGTCAACATGTTGTTTCCTTGAGTATTTTTTTTGCAAGCTAAACAGGTTCTTTCTCGAAATGGTGATACCGATCTTAAATTGTTTTTTAATGTACAATCAATACTAAATTTTTTTTGTTTTTGAAAAGGTTTCTCTCTTATTAATTTTTTGGAAAAGGGACTGAAAATATTTCCAGCTTCGTAATAAAAATCTCTACAATTTAGATTTTTAAATAAACCACCTGTATTTTGATCAGTACTAATTAATTCTTTATGTTCTAATTGATCTTTAATGCAGTGACTTTTTATTTTATTGATAGTTGGTAAAAAAATCGGTTCAGTAAAACAATTCAGTTTAGGAAGAGTTACATCAGGAATAGAAGACTTAGAATTCAAAACGTATTTAATAAAATATCCTAAATCATCACTATTTAAATTATCTCCGAGTTTGTTTCTACAAATCATCATAGTAAATTAAAAAATTTAGTAGATTTAGCAAAAAGATATTTTACATAAGCCCTAACTTTTATTCTAGTAGTCAGACCTAACCTTCTGAAAAACCACCTTTTTTATTGTCAAAAGATTTCAAGTATTCAACTGCTTCTTTTTGTATGCCACCTAAAGATCTTTTTAGATACCCTCCTTCACGTAAAAATTCTAATCTTTCAAATGCAATAGCATGTTTAGCTCCTAATAATACACCATTTTCTACACAGTATTTCAGTGCTATTATACTGTAAGGGTTTTCTTCATAAAGAGATTCATAAAATGCTCTAGTTGCATCCCCATTTGGAGGAGTTATAAATTTCTGACCTTCTCTAAATTGCTTTCTTACATCATTCGGAATTTCATCAAAATCAGAATCATTCTTAGTACTTCTAATTGCTTCCTTTTTTTTTTGTCTTGATAAAACAGGCTTATCCTTTTTTTTATTTGTATTGCTTGTCTTTTTTGTTGTCTTATTTGTTGTCTTTTTTGTTGTCCTCTTTGCTGTCTTCTTTGTTGTCTTCTTTGTTTTTCTCAGATTGTCGGTTTTTCTAGTTCTTGAAGTTCCTTTTTTCTCATTCAGTTGTTCCTTAGGAAACTCGGAATCAAAAGTCTCGTTCTTTATATCACTAAATTTGATTGAAGGCAATTTAGAAATTCTTTTAGACAGAATTACGTCACTATCTGAATCGGACATGAGAAGTTATTTAAAAAGATTAGTTTGTTAACATTGGCCTAATTAAAGCAATACGCGCGTACGCTATTGAGTTTAAATGTGAAAACGAACAATTTTAATTACCGATGAATTTCTCCAATGCCATCCTTGCTACACCAGAAAAAGAAGTTTTATCAAGAGCAACTTGTTCTATAGAGGTTCTGGTACTAGTTTCTAATTTTTTTTCAAAATCAATTTTTTCCTTTTTTGTACCTCTACTTTCCACAGAAACATTACTCTCTTTTTCCTTACGTAACAAAACACTATTTGCAGTAGAAGGTCTATTTTTTGGAAACGCAGATGCGGACTTCTGCCTTTCTTGTAAGGAGTCTGTATTTAACGTGGATTTCAAAGGCGTCTTTAATTTATTTTTAAGTTCTTCTGTTTTCAGTGATTCATTAAGTAAGTCTTGTTTTAGAGATTTAATCACCTCTTGATTTTGTCTTATTATGTTGTCTCTTGCATCAATAAGTTTTTCAAGACGAATTATAATTTCATTTTTGTCAATTAGTGTATTCTCCAAAATATTCATTTCTTGTCTCAAAGCAGATATTTCTTCTTTTAAATTATTCATTTTTAAAATATCTAATTCTGAAGCCGAATGTTGGTTCACTCTATTGTATTCTAAACAATTTTCGTTTTCTATAGGTGTGTGACATAATTCATCTTCACTTTCTAAGTGCGTCAACTTAGAAGAAAAATTAGGTAAAATAACACTGTCCAATGGATTGTCAATTTTATTAATAGGATCAGGTGGAGGAACAGGTGCATCATTTAATTCTTGAAAAAAAATGGACGATTCGTCTGGTGAATCAATTGGGTTACTTATGTCATATCCATAA
This sequence comes from Cryptosporidium baileyi, assembly GCA_001593455.1. Taxonomy (NCBI): domain Eukaryota; phylum Apicomplexa; class Conoidasida; order Eucoccidiorida; family Cryptosporidiidae; genus Cryptosporidium; species Cryptosporidium baileyi. The sequence goes on from JIBL01000084.1 coordinate 3,100, forward strand.
TCTTGAGAGTTGAATGTGTTCCCCATCGAAAGATTTTTGTTTCCAATTAAATTGTTCTCAATTGAATCAAAAAATGAATTCTTTTTGTAACTATTTTCAAGATTTTTTTGAGAAAAAAAATCAAGAAGAGTTTGATGAAATAGCATTAAGTTAAGAATGAATTTTATTTCTTTGCTGTGATTAGGTACTAGTGAACTAATGAAAAAAGGAAGCCTATAAACGACTGAAATTTGTTGTGGATATAAAAAAAAATCACTGATATAATTTGAAAAGTTGTTCATTGATAAGTTGAGGTCATTCTGGTCAGAATTTTTTATAGCAATATCCAGCACATCCCACGGGCTATTTTGTCCTGAAAGTTTTGTTTTAATACCTTCACCTAAAGATATTAATGTGATAGAACCTAAGCAATTGTCATTAACAATGTTTTTGTCATCAAAATTGTCAAATAATCTGATTGTAAAAACATAATGAGAAATATCTCTCCAGTTTTGTGCTTTGCGCTTCTCATTGATTGTAGATGCAAGAGAGTTTATACTTCTAATTCTTAAACTTCGACAAAAACCAAAAGTTTCGTTAATAGGAGACATTGGAATCATATCGATTGAATCATTATTTGTATTTAAATTTTCAAACATATCAACAAAGTTGCCATTATTAGAAATGCCATTCCAAGTACAGTGTAAGGTACAATTATTATGTATATTTGATTCTTGAATTTTTGTTAAAATATTTTTTGATATTAACAAAAATAGACCGGGGCCTATAAGATTATTGTTACAATCAAACAAACCTTCAAGCAGTAAAGGACAGTTGTTACCAAATGTATAAGATGTTGAAATAATTAGTTCATTTTTATTTGAAAAATAATCTTTGACAAATTCAGATGCTAAAAATGTCAAGTCATCTACTCCATATGTTATAATGTCATCAAATGTTACTTTTCTGTAATTATGAGGATCTAATGGAATATTTAAGCACTTATCTCTTTTGTTTATAATTTCGTCATCTCCAAAAAACCATCTGTCGGAAGATTTTGTTCTTCTATTAGAATAAACTTTCTTAGATCGAAAATCCTCATCACATACAAAAAGAAAAGATCTCATTTTTCATTATTTAGAACAAAACATCCGAAATGATAAATTTCTAGAACTAATTAAAACAACTATACATGCGCCACAATTAAAAGTTCACAACACAAGATAGACAAATTTACTCAGCAAAATTCATTTAACAAAATAATACTAACCTGGTCCTACCTTAGGAATATCAAAGTGTTCAGGTAAAGATGCAAGTTTCTCGTTAAATTTAGATATTCTCTGACGATGTGTTAGGGATGCACGAGTTTCTATTTGTTTCTGAATTCTCTTTTTTTGAACTTCCTTATGAGCCAATTCTGCCTTTGTATAATGTCTTTCTGAATTAAAGTTGTGATTTTTAAAAGTGTTGTATTCACCAACTTTTAATGAAGTTTCTACATTCGTGTTTTCATTAGCATTTAAAAGGCTAGAATTGCATTTCACAAATGGGTGACTTTCATAAAATTGCTTTTGTAACATATCATTTGAAGTTTGTAAAGAATGATTATCCAGCCTCACTTTCTTCTCTGTTTGTTGGCTTTTGTTTGTTCTTTTCAATTTTATTGGTCTTCTATTAATGTTTTCATATAAGGTCTTTGAATTGTAGGATTGGTCTTTATTCATTCTCAGTTTTTTTCAAAAATTCTACTGGTAATTCCGATGATAAAAAATGATATGCAAAAATACATGCCACTATAAAAATGCCAACACAATTACAACCTAAAAATACTTCGTACTCCATTTCTTTATTTAAAAAAAAAATAAGTTCAGCAATAATGGTGTATTAAAAATATAGTTCAGCGCCATTGTTCTAGTAAATTTACAAAATAAAGTGAGAAATAAATTTTAATTATCAGTATTAATCAAAAATCATTCTCCTTGATTTCTATCCTGACATCGTATTGCCATTTTAGATACCTCTTCAGTAACTATTTTTTTGTACTTGCTTAATTTATCTTCAAGATCTGTAGTCTAAGCAAAAAAATAAATCGTATTACTGTTTAGTTTAATTCACTTACACATTTATTAAGACACGCTCGTATGAACTCTTCCACAGTAAACTCAAGTTGCCCATTAAATATTGTAATATCAGGTGATTTTGAAGCTTGTTTCATTTAAGAAATGAAGATGTGAAAAGAAAAAAAGAAGTTTTTTTATATTAAATTTACATAAAAGATATAATTGTTGCGCGCGAAATAAATTCATTTTAATGCCGTAATAATTTGTAAATATAGCCTGTAAATATTAATCTAATGTAGAATTTAAATCGATCTTTAGTTCAGTTAATTTTAACTGTAGTATGGAAAAGAGCGAACTTAATTTATATAAGTTTAAAAGTAGGATTGAAAATAAGTCTTTTTCCCAAAACTTTGTTAATAAAAAAACGAAAATTGAAAATAGCAAACAGATATGTAATTTTCACGGCTGGAAAGGTGGTAGAAATGTTCAAAAATGTCCAGAATGTTTTGAAATAGAGAAGAAATTAACAGAGAAGGTAGTTCGTGCCAAGTTTCAAAATATTTCTGGAATGGAATATATTAATTATTCAAATACTTTAGATGGAATAAGGATATGGTTAAGATGTAGAATGGGTCATAAACTCATTTATTCCGTAAAAGATATTCCTCGGGGCTGTAGAATATGTTCTTCCGAGAAATTTCTTTCCCCTAAATATAGGAACAATGCAATTGAATTGGATATTAAAAGAGAAGAGGAGTACAGGAGAAAACAAGGGGAACTTTTCGCTGAGGCAAGACAATTATTTACGATGAAGTCGCACAAAGAGTTTAATAATCAAGATATTGAATCGGAAGTTCGGAAATGTATTGAGAATTATCCAGGTATATCATACGAAACTGCATACGCAATTACTTATATTTTTAAGTTTAGATATGAACCTTACAAACTATTTCAGATACCTAATTCAGTAACTTCGGAAAATAAGGAAAATATATTAAATAAGTTAAAAAGTTATTATCGTTCTCAAGCAAAGTTAATACACCCCGATAAAAATAATCATCCCAAATCTGCAGATGCATTTCATATTCTTTCGGACGCATACAATGAAATTAAAGAACACATTGATAGATATAAATAGGCTTTTTGAGTTTTTACATATATTGATTTATATTTTAGCACTGTTATATATTTTAATTCTCACCCCGATTTCTTGTGTGCCTATTTGGTGTGCAACAATTATATTTTGCTCGGCAAATCTAGAATTTAAAAAAAAAAAAAAATGTAAGATATAAAGAAATGATTTATAATGACTAGGTTTATAGCTATTAAATTGATTTTTATCATTGGATTTTTAATCACTTTTACTATAACGAATGTTCCAGTAGATTGTTGGAAAATTAAAAGTATTTTTAAAAAAAAAAAAGAGAAAACAAAACAAATTAGAGTCTTAGAAGATCAAGCAAAGAAACAATTTGACAGACAAATACCTAATTGTGAAGATTATGGTTTACATGGATGTGATCCTACTACACCAGATGCATGTTCTGAATGTTATAGTAGATGCGGTAGACAGTGCGAAGATTTCTTATGGTTATCTTTAGAAGCAGTCAATTTTAGAATGTTACCGAGAGCAGAGTCCCAAAAAGAGTGTAAACTTCCGAGTAAAAAAAAAAGCACAAGAATTTTATGTTATACAACAGCAGGAAGACGACATGTTGATCCAACAGAACAAATAATTGAAACAATGTCTATATCAAACCCAAATGAGTTGGAAGAAACACCTTCACAATTTGGAAATATAGAGATGTCAAATGGAAATCTTCCTGGTATAGATTCAGTACCTGTAACAGAGAAGATGTTAGAACAATTGGAGTCGATGCCACAAGACACCACTGCAGTTACCTTTAGACAATCTAAACCAGGCGGAGCTCTAGTTTCTTCAATTGAGCTGGATGTTAATGCTGGCAGATTTCCTTCTCAAAGAATTAATGAGAAAGATGGTGGAAAAAACAACACTCAAATTTACTTTTTTTGTGGAGCAATTTTGATATTATCTTTATTTGCACTTTTGGGAGTAATTATATATAAAAAACGCAAAAAATCTCAAAGTTAAAAGGATATTTAGATTTAAAATTAACGAATTATTAGAATTTTTGTCAAATTACAATTAAATCGATTTGCAATGAATTTCGAATTGAATTATTGAATCAACCCCAGTAGGTGATTGAAAACTTGCCATACCAAATAACTTTAGTTTAAGTTCTTTTTTAACAGGAAGTTGACTAATATATATATCTATAAATTTTTTATTCCTATTTCTTCTCTCCATTGCTGGATGTTGAATTTGAGTTTGTTCTAATGTGGGATCCCACTTAGGATCAACATCTACACGTTTAGGCTCTATTAATGATATAGAGCAGGTTTCTTCCGAATTGTTAAAGTTAGATAGTTCTATTTGCTGTTTTTCCGGTAAAAAGTCAACTCTTACAGGTTTATCCATAAAATTTTCGATCTTAATTCTAATTGATTTGGAAAATATTTCATCTTTATATAAAACATTTTCTTTAATTGCTTCTAATTTGAAATTAGGCATAAAAAGATTTGCCGTCAAATTCACTCTGAAGGGAGGTTGAGCTAATGGGTTCAGTTGAGGCTTTATAACAAGACGTTGACAAGCTCCACATCTTTTGGAAAATTGTACACAAAGTTTTTTTTTGAGAAAAGGAAACAAATTTAATTTCTTAGATAATTTGAATCTTGATGATATATAAAATGAATTTATTATTTCTGGATTGTATAAATATTGCTTAAATGTTAAATTATTTTTATTTTGGAATTCATCGCTCAAAGTTGAATTAATGATGCAAAGTTCCTTTATATTTTCTTTTTGAATCCATAAATTTTTTTCTTTTAAACGGTTTTCTAGATTAATAATTTTATTTTCCAAATTCTGCATAGTAGTATTCTTGATTTCATCACTGCTCTTGTTATCAGCATTGATAGAAATCGAATTTTCCTTTGTAAAATTAGATTTTGATTCTGAATTAAAAAAGAAAGAATTCATTAATTCGATTAAATATTTAAATATTTGAAGATGTATAGAATCTTTTTTTTCAAAATTGTTTAGTATTTGAAGGGATAAATTTGAAGAGTAGGATTTGAACTCCAAAGTGTCTTTATCAAATAAAGGGTTTCCTGTAACAAATGTCAATTTACAGTAGTTACAGGAAATTGAATTGTTTGAAAAACTGGTTTTATTTTCTTCTTCATAGTCTGAGTATTCATCCGTATTATCCGATTTGAGTGCAACCGTCGACATGCACCGGGAACAATCGTAACATCTAGTGCAAGAAAAATTGTTCAAGTATGCCTCACTTGAAGGAATGTTCTCCAAACATCCTGGACAAAAATAAGAATCCACTTCGATTTTCACATCATTTTGAGTAATTACTGCATTACACGATTCACAAAAATAACAATCTAATAATTCAGATAAGTTACCACTAACATAATACAAAATATTGGAGAAAGTCATTAATACAATTAAATCAAAATAATATTTAATTTGATATATATATATATATATATATATATATATATATATATATATATATATATATATATATATGTGTATATGTATATGTATGCAACGAAAAATAAAAAAACGGAGTTAAAATTTAAGTAATTGCGGTAAACCAGATTGAAAATTTAATTAATTTAATTTATTATTATTAAAAAATTGAACTTTGAAATCAGTAAATAACTTTTGAAATGTCAGCATATGATAGAGCCATTACTGTTTTTTCTCCTGATGGCCACCTTCTTCAAGTAGAATATGCTATGGAGGCAGTTCGCAAAGGATACGGTGCTATAGGAGTGCGTGGGGCCGATTGCGTTGTTTTAGCAGTTGAGAAAAAAGCTGTTGCAAAGTTGAAAGATCCAAGAAGTGCCAGAAAACTTTTATTAGTTGATGAGAATACGTGTCTTGCTTTTTCAGGTTTACATGCCGATGCTAGAGTTCTTGTAAACAAGATTAGGCTTGAATGTCAAAATTATAGGCTAAATATTGAAGATGAGCCACCAGTAGATTATATTGCAAGGTTTGCTGCGCAGCAGCAGCAGAAATATACTCACAAAGGTGGTGTAAGACCGTTTGGAGTATCTACATTAATTGCTGGCGTTCATAATGATGGAAAACCTGGTTTATATCAAACTGATCCATCAGGAATTGCACTTGAATGGAAAGCTCAAGCAATTGGACAAAATTCCAAAACCGTACAAGAGTTTCTTGAAAAAAATTATAAGACTGATATGACTGAAGAAGAAACGATAAATTTAGCTGTTAAGGCACTTCTAGAAGTTGTTGAATCTGGTTCCAAAAACATGGAAATTGCTGTGGTTAATAAAAAAGGATGCAAATTTTTATGTGAAACTGAAACTAATGAACTAGTATCAACTATTGAGTCTCAAATAATGAGTGAGGTTGAAGGTAAAAAATAAGAACTTTACTTTTTACTTAGAAGTTTAGTCTTAGATCTTACTTTATTTTAAAACATTTACTTGCCTAAATTTATTCTCGATGAAATTTCAGTATATAAACAAAAAACTTGAAAGTTTTTATTTAAAATGATTCACCATTTATTTTTTTAATGTAAAAATTATCTAAATGATCGTGAATAATTTAGGTATTTTAATAAAACGATAGATTTTGAAATTACTTAATACTTTAAGAGGTAACTAATTATGTTTTTTAAAGAATTTAAAATTTTGTTGCGAACACTTGTTAATTAAAATCTCAATTATATTGCAATCTGCATTTTAATCTCAAATTTATTCTTAGTATGAATTAGGTATTTTATCCGTTTAATAAATTGTTGTTTTAAAACTACATTTGAACTTTAGTTTTAAATTGCAATTTACTATTTTGTAGATATCTGATTAAAGTAGTCAATATTAGGTTTGTTAAAAAATATTAATTATTCACAGTACAATAAGTGAAATTCATAAATATCAAAAATTAATAGATTGAGAACTAAAAATCATGGCATTTCCTTTAAAAATATAATAAAAACCGTTGATAAAAAAAGCGAGAATTTATTAATCACAATTTGAAATTTAGTTTTAGCACAATTTCAATGATTATTAAAAAAAAAACAGAACCATTTTTTTTTTAACGCAAATATACTTCCCCTAATATAAAGAAGAATCAAAATTTGTAATTTTAAGAAAATATCATAGAAATTTGCAAGTTTAAAAACGAAAAATCGTACAAGGGACTTTATAATATAAAAATTAAACTTGGCATCAAATTATTTACAATAATTACAAATATTATTCTAATTCTAAAAAAATAATATTGAACCAATTTTGTTTAAAATTAAATATTTTAAAGGACAAATTAAATGAAAGAAAGTTAATCTGACGAAAGTATAATGTAATAAATCTCATCAACGTTGGAAGATAGAAATGGATTCAAATTTAGGATTCCACGTATTTCATTAGATTGAAAACAGCTTTTAAGTTTAGACTTTTGCTGAACTATAGTAGCTATATCTGCATCAAGAACATCCTTCAAAACTATTAGAGAATCCCAGTGATTCAAAAATCCCACTAAAGAAGGAGGGTCAGTATATATAAGCTTGGAGTTATTAATACTATTAGATTGGGTATCCTTATTATTTACTCTGAATATATGGCATTCAAATAACTTTTGAAGTTGAGATGAAATACTACTGAGTAATAAAACCAATGCGGAGGCATCTTCCGGTTGTATATTCAAGACTTCATCTGAAGCTGCAACTTCTAGTATCTGTCTTAAAGTTATTCTTACGGTTTCGTCCACAATATGAGCAAAGCATTGGAGATAAACTTGCAATGGTAAAGTACTTGAAAACATAAATGAGAGTTGTTTTAGTCTTTGAACTATTTCAAAATAGGTGGTTTCAGATTCTGTAAATACTTTATCAGAAGACATATTTTTTATTGAATTAATTGAAAGAGCTGACTCAAGAAGCATTCTACTTATTCCAGCTATTTCCTTATCAAGTAAATTCGATATTGCTGTTTCTTGTAATTTCCTTAAAGTTAACAAAAGATCAACGAATGATCCCATTTGAGGTAGTGGAGGTGGAAATTTAGTGGAATAGGTAAAAGGTATAAGAATTAAGTGATGTATTAAATATTTACAATCAGTGTAAAAAGTTGCTATAAACAAAGGGTCATTTTCCAATTTTTCTTTATGAACAGTTGGTCTTAATAGTACAAATAACATTACTAATTCTCTAACCAAATAATAACCTTGTTTAGCTGAAGCCGAATGTTTTTGTGAATCAGCTATCGCTTCATCTAAAATATGGTGGATTCTTTGTACCAACAAATGAGCACATGTGCTCACTCCACACATAGGAAGTTGAAGAAAACTTTCATTTTCGCATTGTATTGAAGAAAAAGGATCAGTCGGAATACTTTCAAAAACATCACCTCCTATCAAAGAGATCATACTGGAGAAATCGTTTGCCTTGTCTTCTTTTGAATTGTTAACTCCACATTGTTGAAGAAGGTTAGTTAACGATCCAATCTCAGTGGAATCGTCTACTAAAACAATAGATGGATCATCTCTAACAATGTATTCTTTTACACAACTTAAAGCATTTATTTTTCTCTCTTCATATCTACTCGTTTCAAGTCGATTAATATAATTAGTTATAGTGTCTTCTTCAGAAGAAATAATTTGAAGTGATCTGGATTGAACTTCCAAGTCCCTCAATATTTGGCTATCTTTTATAGAGGGAGCAGGAGAAATACCTTGAAGTAATCTCAGAGATATCCAACTCCAGGTACATTTACCAAATTGCGATATCACCTGTATATTTCCTGTAAAACAATCCTCAGATATAAATCTTAGAAGAGAAATGATTATCGGTACTATATGTTCATAAACTGTCAGTAAATCCTTCCTATTTCCATCATCACTACTAATAGGAATTACCTTATATTCCCATGTACTCTCTGAATGAGATCTTGTTTCAGCAGAAGTTAATTTGTAATCATAGCTTCTATCACTGGCTAATTTAATTCCCTTCGTAACAAGTTGATTTAAAATGTTATCGATACATTGTTTAGAAAAGTATGCGACATGTTCGCTAACAACTCCTACAGAATGAAGTGCATACCAGATATCTTGTAAAGAAATTCCTAGTTCCTCACCTTCGTTACTATCTAAAAAACTTCTAGCTAGACCATTAAACGTCAAATTATCTTCAAAACCGGCGACATCTAGCAACAGTTTCTTTGGAAACGTCAATCTTATTTTAATTTTGTTCCTTTCAAAGTGGAAAATGTGACGAAACAACTTTTCTACTATACTAATCAATCTACCTTTTCTCAGTAAATATTCAATTCTGACTTCTTCAAATACTTCCTTATCGGCCTCAAAATTTTTACTAAAATTTGATTCAAATTCTTTATTAGTATATTTGCTATAATAAATATCAATGCTGTTCAACTTTTGGTTTGCGTTATTAAGGGCATCTGCTGCTAAATCAAACTCATACTCTACTAAATAATTATCAAATTCCGCAAAAATAGAATGAAGTTGAGAAACAGTTTCAAAGAACTCATTTGCTTTAATCAACAATTCCATCTCTTTTTTTATTGCAGATACCTCTTCAATTTCAGAAGTACCTTTTGAACAATTGAAATTCATTTCTACTTTTTTCTTTGCTGAATTAATGCTTTCATTCAAAATAGAAACTTCATTATTCAAAGAATCTAACTCTCGCTTAGATTTAACGTAGTTAATATTAGAAACATCAATGCTTTCAAGTATAGATTCTCTTATTATTTTCAATTCGTTCATTACAGAATCAATAATTTTTCTGATACCTTCAGAAATATCTAAGCCTATCTCATTTTCATTATCTATCAATATTTTAGGTCCGAGATTTGTGAACAAGTCGTTCATTTTGATTCGAACAGACAATACATTTCAATATTTGAAATGTTTTTTTGGAAAAATAGTACAAGTGATTGCTCAAGTATATATCTAACTATCATTAATCGATATTGTGGTTTAATTTGTACAAGTGTGTAAGCTAACAGTGTTAACCCCTCACCAGCGGAACTGTTAATTTGAGGTTTTAACGGCTTGGTTTCAGAAATATTTTATACAAGACTTCTGAAGGAACTGCAGGCGGTAATATGCATCTCGGTGATAAAAAACGAGGAGGCATTGCGGGGAATTTGAAGCGCCAATCTTACTTTGTCTACACTTATAAATTAGTAAGAACATTTTAACAGCACCAATTCATCCTTATTTTGTACAAGGCAAAGTTTCTCGAATAAGAGAACTACATTAATCTAATGATTGATGAAGGAACTTCTGAACTTGATGTATCAAATGCTAGAGAAGGCGCAGTTGGATACAAAGATATTGAGGAAGAAGAGGAAGGACGTAGTTTAAGCACTTTCTCTGACAAGGAGGCCGAATCAAAGGACTTGGCAAGTATTGAGAAGTCAGGAGCATTGGAAACTGAAGAGGAGGGAAGTGTATCTATAAATTTAGTGGATCCAGTTGAGAAAGGACAAGTTGTTGATTTACTAAAGCAAAGCACAGTTGATAATACAGGGCACAATAAAGACAATGACGATGATGATGGAAAACTCATTAAAAATAAGATAAAGAATTTGACAATTGAATCTGTCACTGAAGAAAGTTCAGTGATTAACCACGATGTGAACTTTGAGGAGGGTGAGGATGAGAGTGATAGCAACGATGCAACCAATAATAGTAATAGCAGAACAGACAAATCGAACACAAAAGATATAACTAGAATACCAAGAAGAAGATCTAGGAGTCCAAGTTTGGAAGAGGGTCAGAGTGTTGAAGAATGTGGTAAAATTAGTGGTTTTTCACCAAATAATTCAGGTACTATTGATTCTAGCAATAAGAAAAGAAGGAAAAGAATAAGCTCGGGATGGGACGCTCAGAACAACAATAGCTGCAACTCTCCGAGCATGATCCCCACGACTAATATTACGGGAGGTTCTCATGCTTACACGAGTGTAACGAATGTTATTACTGGAATCGGTTCAGGTGCAAGTAACATTGGGAATCATTCCAACTTAAATACAAGTTCGAATCATGCAAACTTTGGTGCTGGAATGAGTGGCAATAGTCAATCTTCTAGACAAAATAGCCAGATATCTCGCATTTATGTAGGTTCTCTTGATTATTCTCTTAATGAAGCGGACCTAAAACAAGTATTTGGTTCTTTTGGTCCAATAGTTAATATAGATATGCCCAGAGAAGGTAATCGCTCTAAAGGGTTTTGTTTTATTGAATATACTTCCCAAGAGTCAGCTGAGATGGCACTGGCTACTATGAATCGATTTGTTTTAAAGGGAAGACCAATTCGGGTTGGTAGGCCGACCAATGCTGTTACTAATAGTAACTCAGGCGGCAATAATCAGAACAACACCGTTAGTGGTCACAACAATACTCATGGTAATACTCACAGTCATACACATAATCAAAACAATGGTCAAAATACTGCTCACAGTCATGGGCAAACCAATAGTCACAATCAAAGTGGTAGTCACGGAGGTAATCAAAATAGTGGGAGTAACAGCATTAATCCAAATATTGCTACAATGAACAATCAGATTCCTCATAACAGTCACTTAATCCAATCTGATTCCAATCATGGTTCGGGCATTCAGAACAATGTATCGGGAGTATCTACTCATTCACAGAATAGGATTTACATAGGATCTGTACCTTATTCATTCACTACTGACGATCTAAGACATATCTTCAAAGCTTTCGGTGTGATACTAAGTTGTCAATTAATTCCTTCTATTGAAAAACCTGGAACTCATAGAGGTTATGGTTTTATTGAATTTGGCACTGCTGACCAGGCAAAGTTAGCTATTGAAACTATGAATGGATTTGAAGTCGGAGGTAAGCAATTAAAGGTAAATGTTGCCACTGCTCTGAAACCTCAAAATAGTAATCAATCGAATGTTTCTGGAGCTCCGGTTACTCAAATGCCAATAATGCCACCTATTCAGAATGTTATCCCTTCTCAAATTCCACCTATGGGCATGCCTCATCAAATGGTTATACCTTCGATGCTACCCATGCCAAATGTTGCTCCTCCTCCACTGCCAATATACCAGCAACCTCCAGGATACCCAATTAACAATGCTCCTGGGCCATTTTCTATACCAAATGCATGTTCTAATCCTAACTCTAGTTCAAATATTATACTTTTAACTAATATGGTTGGACCTGATGAAATAGATGATGAGCTCAAGGAAGAGGTTAAAATCGAGTGTAGTAAGTATGGGAAGGTCTATGACGTTCGTATACATGTCTCTAATAATATCTCCAAACCTTCTGATAGAGTACGTATATTTGTTGTATTTGAATCACCATCTATGGCTCAAGTTGCCGTACCTGCACTTAATAATCGCTGGTTTGGAGGTAATCAAGTTTTTTGTAGTCTCTATAATACTGAAAGATATTACTCCTCGTTTTTTGACGACTGAAAAAACTCAATAACCAATTTAAATGTAATATATTGTTGATATATAGTCACTATAAGAAAGATGTTAATTATGATTCTTTCTATAATTTTAATTGGAAATTATTTTTTGTTGTGAACCGATAAAGATAAATTGAAGAAATATAACTCTACTAAACAACCGCTAACAAAAAGTTACTAAAAGAAATAAGTTTTTGATTTCTAGTGTCCTTACTCTACTTTTGATAGGTCTATTTGTTACTGAATAGATTGTCCGTAATTCCCTATATTATCTACAATCCCCAAATAAATGGATCTTTGACTTCTTGGGACTTTGGCTTGAAATTTTAGCTGTTCTCTTAGTTTCCTCTCCACAGTTAGTACCTGAATACTGTGATTTTGTTGAATATAACGGCGGATTGTTCGTACCTGAGTTATTAGATGCCTCTTTATACTAATTACCACTTAAGTTCCGAAGGCGTTGAATTTAATTAGTCTTCAAGCTTATTTTTAATTTTTTGTATAAATACTTTGAGCTTCATTTAAACATTTTTCTCCTAATCCAAATTTCAAACTTATTTTAGATTTTGAGATGTTTCTATTTTTCTCTGTAAATTAGTCATAATTTAAATTATTGAAATATTTCTAAAATAAAATGCTTTAAAGATCTGAATCATCCAATTTAAGACTTCTAAAATTTAAATCTATTCGTTAAATTGATTGCAAGTCTTATTAAGTTTTTTAGAGAATAGGTTTCGATTAAAAGCACAATATTAAAATCTTGAAGTTTAAATAACATAGATACAAAAAATACAAAAATATGAAAGGTAAAAAATAGTTAAAATGAAGTAAAAACTAATTTATTATATAATTAATAGTTTTCTAAATACAAGATACAATGTTCTATTGTTAAATCATTTTAACGATACCGGTATCTCCCCTCACCATTTTTTCATGGGGGAATAAGTAATTAGTTTAAAATATTAATTATTCAAATTAGATAGTGGATTTGATTTTTTAAATCCTTACTACTGTAATTTCTTTCAATGTATATTTTATTTAAAAATTATTTGTGGGGATTTGTTCAATTATAAATTTACTTAAGTATTTAACTAATGCGCATGTCCTTTAAACTACCTTAATACTTAAAAATATTTAAACAAATAATGGATTTCTTAAATACAGTGATTTAAAGGAAATACACTGTAAAGTTTTTTGACTTATTAATTTAATTTTAAGAATAAAAACTTTTTCAAAAGAATTTATTTTTTTTTTTTTTTTTGTGAAAAAAGAGTATTTGCAATTTAAAACTTCAAGCTTATTAAGAATAAGGAGATCTAAATTAGTCTACGAAATATACATGTATATATACCCCTATTACATGTATATATATATACATATATATATATACATATATATATATATATATATATGTACGTGTATATATGAATAAAAAGTCTATTTAGAAACTTCATTCCTTCAAATAATCATGGAGAATAAGAATTTTGCAATAGAAGACCCATTTAATTTTGAAATAAATTTAAAGAGGTCCGGTGGAGAATTGAATAAGAGTGATCTTCAAATTAATGAGAACAAGAAAAAAAGAATCCCTTCTTTAAATGAGCTACCAGAAAGTCTAGGATGGGAAATTATTGTTTACAACGAGGCACTGGAAAAAAATCAGACATTCCATGTGTCAGAACAAGTAGGTAAAAGATTTAAGTATTTTCGAGTTTTAGGAGAAAAGATATTGATGCATTGCGAAAATTCACTTAAAAACAATTCACTTAATAATGAAGATGTTTGTATGAAAATTACATTTGAAACAGCGAAAATAGTTTTTCAGAATAATACTACTAATAATGGTTTATTTAGAAAATTAAATCAACATAATTTTGTGACGATACTGTTTACACTAGATTATTTAGGTTTTTTGCCGATGGTAGGTAATGAACAAGAAACCAATTTTTTAAAAGATGAGGAATTTGATGTAGAATTGTTCTGGTCTTCTTTAGCCAGAAAATTGAGTTGCTTTGATTGGTTTAGTTCTGAAACTTCAATAGCAAGCATAGATTTAAGACGTAAGGTGTTGCAACTTTCCTTGAAAATTCAAAATGGGTTTAGATTGTTGTATGAACTAATGCAATATCAGTTTATGAGAGATGTAATTTTATCCTTTGAAGGAGGAAGCATAATTAGAGAAATATTTAAGTATAGAAGTGAAATTTATGGTATCAAGATAGTTAATGCAATATGTGATTCTGTTGGAGCTCAATGGTCACCAGATATATCCAGTGTTGAGGATTTTTTAAAAGGTATAACTGATGAGAATGATATTTTTGATGCCATTTCTTTTGTTTGGCAACCAACTCTTTGGTATCTCAGTGAACGCAAATCTATTCCTCAATTTGCTCAAAATTCACCTCATGTCATATCTGGAGATTTTGGCAACTTTCCCATTGAATTGGAACTTTATGCAGATCAAGACTACGAAGGTTCGTCAACAACTGTTAATTTTGCTATGGAAACCCCTCCTCCCAATCCTGACGCATCAATAACTAGTATAACTTCCCTAGGAATATTTGCTTATCCCAAAACTCGTTGCACTGGTTTCTTTAGCTGTTTTTCTGCGAGAGCGAAGTTTTTTTTTGGAAAGATTTTTCTGGGAGAGGCTACCTTTGATTTAACTTCAGATGGAATAAAAGCCTTTTGTCCTGTAATATCTGGAGGACCAAATAAAACTGGACTACTTGTTACTTGTAGGATAGATGAATTTATTGAACGCAATAAGGAAGAATTACTATCTATCTTAAGTGAAAATCAAGTCGATATTTGCAGTTCCGAAAGTCTCCGAATTTTGCAGTCGTCTAATTTTAATGCAACTATAGATCAGATTACAGTTAGTGATTTAACTGTGGATGTAAAAATTCGTTTCTTTCCACTCAGAACACTTTCTTTGTACTTGTTGTATAGAAGAAGTCTTGGAACAGACACAAAATTTATTACTAATTTTGCATTTTCTTTACAACAAGATGTTGCGGAATGGCTTGGAACGTACTTTACCTGTGTCTGGATTCAAATTTCAAAACAAAGAGATTCTTTATTTTCAGACAAAAAAAGTTCTGTAATACCATTGTCAGCTAAATCTTTAAAAAACCAGAAAAACTTTTTGTCAGATTCACACAAATTATCAGAGATTAATACCCCAAATCATTCTACAAGATATTCATCCTCGAATTCATCAGATTCACGAGATGTATTGGCTTTTTTGGAAAATGAAAGATTTGGTAATGATAACATCCCTGCTAGCGAACAAAGATTGCATTCAAGGAACGGCATGAGATTTGAATTCATTAATGATTTCGATTCCAGCGAGACGATATTCAAAGATATTGCTAGTGCTTCATCGCAAGCTGATTCATTCTCTTCTAACTCTCCAGGATTAAGATATAATAGTAGTAGTTCCACATGTTATATAGATCCTGTTTCTCCAAGGATTTCTCCCTTTCCCTTAATTTCTTCTTGGTTCAAAGGCGTAGGAAAACCTGGAGATACTTGGTGCATTCATAATATACTTTCTGAAGTCCTTTCTGACGATTTAATTGCAAAACATTTTACTGATGTACTTGCTATGATTCAAACATGCGAATCTTGGGTTGATGCTGAATCACTTACTAATATCAGACAGCACTTTATTCACTTCATGAATAACAATAAATTAGATTCTATTGGGGCATTGTTGTTTGATTGGATACGTCATATGTCAAAATCTAAGGGTTTAGAATTGAAGGATTGATAATTACTACCCATTACAAGCGAGATATATAGTACTTTTTCAATTGTTTAAAAGTAAACAAGATCATTCGAATTTATAGAAAAGAGCACTTTAAGAACGAAAAGAAGTTAATAGACTAATTTATAGTATGTTATTATGATAAATCTAATACTAAGTCCATAGCTCTATCATCAGCGGTGATATTAATGTTCCCTAGGCCGTGAGCATCGGTTCCACTTTGCGCCGTTTCAGAACGAGCAACGCTTCTACTTAATGTATTTAGTTTCTCCTGTAGTATTTCAAATGCTAATTCAATTATATTTTCAACGGGTAGAGCACCAGTAGATTCAACTAAGAAATGAAATTTGTCGGGCTTTGTATCTACTCTAATTAATGCAGGATTTATATAACCAAAACTCTTTGATAAACTTACACATTCGTTGCAGAATATACATGACTTAGAGTTTACAACTTCAATATCGGGTAATTCTTCGATTTTTGTTTTATTAAATGAACTTTTGCTTGAACTATATTCGTTTTTAGATGTATTTAGTGCAAATACTTTTTTTGGGCAACAATTGACAATGTCTTTGCGTTGTTTCAAAGTTAAAGTTGAAGAAAGGGAGTAGTTAATTCTAACATCTGCTTCATTAGTAAATGTAGCAACTGAAACAGGTATCCATTTGGCATGAAATTTTCCAATTCCTTTACATGCTGTCATTCTCATTGCTAAGCGTTGTCCCGGTCCAAGCTTTGCAATTAATATTCCATTATTCATCCCTTCAACATTTTCATCTTTTTTTGGTACGGGCATTGGAACTGAAATAGATGAGATTACTGGTTGTATATCATGATGAGTTACATTTCTAGATGTTGTTCCTTCACAAGTTACATCTAGCAAATATTCGACACTACATTTGTTGCAACGCTCTTGACACTCACATCTGTCTTTGAAATTGAAATCTTTGATGTTTCTGCTGTCAATTGGCAACAATCCCATTCTGTGAGCAATAAATTCATCATGCAAGACGGAAGTATTATCAATCATTGTAACTAAGTCAATTGCCAATGTAGGAATTTCAGCCAAAATAATTCTTCGTAGCGTATTTGCCATGCTTAAATCAGTATTTGAAAGAGTAAATCTAATAGATGTTGATGATAATTCGACTATCTCCACTTGTGGAGATCTTATACCTTTACCTAACATCATTTTAAGAATCTATAATGACTAACAATCAAATAATCGTATCTAATGATAAGAAATATTTGCTTATTAACTCCTAATATTAATACAGTTATTTAGTTGCAATTTGGGACTTTTTCTATATGTTGAAAATTAAGTCTTAATTTTGCCGGTAATTTGAAGTACCGGTAAATATTGAACAGTTGAATAAATAGATTTTATTCAAAACTAGAAATAATCAAATATAAGAAGACATGTTAAAATAAACTTAAAATTTAAAATAATCATAAGTAAGACAATATCTCAAGTTTAGGAGAATTTTCTGTTCTTTTTGTAAGAACTTCTACACCATCGTCGGTAATAAGTAAAGTATGTTCAAATTGCGCAGATCTCTTACCGTCAATAGTTACTGAAGTCCATTCATCTGGCCATGTCAAATCTTCATATCTACCTGCATTTATCATTGGTTCAATCGTGAATACATGTCCAGGTTTCATTGTACCCACTGCTTTGTTATTTTTATAATGAGGAATATTTGGAGAGCAATGAAAAAGAGTTCCAATGCCGTGACCACAATATGTTTTAACAACTGAAAATCCACTTTTGTCACAAATTTTTTGTATAATATTTCCTATTTCTCTATACATAGTTCCAGGCTTGCAAATTTTAATACTTTCTTCAAGACATTTGTATGCAACTTTCATTAATTCAAATGATTCATCATCAACTTTTCCAACCGGAAATGTTTCGTTTAAATCTCCATGAAAACCTTTATAATAAACAGTGATATCTACGTTGACAATGTCTCCTTCTTCAAGTGCTCTAAAATCAGGGATTCCGTGACAAATCACCTCGTTAACAGATGTGCAGCATGATTTTGGGAATTTCCAATAATTTAAAGGTGAAGGATACGCATTTTTAGAAATAATAAAGTTGTGTACGGCTTCATCTATAGAATCAGTTGTTATTCCAGGCTTTATCATTGAAGCAGCTAAATCAAGAGCTTCCCTTCCAATCTTACAACATTCCTTTAATATACTAATTTCAGAAGGTGTTAATGATGCAATTAAAGATGTCTTTTTTCTTCTTAATTCTGAAAATGGTCTTCCTTCTCTATCAGTAGCATAATCTGGTTTCATTATGTGCTCGGGAACTATTCTTTCTTTGCTAATTGGGTATGGTCTTAAATTGCCCGTAAATCCATTGAAGCCTATAAATTTATTTATATGTGAACAATTAATCCAAGTTCTAGGATCTTGAATAACAACGCCATCATTAACCTTTTCTTTAAAAAGTACAAAGTCTTCCTTATTAGAATTTACTCGATGTTTTAGTTTGTGTATTGACCAGTTATCTTTAAAGCAACTTTGTGAACAAAAATAAGATTTTTTTAATCCTAATTTCTCACATTGAGGACAGAAAAGATGAGTTTGTATTGATTTATCACAACCTTCGCAAATAAAGCATTTTAAAGGTTCTATTCTGTTTTGAGCTTGCATTTTCAAATTTAAATAATAATGTATTTAAAAGAAAAATCATTGTTAATATCAAAAAATGAATTTAAATGAGTATATACGCGCCAGACTTAAATAAAGAATTTATTATTTGAAATATTTGAAATTATATTAAATTGCATTGAATACATTAGATGTCAGGTGTAAGTTAAAGTTGAACATTTCCACTTTTATGCTCTATCTAATTAAATGTTTGCAATATCTGATTTAGCTTGTAGCAGTAAATCCTAAACCTTTTCTTTCAGGGCTAATAAACAAAAAAGCGATGATTCGTTTGAAATGGGGAAATATGAGATATAAAGGTACTCTCATATCTTTTGATGAATATATGAATCTCCTACTGAGCGATTGTGAGGAGTGGATAGACGAGGATAAAAAGGGAGTACTGGGGAGAGTTTTCATTAGGTGTAATAATGTCTTATACATAAGTAGTTGTGAGAATCTTGAAGACTCAAAAGCAGACATTCAAAAAACAGAAGAGATGAAAGACTAAAGTGTTTTTAAAGCCTATAAAGTTATAATTTGTTGATCTAGCTTCAATATAAATAGAACAACGTAAAAAATCGTTGATTTACAACACCTGCAATATATTAATTAAAAACCACACTTTCTTTTTCTTCCTGTATACTTAGAATCAGGGCGAACGTCAAAACCTCTAAGTCTTTGTATATTCTTTTTCTCTATAATCCACTCTCTAGATTTTATACGAATTTTTTCCTTCAAGTTTTTTCTCTTATTCATGCAAGTTTTATTTCTAATTCTAAGGTCATTTACAAGTCGATGATGTTCCATATCTGTTTCATCCGCTAATCCCTTAGGTAAAGTGGGAGGTATAGAAGAATAGAAACCTGCCCATAAACAAAGAAAGTATTTTTTTGCCTTTGATGAATTTGGAAAATCAACAACGACCCCACCACCGAAACCTGACTTTAATGCAGCTGACGTTATCATTTCAATTTGAGAAGAAGATTCTGGGTAAAATTGAAAAATGGCACGTGAACCTCTATTAAGTGCATTAAACAACCATTTAAAAAATACTAAAAGTCTTTTGTATGGATCATGAGATTTCCTATCGGCATTGCAAAGCCACTGAATAACAGAAATACTTATGGCTCCATCAAAAGCACCAGGCCTAAATCTAATAATCTCTCCAATATCAGCCAATAATGCATCTCCTGTAGATTCAGAATCTTGATCGTATATATCGAGCATAGATAACATACACTCACTAATGTCCAATCCTATCCAAATATGTTCGTTATCTTCTAAAACAGAACCACTTATTCCAGTTCCACATCCTATATCAAGAATTAAACATGGATTTTGAGGTAACAACAACAGTTCCAAAGCTCTCTCTGATAACTTTGTCTGAATTTCTGCAATTCGACTACTTCTTACATACTTCGAAGCCTCTAAATTATTAAAATACTAAAATAGATTATTATTTAGTTACTATTTTAAAGAAATTAAAGCATTTTAAAACAACTTACTAATTCTGGAGGAGCTAAATTTTCTGGTCGAGTCATTTCTTTATGATTTAGAATTAATTGAATAAGGAGTTGCTGGGATTCAATGAGTAGCGAATATGAATTGTTATATAATAATTAAACATAAAAATTATCTATAATTTCTATTTATACGCAATTAACGCGCATATATATTAATTAAGTTAATTGTTGACAATAAAATTGAATAAACATTCTTTTTTGAGTTGCAATTTTAAATTTTATTCCAAATACCAGATATACTTTAATTTTTTAACCTATAGTTTGAATTTTAAAATGAATGAAAATGCGACTGAAAATTCCAATTTGGGACAAGCTTATAATGACATAACTCAATTATTCAGTACTGTAACACAAAAATCTACTATAGAAGCACTTGAGTATATAACAACATTAACTGGTAATTTTAAAGGTGAGCTTAGCATTGAAGAATATTTGTTGGGCTACAAAGATGGGAATGGTAGAATTGTATCTCATTTTGTTTGCTCAGCTGGAAGAAATGAAACACTGAAAGCATTAATAAAACTTGCACCAGGGATTGTAAATAGTCTTGATGATACTTTAGAAAGCCCACTTTTCATCTCAGTCAGAGCTCATAATCTTGAGTCGATAAAAATATTATTAAATAATCGTGCAGATGTAACAATAAAAAACATTCATGGATGTAATATTTTACATTATGCCTGCCAAACTTCAGATATTGAATTGGTAAAATTATTTGTCTCTTTTGTAAGAGAGAAACATTTTTTAGAATTTGATACATTTATAAATACATGTAGCAATGAATTAGGGACACCTCTTCAATGGGCGTGTATGATTAATAATAAAGAAATAGTTCATTATCTTTTATCTTGTGGAGCAGATCCAAATATAGCACCGCTAGATAAAAAAATCCCATCTCCTTTAATGTTAACATTAAGCATTGGAGATATTGAATTAACCGAACTAATTTTGGATTCAGGAGCTCTTATTAAAGAAGCCAGAGATTTTGAGGGATATACACCCATATTTGCAGCTACTGAGAAAAACAATTTTGAATTATTAAATTTGATATTAGAGCACATGAAAAAACAATCTTGTGACATTACTAACCAAGCTGTAAAAGGTGAAACTATTTATTCGTATGCTCTCAAAAACCAGTGTTCAGATCAGATTCTTAAATATTTAAAAGATCATTCGTTAAATATTATTAGCATATCTCAGCAACAAAATAGTATAAATTATTGCAACTATGATGAACTCACAGAACAGCCCGTAGAAAGTGGAGTTGTTTCTGAAAAAGAATTGCTTTTATTCGATTCAAAAGAGCAAGAAAAACTTATACTTAAATTGGAAGAAGAAAATATTGGTACTTACAATGAGGAAAAAGCCGAAGAAATCAAACGAGAAGCAAACCTATTTTTTAAAAAAGGCGATTATCACAAAGCAATTAGTCTATATACGAATGCATTAGAATTTTTAAGTGTAAAGAAAGGCGATTTATCTCCACAAGGAATTACGCTTAAATCAAGTATTTTATCGAATAGATGTCTAGCGTATATGAAGATAAAAGACACTAGTAATGCCTTAAAAGATTCTTCTTTATGTACATATATAGATCCAACATGGAGCAAAGGTTATTATAGATCATCACAAGTATATCAGATAATCGGCGATAGCACTAATCAAGCATGTTACCTTTGGGACGCAATTGTTAATGAAAATAATAATTTGGAATTAAAACAGGAATATATCGAATTATTTTCAAGTTTAATAAAAAAGTGTAGTTTAGTTAACCAATAATTTTTAATATATAAAGAATGCACTTAATTTCAACAGAATATATTTATTTTTGAATTTTTATTGATTTTATTTTGTTCCAACGTTTAATATACCATTCTCTTCCTATATTAGGATAATATTCTAAGGTATTTTCAACTAATTCTTTAGCATTTGAAGAATAAGAGTTATATATACTATCTGACTTTGTCAACCATAAATCGGGGGTTTTATATTGTTTATCAGGAGTATAAAAAAGTTGCTTTCTTCCTTGAGGCTTGTTAGTAAATTGTCTTTGTTTTGCAAGCATATGAAAATGTCTGACATCTGTTCCTAAATTTTCTAGTAGATTGTTAATTCGTCTTTCATTTGCCTGAACTTTGCGAAAGAGAATCGAAGATTTAGCTACAGTGTTCTGGAAAAAATTGGTACGGAATAAAATCCAAATTGATAGTCTATGAAACTTACGGTATTCTTATTTGCATCCAAAACAATATTTGTGCACAATTTGGATTTATCGTTGCAATTATTGGGAAAAGCAACTTCTGATTTTTCAAATAAATCGTCATATCCCCAATATGTATCACTATTTCTGTAAATTAAAAATTAATATAAAGTATCGATCTTGAAATATAAAATTTAATATTGTCACATTTACTTACTCTAGTTTATCAATGATTTCATATATACTAGAAGTTTCCATATTTAATTCAAGACCATTATTGTCATCGAGATATAGTTTTTAAACACCAATTAATAACCTTAACGTCGTGTCTTGAAACTCACACAATTTAATTAAAATTCAAATCCAAATTATTTGATTTAAAACGACAAATTTTGATTTAAATCATAAGTTAATCATAAAAAATCACGAATAAATATTTTACAATTTGGGTTTAATAATCTTTCTCATGTCGAATCCATCCTCGTTGTGATAATACATTGGTATTATTTGTTGAATTTTATAACCCAATTTTGTATAAAACTGAACTGCCTTTTCATTAGAAGGTCTAACAAACAGGTCAATGAAATAGCACCCAAAATTCAAACTAATTTCTTCTAAAAATCCCATGAGTTTCTTTGCAACTCCTTGATTTCTATATGAATGGGAGATAGACAAAGCAGTTACATGTCCATGCCAATTTTCACCTTCACCTTCAACCTTAGAAATAAGATAACCTACTATGGAATTATCAGGAGCTTCACATACAAAACATAGTTCTGGCCAATTAGATAAATATTCACCATAATAATTTAGATTGTAAGTTTCTGTAAAGAAGTCCAAATTGACCTTTCCCAGATGAAAAATATCAGAAATTCTCATTTGACGATACCTTAACTTACTTGGATGCATATTCGAAACCATTTAAATAGTTAAAACACGAAAATTAAATTTACTAATGAAAAATTAACGGATAATAAACTTTAAGTCAAAAACTGGGACATAATGGTGAGTTTAGCGCTAAATCGCCTTTTGTTAAAAATTTATTTCTTCAAATTAATCTCGTCTTTATCATAATAGTGAGGAGCTATATCAAGCAGCCATTCCATCTTAATCTCAGTTAAATTCCTAATATATTCTTTAGTGGTAAATACAAGTTCGGTGTATATAAGTGTCAGAGGTTTGGACCCAAAAAGTGTTGAAGAAGGGTGAATGTTAACAATACGGTGCCATTTAATTGTAGTATAATTTCCTCCTTTATTAATTCTGGCAGTTTGTGAAAAGAACCCTGCCGTAATTGCTTTTTTAATAGATTCCAAATCATTAGGATTACTTGTAATAGAAATATTTAACTTTTCACTCAAAAGTGAATCGATTTGTAACTTTATATCAGAAGCTCTTCTCAAACTCCTAGTTTGTATAAAATTTTCGTGGCACCAATAATTTGAATATTCGTTGTTCTTCCATTGATTATATACATTCAGTAATGTTAGTAGATCGCCTCCCGGAATAGTAAGGTTTTTTTTGATATTTTCTGCTTCTTTGAATTTATCTTTAGGTCTAATGAAAACTGTGTTACCAATGGATAACATAGAAACAATCGTAGTTATTTCATTGATAACTCCATATTTTTGCGAAGCAAGCACCATTTTGCTATGCATGGGATCCAACGGCAAATCTGCCATAGTTCTTCCTATCTTAGTTAAATCACCATTATCATCTAAAGCTCCTAATGAATATAAAAGCTCCAAAGCTCTAATTAAGGTTTCAGGAGGTGGTGGATCCATAAAGTCAAAATGAAGTAAATCATCAATTCCTAGTGATTTTATTAACAAAACAGCGTTTCCCAAATTACAGCGTTGAATCTCAGGAACATTAGAAGATTCCATTTCCGACAAAAAACTCAATTTTGTGTATAATCTAAAACATTTTCCAGGTCTAATTCTTCCTGCTCTACCTGATCTTTGATTGGCAGCTGCTTGACTGCAAGGTATTGTAATTAAACTTTCCAATCCAGTTTTAGGATTGTAGGAGTTCTGTTTGCAAAAACCAGAGTCAATAACGAAGCCAATATTATCGATAGTTAATGCAGTTTCTGCTATATTGGTAGCAAGGACTACTTTTCTAATTCCAAATGGAGTAGGTTCGAAAATCTTAATTTGTTGCTCACTTGGAAGAGATGAATATATGGGAAGTACAATTAATTCTGGAATATTGGAATCTTTTTTAGCTAATCTTTTTTCCAATAAAGCTTGTGTTTCTTCTATTTCTTGTTGTCCAGGTAAAAAGCATAAAATATCGCCACCAATTGGAATTATTTTTTTAGATTTATTACCTATACTCAACCTTTTTAATTGAGATTGGTGTATTTGCAAAATGGTTACAACTGCACCATCAATAAAGTTAGCCTCTGGAACTTTAGTATAATAGATATTAACTGGAAACCGTCTTCCTGGAATGTATATAATAGGAGCATTATCAAAGTATTTACTGAATTTTTCCGCCTCCAAAGTTGCCGAAGATATAATCAAAGTAAATGGTTTCTTTTGAGTATTTCTATCAACAATCTTTATTGAATTTCTAAATCTAGAAACATCTTTGACAAGTCCGAATAAAATGTCTGTATGAAGGCTTCTTTCATGAGCCTCGTCAATCAGTATTGAGGAATATTCTTTAAGATCAGGTTGAGTTAAAAATTCTCTCAATAATATACCATCAGTCATATACTTAATTTTAGTCTCCTCACTAGTGCAATCTTCAAATCTAACAAGGTAACCAACTAGATTACCAAGTTTGGTGTTCATTTCCTTAGCAACTCTAGTAGCCACACTCATTGCAGCAACTCTTCGAGGTTGAGTACATCCTATTATACCATTATTGTGATAGCCTGCTTCATATAAATATTGAGGAATTTGGGTTGTTTTTCCAGATCCTGTTTCTCCAACCACTATTAATATAGGGTGTTTTTTTAAAGAATAAAGAATTTCTTCTTTAAATTTTTTTACTGGTAACGAATTTCTTACATTTTCTATGGAGTTTTCTTCTTGACTTTCTATAATATCTGGTGATGAAGACGCCAATTCTGGGTGTAAATAATCTTTTGTGGTTTCCAATAGTTCGAAATCAATATGTGATCCATCTGGTAATAAAAGAGAGTTGCATAAATTTTTATCTTTTTCATAAATATTGAAATCATTTGCAAAAGAAATTATTCCCGAGTTAGTTCGATTTGATTCCCAGACATCTTGATCTAAATTTGCAAACCTTCTACGTCTATCTAATCTATCTTGAGGCTTGATTACTACAGAACTAAGTTTTTTCTGTAAATCCTCATCATAATTTTCTGGCATAACATATGTATCTATTAAGGAACCATCAAGATCTCTTTCCTCTACCATACGGCCTGCCTCTTTCAATATTTTTTGATCAATATCCAATTCTATTTGCTTAATATGACCAACTTCATCTTTAATAGATTGATATAGGAGCTCCTTATTTTTTAAAATTCTTTCTGCAAGTTCTAACTGACGTTTTTCACGATCTGCTAAATATTGTCGCCTTTTCAATTCCCGTTGACTTTCTAAGTCATCCTTATTTCTTTTCATGTCAATTTCAGATACGAAATGAATAGAATTAATGTTACTATTAGCGAGTAAAATATATAAGGACCTGTAACTAATTTACTATAGGAGAAAGTGTTGCCGCTACTACTTTAAAATCTAATTTAAGATAAACTTTTTTTTTTTGCAAAAATTCGTAGATTAATTCTCGATAACTACTTAATAAAATTTTGTTATTTGCAAAATTGCAAAGCCAACTCAAAAATTTATTTCACTAAAAAAATTTTTTTTTAAATACAAATATCCGAAGCTAAATACAATTGTGATTTTTTAAATTATTTATTACAATATCATTAATTTTTAAATGTCAAGAATTAAGATTAATAAGATGTGGTTAGTTGGATATTGGAATTGGATGTGTGGTGATGATCTTTGTAGCATTTGTAGTGAGTCGTTTGAATTTACTTGTCCTCAGTGTTTGAAACCCGGTGATTCTTGTCCACCTGCATTTGGTGAATGTGGTCATTCATTTCACCTTCACTGTATACATGAGTGGCTTGCAAGAGCAAGAAATGATTCTGGAATGTGTCCAATGTGCAGAAGAGAATTCAAATTTCAGTCCAATGTTGCTAATTCGAGAATATAGACTATTTTTGAAATGTAACTTTTTTATGAGAACGAATGCGCACATAAGGAGGATGGTCTAGGGGTTATGACGCTTGCTTCACACGCAAGAGGTCACGGGTTCGATTCCCGTTCTTCCTATGTTTAGAGCGATGCGCCCTACGCGCGGGCTCGCCTCGGGGGGATAGACCGCTCGTCGATGGGCGGGTGGTGATTGTTTATTAAGAGGAGTGGGGCTTTTTTTAGTTGAATCGGGGTTACTTTTTTCCTATTCGATAGACGAAGGGAAGTTAAGTCGTAAATTTGTCTATCTACAAGTTCTTATTTCACACATAAATATTAAGCAACGAAAGGTTATGAAGAATTTTCTCCTGTGTCAACAGGCTCTCCATAGTATATCCTGTTTGAAAATTCTTCAGACCAGGAATCTCTCGGTCCTTCATATATCTTTCTTTTAATATCGTAATCAAATCTTGCAAACAACTTTTTGATATTATTCGGAAGATTCGAATGGCTTATTTCCTCCTTTTTATTTTCGTAAAATTTTGATATTTTAATTAAACAAAGATCTTTTAGCGATGGTGGATATCTTATGTAATTAGATCCATTTGTAAGTTTTTCAAAATCAATCTCTCTAAACATTCTGTGCCTTTTTATATCTTGAATAGTAGGTCTATCTGAAGGGTTGGGTTTTAGTAATGATTTAACTAGTGATTCTGCATCTTCTGGAAAATCAGGAGGGAATTCTATCTTGTTTTCGAAAATTCTACAAAATACTAGAAATTCGCTCGGTGCATTGAAAGGTGGATATCCGGCAATTACTTGAAAAACTGTACATCCGAAGCTCCATAAATCCACTGCTTTTGTTGGAGGTTTATTGCGAATACTTTCTGGAGGCATGAATTGTGGAGTTCCAACATAATATTTAAATTCTCTTCTACCTCTATTATTTACAAATCTACATGGGCATGAAGAGCCACACTTTTGGGAATTGCATTGAATATCTTTTAAAGTTATTGATGATCCGAAATCTGCTAATTTAAGTTGTCCATTTCTCGTTATTAAACAATTTTCCGCCTTAATATCACGGTGAATTATATCTAAATGATGAATATGTTCAATTGCGATTAATAACTGTGCTAGGTAATAAATTGCTTGGTTTAATGGTTTAATGCCTATAGGAAAAATTTTTTCCCAAAGTTCGCCTATACATAACTCATAAACCAAATATACATTTTCTGTATTAGCAAATGTTTCTAATAACTTTATTACATTTTTATTCGGATAATTACTTAGTAACATGCAGATTCTTTTCTCATTTAAAATCTCTCCATCTTTCCTTAATGCTTTTAATCTAGATTTGTTTGCTATTTTGATTGCAACATTCATCTTATTTTCTTTGTCATAGGCTTTGAATACTTTTGTAAAATTCCCAGAACCTAATAAGTTGGATAATTCAAAGCACTCTATTGTCTAGATAGAATAAACATAAGTTAATATCTTTTTTAATCATTTAAATTATATCACACATCTTACCTTGTTTATAGAGTTTTGTAAACATTCATTGCGTCGTGTGTTATTATTTAAAAATCCTCGTTTCATAGTTGTTCAAAAATAATGAAATGTACTTTTCTTATAGGATACTAATTATGCAAATTAAGTTTGTAATTTTTAGGTACATTATCTATTAAATATATTAAAACCTGTATTAAGTTTTTATTTCTTCTAAAGCGCTTCGATTTCAAAGTTTAGTAATAATAACAATAAAAATAAAAACAATAATAATAATAAGTTAAGGATTCTAATAATAGTAAATTTCAAGATTAAGAGTTTTATACTAGAAATACCACTAAATAATTTTTAAAAGCGAGAATAAATAATAACACTGTTATATTTTAGGAAAACCAAAAAATATATATATATCAAAAATTTACAGATAATTCAATAATACGCGTTTTATGTAATTAGGTATATAAATCTATATTTGAATTAAAATTAAATATAATTCGTTAATCTTTTAATTGATTTGAGACAAAATGTTTAATGGTTTTTTCATGCATTTAGGCGCTAATAGTACATTTAAACCTACATAAATAATATACCTCCTTTATGCACTTAATCCGGCGGTATCTAAAAATTATATTTAATTAAATTTGGAGAAATTTAAATAAATCTTTTGTTTTCAAGACATTAAAGGGCATTTAGAAAATTTCAATTAATATTTATCATTCTAATATTTGGAATTTTAAATTCATTTTTGAAGTTTTCATAAGGACCCATATTTTGACTTAAGTTGTGAAATTGATAAATGTTCATTTGAAATCAGTAAGATTTATTACTCAAAAATAAATTCATTTAACTGTTGTATATATTAATAAAATTAACACCACAACTTTATACTGACTTTTTGTTTGCGAAAAAAAAAGGATTGATGTGTATATAATTTTTATTTTAAAAGATGGTTCTTCAACGAATGAGAGCTACATCTTATTTACGACGTACTATGTCGGACCCATTTTCTCGTCGTAGAACGACTTTACCATATATTGTCGGAATTTTTAGTCAACAGAATGATCTATATAAACAATTAGTCAACTCAGGAAAGAGTATCAATTACATTGGTAATTCTCAAATATCAAACTTCACTTGGAAATCAGATGCATTTGCCATATTTGACATTTTTATTACCAAACTAAACATATTGCTACTTTGTATTCCCTTTGGAATCTTAAGCTACTATTTGAATTGGGGAGCACTGGCAACATTTTGGTTTAACTTTATTGCACTAATACCTCTTTCAAGCCTTTTAGGAGTTTTTACCGAAGAATTGGCCCTACATACTGGAGAAGTAATAGGTGGTTTACTAAATGCAACATTTGGTAATGCCGTTGAGATGATATTAACTATTCAGGGAATTAGAGCTGGATTAATAACAGTTGTTCAAGGGACTTTATTAGGTTCTATATTATCCAATTTATTACTAGTTCTTGGAATGTCATTTTTTGCTGGAGGGCTTTTTCATCATGTTCAGAAATTTAATGAGAAAGGTGCATCTTTTTCTACTTCGTTACTTATGCTATCATGTATGGCTATATCTATACCTACCATTGTTGCACAATTTGATTTACCTCAGCACAATATACTCATGATATCAAGATTAACTGCTATTTTACTTTCATCTACATATGTTTTGTTCTTATTTTTTCAATTATATACACATATTAATCTTTTCCGCGAGGATAATGTGGTTTCTTATGAAAATACTTATACATTAATACCGTCAGAAAATGTAAGTATTCATAATAAGAATTTTAATTTATCTAACCTAGAGACAATTAGTAATAAACATAAAAACTATTCTACAAATTCTCAAAATATAAATAATTATCAGTTATACGACGTTTGTCTTGAACTTCCAACTATATCCTGGCAAGTAGGAGCAATATTAACATTATTTTGCACTATATTTATATCAGTCATAAGTGAATATCTGGTTGATTCAATAAATGGATTTGTTTCCGAATGGAGATTTTCTGAAAATTTTATTGGAGTCATATTATTACCTCTTGTTGGCAACGCTGCTGAACACATGACTGCCGTGTCAGTAGCTGTGAAAAATAAAGTTGATTTAACAATGGGAGTGGCTGTAGGAAGTTCTACTCAAATCGCCTTATTTGTTGTTCCCTTTAGTGTTATTATTGGGTGGTTGCTAGGTAAACCAATGACTCTTTCATTTACTCCTGTTTCTGCTATTATATTATTGTTAGCTAATCTTATAGTCATTGGAATAGTTCAAGATGGCGAGTCCAATTGGTTTGAAGGTATTTTATTAATTATAAGCTATTGTATTGTTGC
Source organism: Cryptosporidium baileyi (assembly GCA_001593455.1). Taxonomy (NCBI): domain Eukaryota; phylum Apicomplexa; class Conoidasida; order Eucoccidiorida; family Cryptosporidiidae; genus Cryptosporidium; species Cryptosporidium baileyi. Next base: position 33,881 of record JIBL01000084.1, read on the forward strand.
TGTCGTATATTGGTATATTTAATATCTAAGCTAGAAAAAAATGTCTATTGCAAATTACTTATTAAAACTTTCTTTGAAAATTATATTTAGGATCTCAAATTTATTATTGAATTTAAATTTTTACATAATAAAACTTTGAAAGCTCTAGTAGAAATATATTTTATTAATTTTTTTATTTCACTAATTACAAAATAACTATTTGCTTCTAACTCCATTGGATTATAAATTGTATATTGATAATTAGATACATCTATATTGTTGAGAAATAATCTTTTAATAAAAAAATTGCTCTTAAAAATAGTAAAGGTCAGTTTGGAAGTTTTAGAATTTTGATTACACATTATTTGACTATTATCACTTCTATTTAAAAGATTCATTATTAGCTGTTTAAAATAAAAGTCGAATTCAAAATTGATTTTTAAAGTAGGTAAATTTAACTTTAAGTCCCATATTTGATAATTATTTGAAGTTATGAAGTTATAAATATTGCATGTTTTTAAATTGTCACTGTATACTTTAAAATTTAAACATAATAATTCATCACCAGTAGAATAAGCACTTACATGTAATCTGTTTTTATTGTTTGGAAAGGATAAATTAATAGTGTTTGAAAAAAAGTCAATATGATAAAATACATTAAAAATATCAAATTTAAATTTATATTCTTTAGCTCTTATTAATATTTTATTTAATTTTAAAAATATACCAGACGAAAAATTACTAAAATCAAACGTATTTGATGAGAAATTTGCATTATTAAATGGCAATACTTTTGTTTGATCAAAAATCTCAATAAAATTTTCCTTATAAACATTCTTTATTAAAACCTCATCTTCCAAAATCATTAATTCAACTTCGTCTATAGCAAAATGTAATTCATGCTCTAATGAGTTATTTACAAATGTTTTAGAATGACCTATGTTGCAAAAACTAAAATATAAGTCTGTAAAGATAAATGTATCTTGAATCTCTTGGACAGATAATGTATGAAAAATTAAGTAAAATCTATTTCTTGATATAGAAATAGTAGTTAAAGATAGATGATAAAGTAATAATTTGCCAAGAGAACTTTCAACTATAAATTTGAGAAATTTTGTTTCGTCTTTAGTAATGGGCTTACAAGAAAGTATTTCTAAGTTTATAAGCTGATTGTAATTATCAGAATATTGTAAAAGAATAAATTTTTGAGAAGAATTCGAAAGATCATTACCCCAATAAAAAACTTTGTTCATTTTTGATGGAAGAATAATTGATTTTGCGAAATTATTTGTGAATTCATAATTGCTTTTTTGTTCGGGAAATTTGTTCGAGTATTTTTTTAACAAAGTATTCTTCCATATTTCGCTTTCAAAGGAATTTTTCAAAAATGTATTTTTAGATAAAAATATATTGTTCTTTTGAGAGAGTATAAATTCCAATTTTGTTTTATTTTCTAAAATATAATGGGTATCGTCGATATTTGAGTCAAATCTTTCAATTATAATGTTATAATTAGCAGTATAAATATCATGATTAGATGTTAAAAATATTTTAACTATTGCCCAATTGCGATTAACTTCGTTTTTATATAAATTAATAACATCAGTAAATAAATCTATATTTTCGAGATTGATACTATAATTATTTGAAAATCCTCGAAAATAAAGTATTAAGTGCTTAATGGTATCTGCTTTAATATCAAAAGAAGTACTTTCGAGATACCCACCTAAAGGTTTTATACATAAATTGTGTTCATTAATTGAAAGATTTATACAAAATTGAGAATAATTTAAAATAGCCCAATATGGTCTTATTTTAATTAAATGAGTTTGAATAGAATATTTTTTAAAATTATCGTATTGAATTAAAAATGTATTGCCTTTAATGCTAAGTAATTCACTATATGTACTATTTTCTGAATATAGACGAAGTTTGTAACAAAGTTGTTTATCCATAGTAATAAGAAGAACTTCACAGTCATATTCGGAACAAAGGTTTGTTAAAGTAGTATTTGATAAGGATAACCTGTTTAAAGTTATTGACTTTTCTTTAATTTGATGCCTAAAATTTGAAACTTGTAAAATAAAAGATTTAGATGTCATATTTTCGACTATTATAGGACTCCAAATAATAATTTGAAAATAGCTTTCCTTTATTATTTTAATGTTGAGTTGAATGATGTCATCTTCTTGAGATTTTGAATTATTAAATATTTTTTTATATAAATTTAATTCGAAATTTAACGTATTAGTAATTGAAATATCTTTTAAATTGAAAATCAAATAATTGAAATAATTAGAATTTTCAAGTGCTAAAATTAAAGATCTTTTATTATCAATGTTTTCTATACTATTAAATTCTAAATTTTCAATTCTCTTTAATTTGAATTTATGTTGAAATCTATAATCAACTTCAAAATTTCCAATGTAATAGTCAAGTGAAATTCCAGAAAAGTTAAATATATTAACAATATTGCGAAATGTAATTAACAAGGAGGTTCTGCCTTTCTTAAAATATTCAATTCCAATACAAAAACCTGGTTTAATTTGATATTCACTAAATAATTTATCAGACATGTTTAACAAATTTAAAATGCACGATAAATTAATAAAGTTTTTTTCTTCAATTACATTATTTATGTTTTCTGTAGTAAAATTTATGGATAAAAATGGACTCTTTAAAAGAAAAAGTATCGAAAAATTAATGTTTTTATTTTTTTCTAAAAAAAATTGTTTGTTAATAATGTAAGAAGACATTCTTTTAGATGCAAAAAATAAATTGAGTTTATTGGAAATTTCTGAAGATAGTTGAATTTGAATACCAAAAAATAAATTATTATTAGTTTCAATTTGAAAATATTCTGAATATTTATCGAATATGCCATTAAACAGCAGGTAGAAGTTATAGTCAGTAATTGAATAATTAGTGAAATAATTGCTAAAATTAAAGTCTTTTAAATTTTTAATATTAATCCTAGACTGAAATATGGAATTATTTAAGTTAATCAAATATTTTGAATTATAATTTAAATTTATTTCAAATTTGTTGTGAACCAATTTTGCATTATCATAATAAGAATGAAAATAAAAATAAGGAACAGTAAACTTCTCATTAATTAATTTTCTAAGATTATAATAATAAAATGGACATTCTCTTATATCGTTAATACTGTAGATTTCACTACTTGAGTAAATCAGAATGCTTTGCTGTTCTTGTAAATGATTGTTTGGTTTTAAAAATTCAGTGATTAAAGCAATTAATTTATTTATGTTTCTTCTTGCTAATAATGAATTAATTTTCAAAATTTTTACTTGAAGTCTATTTGAAAATGTAAAGTTAATTTTCAAAATATTTAAATTAAATATTGTATTGCATTCCAGATGCTTTAAATAAATTCTTTCAAATTTTGTATCAAAAATAAAATTAATGCTTTTACCTTTGTCCTCTATTTTATTATAAAGAAAAATCTGAATTTTTTTTAAAAATATTGTAATTGAATCACTTTTACAAATTTCAATATTACTTAAATGCAACACTAATCTGTCTTCAAAATTGAAGTTTGCCAAAATGAAAACTATTGGAGGAAGTTTTATTTCGAAATCAATGGATCTTAATTTTAATACATTTTGCAAAAAATTGACTTCGGAAACATTATTTGAAATTATTTCTTTTAAAATAAGAATATCTTTAGAATTTAAAGTAAGGAATAACTTGTTGTCCAAAATATGAGAAAAAATATCTATATATGAAATACTTGTAATATTGGCATTGCTAAATTTCAAAGTGATGCTTTGAAAGAAATTTGTTTTAAAAAATACTAATGGATAAATCGATTCAATAATAATATTTTCTAATTCATTTATTTTATAAAAATCACTATTTATTTTGTTACAAATGAATTCATAATAAATGATATCTATGTTTTCAAGTTTGCAAAATTTTATATCGTTGAAAAATGGAAATTTTAATACTGTGTTCAAGTTGTATCTTAATTTTCCCAAAAAAACTTTGAATTCCTTCATCAAAACTTTTAAAATACCTTCATTAATTCTTAAATACCCATTTTCTATTTCTAAATATGTCAGTAATGTTGTGAAATTGTTAATATCGTTTTTTTTGAAAAGGTAAATTGTTATTTGACTTTCAGAAAATTTTAAATTAAAATTTATATTTCTTTTAAATATTTCTGTATGAAATTTCCTTTTATGAAAAAATAATTTATCCCAAAAAATAATATTGTCTCTAGAAATAGATATCTTAACTTTTGGAATATCAACAAACATATTATAACTACTAGGTAGATATTTTGTAAGATAAATGCAACTTTCAGTTATATTTAACAATTCATAATTTAAATTATTTTCAACTTTGTAAATTGAAATATTAGAAAACAATATTTCATATTTTTTAAAGCTTTCTTTAAACTTAAAACATATATTTATGTTTAAAATAGAAAAAGAGCACAAGTTATAATATATGTCTGCTGTTTTTAGACTCGGTCTTGAAATATTTATTTTATAATTTTCTTTCTTACTATTTAAATATGATTTATCAAATTCTAAATTGATGATTTGTTTAATACTAAAAACAAAGTCTTTTGCAGCAACTTCAAATTGAGCACTCAAGTTTTTACAGGAAATCATTTTGTTGTTTTGGATTAAAGCATTAAAACCAAGTTCTAAAATGTATGATTTTTCACATAAATAATACTTGATTTTCATATATAATTCTTTTATATTTAATCTTATTCCATAATTTGAAAACAAGGATTTTATAATTAAACTTTTAGCAAGTATTTTTACATCACAAAAATCATTCAGAACTTTAATATTAGAACCAAAACTGAAATTAATCTCAATATTGTATTTAAATACAGAATATATAAGAAGATAGTTATTCTTTTTAACACTATCAATTTTTCTATTAAAAAATTGTCTATTATTTATATAAGTTATTACCTTAAATAATTCGATTTCTTTCTCACATATTTGTCTTTTATAGCTATTAATAAGACTATTTTTTGATCTATCAAGTTTAATGTATAAAATAGATTCCTCTATATTTATATTTGATATAAAAGTTGTAAATATGTTTTTATTTTTTAAATAAGATGGTTTAATATAAGTAAGGATATTTGAGCAATTCAAAACAGCCAAATAATTATTTTCATTAAAAATTTCAGAAAAAATATACTTCATTGTACAAATGTTTATTGTAATCTCATTATTCAAAGTTGGTTGTATAATTACTTCAAAGAATTGTATGTGATTATTTTTTTTCATTTTTAACGGAAGAAATAAATCAATAGATTTAATCCAAATCAAAAATCTACTGTGGAAATTCAAATTATATTTCATCTTTATTGATTCAAAAACTAAATTAAAATTTCCAATTTCATCATTCTCAAGAACAAGTTTTTTACAACTAAATGAAAGCTCATATATTAAAGAATCTTGAATTAAATTTAATTTTTCTTTAGACGGTTTAAAAATTAATTGAAAATTTATCCAAGCCTTTAAAAAGGTGCAAGTCGAAAAATAAATTCCACTATACTCATGATTAAATTCATCTTCTTCAATAAAAAATCTATAATTATTCTCTTCAGCAAAAAATTTTAAATTAAATATTCCTGGGATATTGAGGAGTCTTTTTGAGTATTGAACGTAAAAAAACCAAAAAAAAAAAGTCTTAAAATACTCTAAACTCGAAAAATCAAAAATATCTTGTTTAAAAAATATTTCTGAGTTAAAAAGTTCTTTGTACCTAATAGAGATCCTTCTTGAATAAATTTGGTAAGTATTACAATCAAATCTGAGAGAAAAATATCCAATTTTTGCACCAATAAAATCAGTTTTATTGTCGAACACAATTTCAAAAACAGAATGAAGATTTGAAATATCTAAATCAACGAAAAGTTTATTTTGTATAAAATATTTTTTTTTAGTCAAAAATTTATTATTCTGGTTGCTTCTTATATATAGATTTACATCTTGTAAATAAAATTTGATTTTATTTTGTGAAAATGTCAAAAAATATAATATTAAATAGAAATATTTATTATTAAATAAATAAAAAAATATAAAAATAAATAAAAATATGAGCCAATTATTTACTGTCAAATCTGCACTTTTTGCAAAAATTTCGATATGGTCAGATTCATTTTTTAATTTTATCTTTAAATCGTCAAGTTCAATATCATAAAAAGTCTTAAGCTTATAATTCGAGATAGAAAAATTCATTAGCTATTAAGTTTTTAATTTAAATTTATAGATACAAATAAATGTGAAGTAATTCATTTGCATTCTTATACTAAATATTTTTTAAAAGTTCAAATTTTAAAATTTTCTAGAAGCGACAAAACGTTACTAAACTCCGGCCTCAATTATATAAAAAGTTACATGAAAATTTTAAATGAAAAAAAAAACTATTTAATTAAATCCTTAATTTTAACCGATGATACCGATAATAAATTTCTCGAAAGAAATCTCAAATTTTTTGTACTAAAATTTTTTAGTTTATAGATTTGAATTGAATTAAACTCTTTATTTGAATGATCAATTTGATCGAAACAAGTAGTTAAATTAGTGTCCCACAAAGAAACAACTGCATTATTTGTAACGCATGCTAAAATACGACTACCAAATGAAAAGTCAATAGATTTTATAAACATTTGCTGATTAAAACTTAAAATTTCATTTGGTAATTTGCAAAGTTGATAGCACTCTGTTGGAGAAACAATCGAATTTTTAAGTTTTCTTATATCCCAAATAGGTAACGATAAATGATTTTGAGAATACAGCTGTGACAATGGATCATATATAGAAGATGATGCCAATAGATATCCATTATGAGCAAACTTAACCTGGTTAACGATTCCCGACATTATTTTCTCATTATAAATTGAACCTTCTCTCTTACCTGTACGAATATCCCAAATAAATATTTGATTATCACTGCCACCGGTTGCGACAATCGAGGAATTTGGGTGTGTCGTAACAGATCTGACATCTCCTAAATGTCCATTAAAAATACGTATTGGATATGTTCTAGAAGTACACCATAATCTAGCAGTTTGATCACTTGAACCACTAACAAATGAAATTCCGTAGTTGTCCCAATCGAGATCCCAAATACAACTATTACTGGAATGTCCATTAAATGTGATGATTTGATTTAAAGTTGTTTCAGTGCTATGCTTTGTTATTAAAGAAAGTTTAATAGTACTATCTATACCACCTGATAATAAGAATTCTTGGTTCCAAGGATGAAATTTTATACATTGAGTCCTATTTCTATGAATCCAACTTGGCATTATTTTATTCTCAGGATTTTTAATATCATAAACTTGGATGCAACCATCATTAGTTGAAAATGCTCCTAATTCATGAGAATGAGAAACATTCATATCTATTATTTCAGCTGGATTTGTACAAGTTAGGCAATTACTTATTATAGAAGGAAGCTGAGTTGAATCTATATATTGACGATTTAACACCTCTTCATATTGTTGTTTTTTATATTCTATTGTGAATGGGTTATTTGGGTCATTTATCGGCAGAAAATCAATTTCAGTGTGATCTTTTAACTCTTCGGTTATTTCACGATCAAAACGATCAAACCTAGATCTTTTTATTTCGGTGTCTTTTGAAATTATTCCACTGTAATTCTCCGGAAATATACCCCATCTTATGCATGAATTATTAAATCCCGTGCATTTCCCTGAAATAGATACTTCATTCATTTTGTCTTTCACAGAGGTTTCTTGTAAATTCTCAGACTTTTGATCAATTAAAGAATTAATTTCTATTAAAAGAGAATCTTCTGAATATAATTCACCTATTTGAAAACGACTTATTTCTTGAGAATAATTGATTTCTTCTCCACTGAGTTTATTAAGTGAAAGACCTTCATATAAATTAACATCATAAAGGTGCATTACAAGTTTCTCCTGTATTATTCCTATAATAAAAGTGTCATTTAATGTAAATAGATAATGATTTAGCAATGAAAACGATATAGGTTTCAATACTATATGAAATTTTGAGTCAAAATATGGTTTTAGTAAATTTATGTTTTTAGAGTGTTCCAATTTATTCGAAATCTTAAGTAAATTTATTATTTCTCTGTATCTAGACATTAAAAAATCATCATAAAACTTAATAAAAAATTTTTCGCGAAGATTATCACTTTTTACCTTTAATAATATGAAATAAGTTTGAATAAAAACAAAAAAACAGATTGAAAGAAGTTCTTCTCTAACAGAAGACAAGGAATTAAAAACCCAATTTCTAAATTTAGTGTAATTAATGAATAAATTGTATTCTTCAACATTACTTATTCTGTCAGAAATCTTATCTAATTGTTCTAAATCTATGTTGTTAGATTGATCGTCATACGCATTTTTTTTTAACTTCTTCTTTTGCGAATTTATTTCAAATAACAATGAGTCTGCAGTTGCAACATAACCATTATTTCTCAAAAATTTGAATATCTGAGAAATGTTTAACTCATAATTCTCAGATAAATTTTGTGTATGAGATGTGTAATTTTTAACTGAACCAAGATTGTTGCTAGTAAATTGACCAGAAAAAGATGAAGCTTGTGAAGAAGATTGTTCTAAAGAAACTTGATCTTGATTATTTGTTTGTTTTTGATAGGCCTGATACGAGGTATTATTATGTACATATTGTTGGCTATTAGTCATTTTCTTAGATAAATTCAAAAATATACCCAATTCCAATCTAAGAAACAATATGCTCTTAGTAAACAATTAGTCTTGAGATCAGCAGTTTAAAAGTTCATCGGTTCCTGCAATTCGTAACTTTTAAATTTTAGAAATTGCATAACATACTTCCAAAAAATACACTATATGTATATGTATATGTATTACATATACATATATATATATATATATATATATATTCAAAATCGGCGGTAATATTCTTTCAAAATATACATATTCAATAAAATTGAAACTGCATTGTTTAATGTAAAAATAAACATATACTCAAATTAGCTAAAATAAATACATATTTAAATTAGGTATTTTACAAGAATGAATGGATGTAAGCATTATAAAACAAATTGTAAGATAGTTGCTCCATGTTGCAACGAAGAGTTTTGGTGCAGGCACTGTCATAATGAGAACCAGACAGAACACGAAATAGACAGATTTAGAATCAAAGAAATAATTTGTAGTTTGTGCCAGAAACGTCAGCCAGTAAGTAATAAATGTATAAATAGTGAATTGAATGGTTCCATTCGGGGTTTATGTAGTGCTGTTAAATTTGCAAATTACTTCTGTGATAAATGTAATCTATGGGACGATAACGGATTAGAAAAAAATGTATTTCATTGTGATGACTGTGGAATCTGCAGAGTTGGAGGATCAGAGTCCCATTTTCATTGCAAAGTTTGTTGTATGTGTTATCCTACTAGCATTAAAGAGACGCACAAATGTATCGAGAATTCTTGTAATAGACCATGTCCACTATGTTTAGAAAATCTATTTCATTCGATAAAAACTGTATCTATCTTGAATTGTGGTCATACAATACACGAAGAATGTTTATTGTTGCTAGGCGAAGCTAGTGGATTAATATCATTGCGTTGTCCAATATGCAGTAAATCACTTACAGACAATTCGCAAGTTTGGAAGGCGATTGATCAAATGATTGCCGAATCTCCTATCTCTGAATCTTCAAAAGAATTAGTTAATATATTTTGTAATGACTGTAGTACTAAAGGTACTACAAGCTCACATCCTTATGGTTTAAAGTGTCAATCTTGCGGAGGATATAATACACGAAGTGAAAGCTAATAGTACTAAATTATTTATTATTTTAAATTAAATTTACTTATCTATTTAGAAGAGAGGAATTATAATTATATACATTATAACAAAAATTATTGAAAGGTATGCAGTAACAAAAAGTTTGTTTTTTCCATATAGCTTCCGTAACCCAGTCCAATGCCTTATTGCAACCCAACCCGTTATATGATGAAACACCAATAATATTGTATTCTCGTATGTTACTACCGAAAGTTTGCATAATTTCATCAATTTTAAGTTCTATTGCTAATTGACTAGGAGTTAATGCTCCAATTACGTCTTGTTTTGAAGCAACTATTAATATGATAGACTTGTCGTCGGTTAAATCCATTAATAGTTGACACAACAACTTCCTAGCTAACGGAATTCTTCCATAATCGCTCGAATCTACAAAAAATAATATACCATCAAATTTATTTCCAGAACATTTATGAGTTAAAATTCTGTTTCTATTCTTTATCTCCATTTCTACATTTTTTCTTTTATTGAAATTAGATTCCAATGTATTTTCTGTGTATTCACTAGATTTCGAAGAAGCATATGAACTTTTTTCTTTACGAAAGAAAAAATTATCAAAAACATCCAAAAGACAGTTTTCTCTTCTTAATCTAATAGTCCTAATTTCTTCAATATTAACTGGATCTACGTATTTACCTTTTATTTGTCTGAGAATGAATGCTGTTTTACCAGAAGATGCTGGTCCTGAAATCAAGACGTTAAATTGACGCAAGTTGTATTCATTAAATATATTTACTAGGTAAGAAAAACAATTCCACATATAAAAGTAGTTATTCAAGCAGCTTTAGTAACTTCTATAGTTATTTTGTAAGAAAATCGAATTAACTACATAAATCAATATCCGTACAAGATCAAACTGCGGGTACGTCCGCATATAGCAACAAAAGGAAAGTTAAAATAATTGGAGATAAATTAACTAACCCAAAATTATTAAGATATCTTATTTAACTCGGAATTACGGTATAGTCATTTGCAAAGCTTTTATCTTTTAAATATTTTTAGAGAGGAAGACGCCAGCGTTTTTAATTTACTAGGAGATTTGTTTTTTTGAGTATTTTTGTCATGTAATTCGAATGAGTTCTTTTTATTTAAATCATCAACTTGTTCTGTCAAAATCTCTTTTGTCTGATTAACAATTATTGGTGAGAATCTTTTAACTGTGTTAATGTAATTGTTAATATTCACAACTCTAGTTTCTTTTATATGCTTCTTAGGTTGTATTCTATTTGTCTTAATTTCTTTTTTACAAAAAAAGTTCTTGGATATTATCTTAGTATTTGAAGAATATATCACGACTTTGCGTGATTGGTCATAATTGTTCATTACGCTATTTTTGATATTTCCATCATAAACTTGATTAATTAAAGATTCGAAAGATGAAATACGAGAAGAAACTGATGAATTACTTGGAGAACTATGTTGCTTAAATACCGAATCATTACACGGTTCTGGACTTTGTTCAACTTTGTCATTATTACTTACAAAATTAGTGTTTGTTTTATTTAAATTCTTCATTAAACTAAAATTATTATCACTTGTATTTGAATTATCTTTTATTTGATCGTTGATTTCTAAATTAATACTCTTATTTGTCTCAAGATCGAAAGATACACATTTAGAACTGTTTATTTGATAATTAACGAGCTGATTACATATGCCGTTTTCAAGCAACTCTATAGAAATAGCAAGTATTCTTTCAATAATATTTAATTTATTATTAGAGGACGAATTGTAACATGAAGAGTTAAATCCAATATACTGCTTTTCATTAGAGCTATTTAACCAATTAAGTTGCAATAAATCGGAATTAGCTGGATTTTCAATTGTTTTTCTTAAAATACCAATTATTAATAATAAACACTGCAAAGGATGAATTGTAGAGTAAGGAAAATTTTTATTTCTATCAGAAGAATTTAATAGACTACCATGATAAATGCAGCAGTGTGAAAAATGCCACAATAAACGGAAAATATTTTCAGATTCATGATTTAATCTTAAAAAGGAGTATTTCTCGTATAGTAACTGATGCAAAATAATGTAATTTGATGGAGACATTCCCATATAAATTCTGTCATGATATTGAAGTTGATTAATAATTAGTAAAGGATCTTGTGAGTTCAAAAATACGGATTCCCATGTCAAAGGTAATTCTCTGTTTTTTGAATCTCTATTAAATTCTTTAGATTTAACATCGCATGTTTGGTTTTTAAAATATTCGCAATCTTCACTTTCATTAGAAGTGTTAAGTAAAACAATTTTACCTTGAAAAGATTCTACTGGTAATTGTTCTTCCGATTCTATTTCATCGTGAGAAGATTTTTCTATGTCATCATTTTGATTATTCTCAACAATTTCATTTATATAAGTGTTTTTATCAGAAGTTTTAAAATCCTCAATGTCAACTGATTCTGTTTGCTTATCTATTTCAAATGAATCATTTACAACTGATTTCAACAAATTTTGAGTTTTAGAATCTTCATTTGTTCCTTTAAAATTATTTAAAAAATTTTCAAAAATTTTATTTCCTCTAAAAGATTGACTTATTCCAGGTAAAGAGAGTTTTGGTAATGAAAAGTTTATTTTTGACATAAAATTGGAAAATGAATCAAAATCTTTTAAAATTAACTCCCAATTTAATTGCTTGTTAGTTAGTATATATTTACTATTATCAAAAAAAACCGAATTTAAATCTTCGGTTCGACAAATGTCGGCATTCAATCCATTAGATATCAATATGGAGTTATTTATGACATTCATTGCAGTGTTAAATATATTATTTAATATTTCAGGATGTATTAAATCACTTATTTCTTGAATTTCAAAACTTTGATCATTTTTTTCACGATTAATATTAACCCATTCACTTCTAGTTTTTATTTTGGTCTTGATGATTTTATATATCAAATTGAGATTAACAAAACTTGGCAAATAAGATGGAACCATTAATTTAATAAAATCATTTGTATTCAGAACAAAGTTAATTTTACTATTTAAGAAAAAAATTCTTTGCAAAAAATGTCTTGAGTTTGATTCAAAAATTTTTATAATAAACTCATTCCATCCAAATGGAATCCAATTACCAAAACCAGTAATTAGTGCTAATTTTTCAATTTTTGGTCTAGTACTACAAACAAGAAAGTGTTGCAAACTAGAAAAAGATAATTCTTCTAATAAGCATATTGTTTCCAATTGAGACATTGGATCTTTGTAAGATTCAATATTTGGATACTTTTGAAGAATAATATTATTATTCAATTTAATAGCTTTATTATTTTTTAAAGAATTATAAACATGAATTCTATACATAATTCTTACGATCCATTCAGCTATTGGTTGAAAAAAAGGTTTAGGTGGTGCATACAGTGGTATTACAATATTGTAAGGTGGAGGAAAGCATTTAAATATTGGACTTTTATCTAGTAATTTAACTAACATTCTTCCATTTATTCCATTAATATTTTGCAATTGAATATAAATATTACCAATTGAAATTCCATCCAAAATCCATTTGTCTTCTTCAGATTTATATGAATAAACTGAATTCATAAATAATGTGGGCGTATGAGTATAATATAATCTTCTAACCCACATAATAATCGATAAAAAAGTATCTTTACTATTGTTAATAAAAGAAAAGTTGGCTCGGCTTATCTCATTCAAAATTACTTCAAAAAATTTGTAATATTGGTCAAATAAATAACAATACAAATTTGTGAGAGGCCAAAAATTTAGTAATAATTCTTCGCTTTTTGTGAAAGACCTGAATCCCAATTTTTCCATTCTTTTACGGCATTGCATTCGGAAAAGAGTTGGATTATTTAATATGACATTTCTTTTTTTAACATGAATTCTTCGATTCCTGCAAAAATTATCGTTATGAATTGAATACAAATTCGTATTTATATTATTGTATGAAACACACTGTTTTATGTTCTTATAATTCATATGATTTGAACTAATCAAGTTAGAATTTACTAATCGATTATAACATTTAAACTCTTCATTAGATCCAGCATCATCACTTTCATTAAAATCAATATCTGTATCAGAATCGCTATTGTAACCTTCATTCATATCATCAAATTCGTCTTCTCCAGATGAAGATAAATATATACTTGAGGAAGAATTAGGTTTAATTACTTGTTGTAATTGATTAATGTATTCACCTGCTTCGCCATTAAGCCATATATATTTTGGTAAAAAGTCCCCTTCTAAGTACAAACAATTAAATTGATTATTAACTATTGATGAAACCATCTCTTTACTTTTACTGCCACTCCAAAAATTTAAAATTGATTTTATATCTCTAGTTCCAACAATGCGAATATTGCTATCTTCTATATCATTTATTTCAGTAAAGCCTACGAGTTCTTTGTTAAGTTTTTTTTCATTATAACAATTTTCTTTAGAAATTTTGACATTGATGTTTCTAGTTAAATAAACATCTAGTACTGTTGGTCTAAAAGGATCCAATTTATTGTTATATCCTTTGATAATGCTAAATTTGACCTTTTTACCAGTTTTTATGCAATTTCTATCATATAATGGTAATGAATTTGGCAATACAAATTTACTTAAAAACTGATGAATCGGTTGTATAATATCCACCTCTATATCAAAATAATGATGAGTTGCTTCCTTTGGAAAATGGCAACTCCTGAGATTAATGTGATAATTTTCATACATTTCATAACTTCCAATCCAGCTAAATAAAGAATCTTTTTTTCCATGAATCCACAATACTGGACAGGAACAATCTAATATTTCTGACTGAATATTCCAACGTTGGGTTATTAAGAAACGACCTATTTTACCAGCTAAACTCTCTGCAGCATGCTTTATACTTTTGTATGGGCATTGAAGTATTAATCCACCTAAATTCTTCTTCCGTTCACTTAAAATCTTAGCATATCGTGTACTCGGTCCTGTTCCAATTGAACATCCCCATAAAACAACATTTTCTATTGGCCAATTTAGTTCTTGAGTAACAAAGTTTACAAGCATGCTCATACATAAATCGACATTAGATTCGTCAGATCTGCCTTCATGTTTGCCATATCCTGGGTAATCAAACAATAATATATTTACTCTCAATCTCTCACTAATATACCTTAATCTACCATGTATTTCTCCAATATCAACTCCATTAGCGTGTGCATAAATTATCATTATTCTCGAATTTTCTTTCGGAATAAACAAAAAACAAGGTATTTTCTTATCAATATCTATTGGTCCAGGTATTAATATTGTCTCTGGATAGGATGTCACATCATAAGATGAATATGTTCCAGGAAACATCGCAATATCTACAAATTTTTGAATAACCATCTTATGTTAGGTTTTAAATAATACAATACATTTATTTCTATTCTATTTCAGCATTATATTATATAATCGTTAAATTTTAAATAAACTAACTTTTTCAAAAGAGAGTTAATTAGAATTAAAATTTTGTATTTCAATTATGGTTTATTATGCTTGTTTTTTAATTGCATTATCATGAGTTCATTTACATAAACGAATTTTTACGAAAAGTTGCTTTCCAAATAAAATTGTTTGCCGCCTAGTCTTATTTGTTTCTTTTTCTCACTTTATATGAAAAAAATATATAAAATTAAAAATAATAACTTTTTGTAGCAATCTTAACTCACTTAGATATAAAACTAAAAATAATAGTTTATTAAAAAAATTAATGAAAATTACTACAACAAAGATTTCTATTTACTGATTCAAAGTAAAAAAGGATGTATGCATGCAAATAAAGGCGGTACAAACATGTTCTTAAATTTAAGCGTAATTATTTACGCTCTTATGTGTCTATGAGTCAGATCATTTACAAAAAAATTTATTTGAAATAAACAATAAAAACTCACACAATCAAG
The DNA here is from genome assembly GCA_001593455.1 of Cryptosporidium baileyi. Taxonomy (NCBI): domain Eukaryota; phylum Apicomplexa; class Conoidasida; order Eucoccidiorida; family Cryptosporidiidae; genus Cryptosporidium; species Cryptosporidium baileyi. Next base: position 49,592 of record JIBL01000084.1, read on the forward strand.
TAGCAACATCCAGTAACAATTATTTAAAAGTTACGGATGTTTAGATAATAGATAGCAATTGTTATTTTAATCGAGCAGAGTTAGGTAAAATTTTAATAATATATGAAAATAATCTCATGTTTATATTCGCTTATATGTTCAGTAAATAAAGTGACAAAATAAAGCCTTAGATCTTATTTGAGAAGTGATTTTTGCAATATTTTCTATTGAATTATTGAAGTTGCGTCTTAAATAGGAATTCAAATTTACTCCTAAATTCTAAATTTGGAATTTTGAATCAAATCTTATCTCCGATATAAATCAAGATCTAAAACTCTAATTATAAAACCTTGTTTTTAAATTTTTTTTTTTTTTTTTTTTAAGTTTTACAACTCGTTAATTATTATTTTTGAAGAAGTTATTAGGTTACTAGTTATAACATTGAAATTCTCTGTTCAATGCCAGTACCTTGTGTGGGACGCATTTTTAAGTGTTCATTATGTCTGATAAGTAACTATTTAAAAAGTTAAATTGAATATTTTAAAATTTTCATATACGAATCTCAACAATTTACGAGGATAATGTTTGCGAATGAATCATATCTTTATGAACAAAAATAATTTACGAAAGTTTTTCCTAATTATTCATATTTCCATATCTTTGGAGTTTAGAACACAAAATTTCTAATTCTTTTAAATTTAAAATGCTTCATTAAATAAATTAATTTGTTAATTATTGACATTTTCAGCGAAAATGTCAATTAAAACCTTAGTTGTATTTAAAAATATTAAAAATAAATTGCTAATTAATTTCCAAATAAAAATTTGTGTTATTCAAATATTAATCCTTTAATAATAAATGCCTAATTTTTAAATTTAAACTTTTTTATTTAGGTAATTATATCAAATTATTAACCTCAAATATCTTTTAATATTTCATTTTTGTTATGTAAATTAAATTTTAAATAAATTTTGTACTGGAATAGTGAAATTTCCAATTAAGTTACTAATAATATTATTGTATTTTTCAAATTTGCATAATCCCAAAAATATTATTAATATTTCTGGAATATTTTGTAAATCATAAATTTACTTCTTTTATCTTAAAAATTACGGGTTAGTAAATCAACCAAAAATTTCAATATGAAGCTCCTAATTCAGGGTCTAAATCTTTTTCTTGAGGCAAAAAGTGCATCATGAAACCGAATTTATACTCATTTCTAATGTAATCAATGGCACCACAAACTCCAAATCCTTTGTTATCTTGGCATTGTAACGAAATTTTTCCATCTGTATCAACCATTCCTTGAATTCTTGCCGTCTTAAAAATATAATCATATCCAAAACGTAAAATTGATTCATAATTTGGAATGTTAACTTCCAATTCAGTTGCTAGTGAAAGTCTGTCACTTATCTTTCGAAAATATGTTGATCTCAGTGAGTGTGTATTTAAAAGTATTTTTGTTGGATTAGTAAAATCAGGTTGACGAGTTATTTGATTAAAAAATACACTTTTATTTGTTTGATAGCGTGAACCAATTGACATTATTGATGAATTATTAGCAGTTATCAAAGTTAATTCTCCCCCTAATTGCAATTTTCTTGTAATGACCTGTGAGAAGAGACCATTAATTAAATACATTCCTTGATACGCGATCTTCAACGAATAACTACTTTCCAATCCATTATAATCCAATGAAAACTCACTCATATTTTTGTTTTCATCATTTAAACTAGAATTCAAAGAAATCTTACCTTCGAATTTATTTGCAAAACAATGAGAAATACGCCCACTAATTAGTCCTTCATTAGTTACTCTACTTAATATTAATGTATTTCCTTCTTTACTTTGATAAGAAGGTCCAAACTGGTAAGAATAACCTTTTTTGTTGGATGTTCCCAATAACAGTGAATAAGAAGTTTGCAGGTTTTTTGTTATAGATTTAGCAACTTCGGCTCTAAATCCATCATAATTTTCTCTTTGAAATACATTTTGTGTTTCTATAGAAAAATTTTCAAATTGAAGTGATTTTGATATAAGTTCATTGTTGTATTCAGTCATTGAAATAAAAAAAAAAAAAAAAAGAAACCGAAATGAAAGCAGTAAAAATGTAAACTCTTACAAACCAAAAAAATTGCTTCGTTCTCGTTAAAAACTTGATATTTTTTATATCAAATATTATTTTCGATTAATAAAATTCCCTTCAAATCTTCATATAATATTGTAATAATACGTTATTCCTGTGCACATGTATATTGCAAATATATATAATTTCATATATTACTAATCTAATATTCAAATATATATATTATACATATGTGTAAATAAATTAATATTTAGATTAATATTGATTGATAATATGGTTGAATTGTTTATAACAGAAAATTAACAGAGATTAGGTAATTAATAAATGTTAAAAAATTAAGTTAGAGTTTAAGAATATCGTCCCGCTAGCGTCATTTATATGTAAAATAAAATTCATTATTAAAATTAACAACATGATGGGTAGTCAAAATTTTCATCTATACGAGAACTACTGTTCATTAATGAATTCATTTCGAATATTCCATAACCAATGGATAGACCAATAATAACGGAAATAAATAACCCGTAATTAAAGGTCATTGCAATAAGCATTAATAAATAATGTATAAGATAATAAATTGTTGATATAATTACACTAAACAATCTTATTTTTAAATTCAAAGCACTACCCTCTTTTCTTTTACGATTAATAACTTCTCTAATATACGATTTATTAATCGATGATAGATACATCGCGAAACAACCTAATAATGCAATAAACAAACATGAGATGAAATATTCCAACTTGTTGCTTGTTCTCCAAGATTCAAATAATATAACCGATTCAAAACTTTGATGGAATGTCATTTGCATAGCTATTGACAAAAGACTTCTATTCTCTATTTGATTTATATCTTTTATTGTCGGGTTGCATATTGCTCTGCAATTGTTATCTCCTTCATTTTTGATTAATTTTATGAAATTGCTTTTGCTAGAACAACACATTTCTAATAATAAACACTATATTTTATTTCTAAGGTTTTTCTAAAAAAATAATGAATATGTGATATATATTATAACTCGAAAAAAGAACTCCTCAGATAGTTTTCTGAATTTTCTTTTATTAGCACAATTCAATCGAACAAATTGTAATTATCATTTTCCATCTGTTCTCTTCTCGTATCATAATTTTTTCTGCTTATAATTAATTTTTCTTTACCTAGATTATGCTCTCTTGTAAATTTAGAATGATAATTTTTGTTTTTATCAAAATAATGCTTAAAACCCTTTCTTCCAAAATTTTTTTGATTTTCAATTCCTAAATAAAAATTCTTTTTCTTATAATAGTCTTTGTTATTTTCAACTTTTTTGTTTCCATCCTTAAATGATCTTGTATTTTGCAAGTCAATTTTTTTATTTAAGTTGTTTCTATCTAATACCAAAGAACTTACTATATATTTTTGTAATTCCTTTTTGCTTAACTGTTTTTCTGAAATTGTTTGTAACTTAGATATTTCATCTAAAAATTCCCAAGGCACACGTCTAGGATCAGATTCAAATGTGTGGTGTAAATATCTCCAATTTGATTCCATTTTGTATTTATTCTCATCTTTATAATTACCTTCTGTATTAGTATCCAAACTGTTTTCATTAAAGTTATTTTCTACCTCGCATATTTCATTTTCATCCTTTTTCAGAATATTTAATTCTTTTTCCCTTAATTTTTTGTCTGGAAGTAAACTCATAAATTTTATTTTTTCTTCGTTCATTTTCTCTCTTAAATCACGATTTTGAGCCAATTCATTTTCCCAAACTTTCTTGATTTTTTCAAAATCCTCTATTTTTTTCGCATCTTTATTTAGGTTTAACATAAATTTCTTATCCCAAAGGTTCTCAGTCAATAGTCTTACTTCTTTATTAATTAGATTAATATCTATGTTATGAGTATTGGAATTAGGTTCCGTATCTAATTTATTGATTTTATCTTCTGCGGAATCAATTTTTGTACTTATTTCTTTAATATGAAATGCTTTTTGATTTATATTATCAAGAGATTTATCATAATATACTTTAAGATTTGATGGTTTAGGTGGGTTTTTAACCCACTGACTTAAATATTTAAAATCATAATTATTATTAAAATTGTGAAAATTATCAGATTTTTTATTTAACTTCGCTTTTTCTCTTTCTTTTTGTATTATCTTATTCATTTCCTCGTCTGACATATCATCAGGCAACATCGGATCTCTTTTTTTTAAAACCTGTACCTGAATCTGTGACTTATCGAGATTATTTGTATTGTAATCATTTTTGAATATGCCCTTCTGTTTTATTGGTTGTAATTCTGGCGTCTTTAATGTTGAAAATGTGATTGATACACTAGATGGACAACTAATCCAACGACTATCTTCATCTAAATCCCATCTTTTAATTTTTTGAGAGTATTCGTCTGTTTTAAGTTCTGCAAGTTCATAACTCTTACCAATATCAGACTTACTCTTTTCATTTCTTAAATAAGATGCTTCAGCAAACCAAAATGCAGGACTTTCAGGATCTGTTGGAACTAAGCAAGAATAACTGTTATATCTTCTATCTTTGCCCGTAATTTTTCTTGAATTAATATTTGAGTCAGTCTGATTTAAACTTTTTATATCCTCATTACTATTATTTGTCATTAATACTGCGTTTTTTTTCAATTGTTTATCTATGATTTTTTGATTTTGTATGCCTTCAAACACTTGTAATGATTCTAATCTCAAATTTTTATATAAATCTTGTCTTCTTATTTGTTTTTTTGACAAATGTAAATAAGCTTTTTCTAATTCATCTAATATTTTACTGTAACTTCTTTGAGCTTTAATTATTGACTTTTGTCTAGTTGCTAATGTCTTATGCAATCTCTGAGTGTAATCATCTCTATTCTTTTCAAATATTTCTTTTCTTAATTTAATTTCTTCAAATTTCTTCTCTAATATGTTGTAGGTGTCTACATAAAACTTTCTATCTTTAGATTGACGTAATTTAACTTTTTCAGGGTCCTCCAGTTCAAATGAAACAGGTAAGCTATCAATTCCACCTTGCTGTAAGCATGAATAAGTCGCGAACATTCTTTGTTGGCAATCAGTTATTTCATCTAATTCTGATTCCAACTTTTTCTCATCTTTGCTCAATTTTTCGTCATGTTCTTTACCTTTTTCACAATGCATTATAATTGCATTTGATAAATCATTTAATATATCTTCGTGTTTTAATAATTTATTAGTAATGTATTTTAAGGTGTTGTTTTTATAATTTTCTAAAGCATTTGATCTCGCTTTATTATTTAATATGATTTTGTCATTGATTTGAATGTCTTTTGTTTCGTTCATATTTTCGATTCTGCAAGTTATTTCCTTAAGATTTTCATTCTCTTTATTTTCTGGAAAAGGTACTAAATGAGGTATTGTTATGTTAATTTCGTTACCCATTTTTTTCATTTCTTCAAAATCTTTAAAAACCATTGATAATGTATATGCTGGTTTAAAATCAATGGACAAATTATCAAATTTCAAAGCAGTTTTATTCAACAATTTGTTTTCTCCCGATTCATTTTTTTGAATTGCGTTCAGTATTTCATTATCAGAAATTTTTGGTTTTGGGTAGAATACAGGTGTCTTAATATCTTTACCATGTAATTTAATATTTATTTCTTTATAATCATCTATATTACATTGGTTTACTTTGTAATATACCTCATATTCACCATTCTTCAAATCCAATATTTGTTGTATTTTTATCCCACCTATCCCATATACTTCATATTTGTCGCCTCCACATTTAGTTCTGTTACCCATTCTATCTACTGAATTTATCTTAAAAGACGATATTGTTTCACCAAGATTATAATTTTGTAAACCTTCTCCATACGCCCAACAATGTTTAGGATAAGCTTTTCCAGGGTAAACATGTACAATAAAAGGTGATCCTCCAATAGGTTTTTTGTTCTTGCTTCCTATTATTTCCAATTTGTGAGGCACAGCTTTTTTACATATATAAGATGCAGTGTATGTTCCATTATTATTATCTATTATACTGCCCTCGAATGTCTCATTTATATCCAATAGTTCCAGCGAAACATTTGAAAATTGTTCTTGATAATCAAACCCATTTAAAAATTTATATGGAGTTAGCAGTAATCTAAAATTATATCCTCCATATGTTATTCTTTTATTATCTTCTGAATAAGAATATATCATGAGTTGTGTTATTTCTCCTGCTACTGCCTTCTTTAAACCAATTCCCGTTGCACGACAATTTCTCGCAATTTCTTCACTCATTATACCTGAAGCTTGATTTATCAATACATTCATAGCTATTTCACCATTGTAATCTGTTGAAGTTTTTTTCATAAAATTGTTTTCAAACGAATATTTGTTAGGTAAGTATCTAGAGTCATAATAATATTGTTTAATAGTATCAAATTCACCTGTTTCATTAAAATTTTTTCCAGTTGAGTCATTTTTTTCTGTTGGGCTTTTATCTTTTGCATCAATATTGATTAATTTAGATTTTTCAGATTTAATAAATGTTTCCGAAGGAAAAAGTTCCATAACTATAGGAGTAGAGTCTTGTTTAGAATTAAAGTTGAAAGATTCATCTTTTTTAATACTACCATAAATTCCAATGGGAACCGAAAGGTTTATTTGTTTTGCTATTTGTGAGTTTAAAGGAACAAATCTATGAGAATTAAAACCAGAAAATAATCCATCTTCGGAAATAGCTTCAAAAGTATTGGAAATTTTAGACATTTTAATTTACTAATTTCTAATTTTTAAAGTAATGCATTTTATTTATCTTAATTTGGTTAACATTTTGATCAATAAATGTTCTTTATAGACATAACGTTATCAATCTTCTGTGGACATGTCAAAATACAGTTGAAAGCCAAATAATTAGAATTAAAAACAAATTTGTAAATAAAAAAAATAAAAAATAAAAAATCTTTTTTATTTAAGTTCTTAAATAAATTGCTCATATAGGACTGATAAATTCTAATCGCTAAATAATTTTAAATATTACATTTTTAATAAACACTTTGATTAATAAAGAGATTTCAAGTATGGAAATTTATAACTGTTTGTTCCCTTCATAACCTTTGGTCGAAGTTCTTCTGGAAATGTTATAATATATTTTACTCCACAGCAATTAGCTTCCTTAGTAATGTTTTTCATCAATATTTTTTGTTCATTTAAATTTGTCTTATTTAAATTTAAATAAAAATTCGATTTTGAACATTGATTTTCTAAATTAAAATTATTAGAATAATTTGGAATAGAATTAGGTATACAATTTTTTTGGTGATCTTTTTTTAAAAAATTTTTAAAACTATGTGTTTCTTTCGAGACATCTTTTTCCATTTCTTCTAATTGAGTATCGAAAGTGTTATAATTTTGCCATTTGTGGTTTTCGGAATTCAGAGCATCAAAAGATTCAGACAAATTATATTTCTCAATATAATTTGTATCAGATTCAAAATCAGGATTTTCTTCTACTTCATAGTTATTTAAAAAAGAATGGTTTGCATAATTATTTTTATTTTCTGCTTGCGAGGTTCTGTTATTATTTTTATTTTGGATATTTAATTTAGTTAAAAAATCGGAATTTTTAAAAATGGATTTTTTTTCTGATAAATCTTCCTCAAAAATCTTTTTTTTGTTAGTTCGATTGAATATCCGATACTCTTTCTTAAACTTATTTTGATCATATAAAGGTTTAAATGCGCTTAAATTTACGAGGAAATTAGAGTTTAAATTTTTGGAATTTCCTAATTTAATTTTATCAAATTTAGTTGGTTTTATTTCTCTAATTTCATTGTCTTTTGTTAAGTTAACAACGTCATAGTTAGAAAGATTATTATAAGATTTGTTGTAAGATTTGTTATAAATATTTTCAGAACTTTTATTAGAATATGGAAACTCGTTATCGGTGTTAAAGATTTTATCCATAGCAAAGTCCGAGTTTGTTTGTGTTTTGTCCACATTTTCTTGAATAGTATTTTTAATTGGAGAATTTAAATAATCTGAACCACTTTCTTCAGAAGTGAGTTCATATTTTAAATCGGATTCTTTTAAATCTTCTATCTTGTTTTTAAACCCTAAAACCGTTACTTTTTTAAGATCTCGTGGAGTATTAATAAAAACGTCCCAACTCCTGCCATTTAGTTTAATTCTTTCATTAAAACCAATACCAGGTTTGTAAAGATCTAGAAACGAGTTGTCTGTATTAACAGAAGCTTCATTTAACCCAACAAAGTTTACAGATGCATCTTTATAATGACATCTGCATTTGTTATTTTTTGATAGGAAATCACAGCATGGACAGCTCTCAATATTTTTAACTGAATCATATTTACATTTTTTTTCCGAAAAGTTCGGATTATTCAATACAAAGTTCTCCTCTTTATTTAAATTACTTTTATTAAAAAAAAAGTCTTTTGGATTCTGATAAAAATCATATTCCGCATCAGAGTTGTAAGATGGTGCATAAATATCTACCTGTGGAAAGTTTTTTGATGCGGGTATAACTTCATGAACTTTACCTCTTGTATGTTTTATTTCACTTTTATAAAAACCTTTACTAGCTTCAATAGCTTTCTTACTAGCTTCAATGGCTTTTTTACTAGCTTCAAGGGCTTTTTTATTTACCAAAGGATAATATTTATTTTTATTGTGCTTATTTTCAAATTGTGAAATATAAGTATCACTATTTTGATCATTATTTAAATCTTCTTGAAAATGCTTTTTGTGCTTCTCCATTATAGATTTTTGTAATTTATTTAGTGATATTGTTTTCTTTAATAATTCCTCATATTCCCTTGCAGGATCAAATGAATCTGAATATTCATCAATTTCATTTTCAGTAAATTCTGCAGGCAAATGTGAATCATCAATTTCATTATCAGCAAAATCAAGAGATTTCTGACTTTTTCCAACTCCTATATCAGCAAAATCAAGAGATTTCTGACTTTTTCCAACTCCTATATCAGCAAAATTAAGAGATTTCTGACTTTTTCCAACTCCTATATCAGCAAAATTAAGAGATTTCTGACTTTTTCCAACTCCTATATCAGCAAAATCAAGAGATTTCTGACTTTTTCCAACTCCTATATCAGCAAAATCAAGAGATTTCTGACTTTTTCCAACTCCTATATCAGCAAAATCAAGAGATTTCTGACTTTTCCCAACCTCTGCATCAACAAAATCAGAAAATTTTTGGCTTTTTCCAACTCCTATATCAATAAAATCAAAAGATGTTTGACTTTTTCCAACACTTTCATTGATCATGTTATTTGATTCATGATTTCTTAAAACATTTTCATCAATAAAGTTATTAAGTTTGTGATTTTCTCCTATAGCTTTATCAACAATGTATAATTCTTGAAAGTTATTTTTAAATTCATTATCAGCAAGATCGACATTGCAATTTCTTCTATTTTTCTCGCCCATTTTTTGAAAGGAATTTAAGTTTTGATCGTTAATATTTTTTTTTACAATGGGATTTTTTGATATTTCCGAATCAAATATTTTATTTTTTTCTTCATCAAAGTTATCAGATTCTTCGGTATATGTTTCTCTTTCAATATTTTCTTTTGAAAGCAATATTTCGTCATATCTTAAATTTAATTCTGGATTGGAATTGTGATGATTTTTCCAAAGTATATTTTTAAATCGCTTTTCATCCTTACTGGTTTTTTCACTATAATCTAAATTTTTAATTCTAGAATCATTAATGTCCGATTTTTGTATACTTTCTGGATCCAATTCTTCGTAATCAGTTTTTTTTCTAAAATGATCGGAAATTTTATCTTTTTTAATATTCAAAAGTTCTTCGTTTTTTTTACCTGGATAGTTATATAAAAAATTCTTTTTAGATTCTTGTTCTGGAAATTTGAAGGTTTCATTTTGAAACCATTTGCCTGCCATACCAACTATTTTGTAATTATCAATATTAATTTTATCCGACCCTATGATATCCTCGCAATATATTCGCAAAATATCATCATCATTTGCACTCATTAATATTCTTAGAACTCCCGACCCTTCAACTGTACGATTTATAAATGTTAGTAAACGTATTATTCTTGTAACTCTTGCACTACTTTCAGTTTGCCATAAACCTCTATCAGATTTGATTATAAAACGATCATTAATTGATTTTTTTTGATCTTTTATAATTGTTTTTCTGCATATATCTATTAATTTTGATTGAGAAAATGGTTTCTTAAAACAATTTCTTTGTGGATAAATTGGGAATTTCATGCTATTGCCAATATATTCGATAAATTGTAGTGTATCAAATATTGAATGAGGCTGAACATTAGAATTATTATCATACGGAATCATTATTGGTCTAATACAACATTTTTTTTCATTAGGAAAAGGTGAAAGTGTTCCTATTACTATTAAGTTCGAATCAATAATATTTGATGCAACACAACCACTAATATTTGTAATATCAATCCTATTACTTTTCTCATTAGTATAACAATACTTTCGAATTTCAAAAGCCAAATCAAGTAAACCAAACATCGGAACGACATTTTGAATGTTTTTGCTTGTACTTAAACATGAAGATATTTCAAAAAATCGAATTGAACCATTATTTACGTGAATTGAGTTGATCAGCTTTTCATTTTTTCTTATATTATTTTCCAATTCAGATCTATCTACTGATTCAACAGTAATCGTAATCATTAAACTACCTAAAATATCATCTTTGATCCATTTCTCTCCAAAATCACCAAATAATGTGTTTTGAATCACTTCTGGAATCTTGTTTTTTTTTACACGAGCTGCTAACCTTTCTCGACGCAATGCATCCAAAACTTTTTTTCTAGAAACTGCTGACAAAATAGAAGCTACAAGTTTTTCTTCATTTTCAAATAAGTGTTCTGGTTCACCTTTTATTAAATAACCTAGCTCACCACCTAACTTTCTGATTAGTTGAAGTGGATTTTCAGGATTTATTAGATCACGTACATTATCTAATTTAAAATCCGAGGAGTTTTCCCCTATTTCTAATACTGAAGCTTTAACTACAAAAAATCTGTCAAAATTTCCACCAATTTCGGTATTAAGTTCTTTCTCATTTAAATGAATTCCATTAGAGTAACATCTTATAGCAGCAAAAAGATCATATATAGATTGCAAAACTAAACCTATACTTCTCTGAGATCCTATTAGCAAATGTGTTTTACCAGTTTTGTGAGGTCCACAAATTACTACATTTGTAGATATTCCATCTAACGTATTTAATACATTTTGTTGTAATCCCGTCTTCCTATAAATTTCACTATTACATACATCCTGTTTGTAAATGGAATCGGTCACTTTACAACATCGAGTTTTTGAAACAGAATTTTTTCTAGATGCTCTAATTGTTTTGTTATCATCATTAATTACAAAATTCCATGGATTTTCTTGTAATTGACCATTTATTTCTTTTTTTTTATCTGGACAAAACCTAAAAAAAGTTTTGGGAAAACTTTTTTCTTTCTTCAAACTTAAAAAACCAGAGTCCATTTAAATAGAATACTTGAGGAGTTAAAGGAAAAAAAAATGTTTTTCTTTTTTTTTTTTAACAAGCAAAAATCTTGATTTATGTAGACATGACATTCATTTAATTTTTTTTTTGTAACAATTAGTTACACACTGAATTACCAATTAAATAATTTAATAATAAAGTTTTTGGCAAATTTTTTATTTAGTCATTAGCTAGATTATTAGTATTTTATTTAAGTTTGCTTCAAGACAAATTATTATCTAATTCCAAGACAAAAATGCATGAAGATCTAAAAAGTTTGATGACTATAAATATAAATCTAAAAAAAAAAATTAACTTGAATTTATTAATATAAATTATTTCTAAAAATTAATCTTTATTTAAATTAAATTAAATTTTACCAAGGTAACTTTACATGCATGCAAACATTTCAGTATTATTATGTGGATGCATGTAACAATTTTTTTAAAAATCCAAAACTACCAAAATTTAATTAAAAATTAGCAAATGGAAAATTAAAGTTGATTTGCATATAATTTATAAAATGAATTATTTTTCCACAAATGAGTTGAAGACTAAAATAGAAGACACGGGATTTTTGTGGGAAAAGGTTGGTTTATTAAGTATCACTTTTTAAATACCTAAGTATTTTTTAGAGTATTAAGGTTGTTGAAAATTTAGTTGAATCAGTAAAAATGAATTTATGTCGCATCAATAAGAAGAGAAAAATTTCGGAAGATCAAGAGTTGACAAGATTTTCCAATTTGAAAAAAAATAATTTTTGTAAGGAAAACACCCAGTCTAAACTTAGCAACTCTGGAATATTAATAATCCCAAGTGAAATAAAAGAATCTTATTTACAAGAAAATAAAACAATTACTTATAACAAAGTTTCTGATCAATTTGTTACTTTTTCATGTAATAAAAGTGACTTTAAAAGTGATTATGAAAATGATTTATTTATTTTTGATGGTATTCAACTAAATGACTCAAACAAAAGTGATGTTCCATATAATGCCACTCCAGCTCCATCAATTCTGTAAGTTTAATTATAAAAAAAAAATAATATTTTAATTGATTCTATTAGTGAATGTGGAAAGATTTCTGGTAATATTTTAAAAACTCAAAAATCTTTAGGAACAATTACATCTTCAAGTATGACATTCTTAAATGAAAATATGGTTTTTAAAAAACGTAAATTAATTGTTCCACCTATTGTAAATGGAAAAAGGTTTGTAAATTTAACTAAAATCAAAGAATTTGATCAAGAATCAACTATTCGTAACTCGAGAAGAAAATTAAGATTAATAGGTGAGAACTATGTTAAGGAGTATTGCATTCTTAAAGATGAGGAATATGGTTAGTTTTAAAAATAAATTTAATTTTTCAAATAATTAAAAAAATGGTTAGGAATAATAGATAATACCGATCAGATTTTATTGGATAGTGATAATGTTCATAGACAAGATGATGATCGACAAACTACTACTGAAATTCAGGAATGGGCAATAGGACTTGTAAAAAGATACCTGGGAGAAACTTCAAAATTAATAAATGAAGAGGTAAGTCTGAACTAACTGAAATAAAAATTTCTAGAATTGACCTGCATTTGAACTTAGAAGTCGTCTCAATTAAATATAAAATCCAACAGAATAAGATCTTTTAGACAAAGGTTCGGCTTTTCAACAAAAGTAAGGTAGTGAATTACAAATTAAAACAAATAGAATACTCAATAAATAAGAAATTTATTTACGTGAAAATATAAAATTTATTTAAGAATAATAAAATAAAATTTGAAATTAAAAATATTTTTTTAAATAATTTGATAAAATACTGGTATATTCGGTTGAGGGGAAAATTTTGACACATTTTGTTCTTTAAATTAATATTTAATAAAAATAACTGTGAAAAATATGTATGTTACTAGTTATTAAATGATTCGTGAAAGAAAAACTTGCAGAATAAAAAATGAGCCTACAGTTAATGAATCTATTCCTTATTTAATTCTTGCAGCTTTAAAAGAACCACATTCTATTTTTACGCAAGATATAAGTTATAGAGAAAAAAAAAAAAATTCGAGAATTACTATAGGACTATATAATATTTTGCTTTTAATATTAATTTTATTGGTTTTTATACTAATCTTGTTTTCTGGTGGAATAACTATAGGACAAATGGCACCTCCTCCCATTTTTATTGGTAATATTTATGGTTTACCAATTAAGGCAGAATTTTTTACAGTGACTTCTGATGGTTCATTTTTCGCATCTCTAAAACTTCCCGTATATAATAAAAGTATACTAAGTGGAAGATTATCTATAAGAAATATTCACCTTGCTCCTGTTTCTACAAATTTTATTTGTACTCCAAATAAGTATAATAATAATTTTTTTTTCCACTCAATAATAACTCAGAATTCTTCAAATGGATTTATTTTCCCACTGAATCCGAAGTTTCCAACAGAGAACGAGAAGATAATCACAGCAAAAACGGTAACATTAATTACTGAAGATTCTGAACTCCGTCAATTAGAATTTGCATTAGGCCGATATGGAGAAGCTGAATCAAAATTAGGCACTTGGTTACCTCCCGGAAAAAATGAATTCATTATGGCAGTTAGAGGAATAGTAGATTTCAACAAAGCTAGTGAAGCATTAATTGAATCCTTTGGTTCAAAATGCATAAACGGTATTATGAGACATTTTGTTGTGCACATAAAATTGGACTTTAGTATGAGATATTTTCTCGGGTCAATAACATCAGTAAAACAAGATATAGGATATATATTGTTTCCTGCATGCAATTTATAGACGTTAAATAGACAAAACAATTATTTAGTTCTACACTAAAAAGGTCTTAAATCAAATTAGATGTCTAGTCCTAAAAATAATTATTTGAAGAAGCCGAGTTTAGCAGTGGCCTTGGAAAATATCTTACTTACAATTCCGTCCTTTTTGCTTTGAATAGATGCTTCGGGAAGTGTGATAAAGTCTGAAGCAATATCAAACATTATTGGCTTAACGGAAATTGGAGTAAATTTAGGTAATAATGTCTCTTTATCTAAAATACCACCAATGGCATCATCTTCGTAAGTTTTTGACAAAAATCGAGAATGTTCTCGATTAATAAGACAGGAAAGACAAATATTAAATGATTTCTCAGTTACTTCACTAGTAATTAAACTGATTTTATTTATTAAAAAAGTAATTCTTTCAATATAATCGCTTTTATCATTGATTTGATCATGTTGTAATTCTCTTATTTCAAGACGTGATTTAACAAGATCACTTAATAAATATGCCTCTCGGAACTTGTCATTTAATGCATAACAATGAGATAAAAAAAGACTTCTACAATTATTTGTCACTTTTTTTAATGTGTCAACAATGACTGGAATGTTTTTATTTTTACTATTTAAGTTAATTTCAGATATAGAAAAGTTCAATATGTCACATATACGAACTCCCTCTTCCGGATATCTGGTATTCAAAAACTTCTCATTAGAAAAATTTGCATAAATATCATCTTTAATAATTTCTCGGCTTTTAAGTACATATTTCAAATAAAAATTTGAGTCGTTGAAGTAATTTATTAATTGAAGAAGAAGAACAAGATCTCTTTCTATAGAGACGAAAAGGTTAAATTCCCTTGCATAAGATTCAAGTGCGGTCCATTCACTAAGAGAGTTATTTAACGAAGAAACGTCTATTCCTGCAGTTAAAATAGTTAATTGTTCATTGATTTTTGCACTTATTGATGAAGAAGACATAAGAGTTTCCGAAAAACATTCAACAATTTTAGTAGTAGAGTAGTCCATTATTTTTGAAATATCATCAATAGGAATACACTTCTTCAGTCTTCGATAGTTTTCACCTAATTCAACCAGCAGAATTTCCATTCCAGGTACGTTAACAGTACAATTAATTTCATTATAAACTATTTTTATATCCGAATCACTTGAATGTAGAAGATCATTAAAAGATTGATCTGTCTTAAAATCCTCGGGCTCAATTTCTATACCAAGCCTTTTACAGTGATATGAGCAAAGTCTAATTAGTGGTGTTATTTCTGAAATTTGATCTTCGTAGATTTTCAAACATTCTTTTTTTGAAAATGTAGAAATGTTTAATATTGGCAATATCTCAGCTATATTCTGAGTATATGAAAAATCTAGTTTAAGCTGTTGATAAAACTTTAAACAATTTCTTAATTCTAATAAGCCTTTTTTCCAATTAGAGCATTTCATTTGATAATGACTTAGAATGTAACTTCTATAAGCCTTTATTTCAACAATTGTTCTTGCATTGCATCTTTGGCGTGCAACCTCTAAAAGAAAATCGGTCATAAGAACTCCCTTTTTTAGCTTGCGTATGATATGAAATTTTTTTCTATTATTCAACATATGTGAGTTTGATTTAGAAGATATGCTTTTTTCTTGAGTTCCTAATTCGTTTCCAAAACTCCAACATCTCTCAATTAATAAAACGAGAATTAAAAAATGCCTAACCTCCTTATAATCCTTAATTTCAAAATTGCTTTTTTGATACTTCACTCTTCCACAATTCATATTCAATCCAGATCTTAAACGGTGAAGTTTTCGAGTACAATATCTTCTATATTGTGCAAAGTCCTTATGTTTCATTCCATTTTGATCTTGCAGACACTTTATTATTAAAAGAAGTGGTAAATCAATTCTGTCAACAATAGAAGAGTGATCAAATTTCTGTCTTTCTAAATTGATTTCAGAATTTTCACAAGTATCTAAATTTTCGAAAATTGTCTCATTTTCCAGATTCAAATTCATATTCCTAAGTTTAATTCATTAACAATCTTCAAATAATCACAGAAATTTAATTAGATTCTGATTCTTAACTTCTTATTTATAGTTAGCTGAGAATTCCAGGAAATAAATGTAAGTAGCATTGAATTTTATTAAAGCACAAATTCGCAACGCAACGTAGGCGGGTCTTTAGAAAATACAAATTTATTGAGAAAGCAAAATAAATCGTTTCAAACCAAATTTTTACGTTAACTCAGTTGAGAAACTAAACAATCAGGAAGTACCGAATTCTATCTAAATCAGTTATTTAAGGTAAGGTTAGTAGTAGTTTTTTTATTCTAGATCTATTTAATGCATTAACTTTTCAATCTCTTCTTAAAGATAGTGAAGAGGTAGAAATTCCAGAAGAATCTATGACTATAATTTCAGCAGAATCACCTGTATGTACATCTCTCTCGCTTGCACTAGTAATTGAATCTTTGATAATATTAATGATATCAATCTTATCGTTTGTTGGCACAAATGGCTGGTTATTTCCAGATATTTGGTTATCAAGAATAGACATTATGAGAGAACTTCCTGATCCAACCGAAGCATATTTCTGTTTAGAAAAGCTACCAACTGCATCGTATGCATAAACAACTCCTTTATTATCTTCGTCCATACCTGCTAATAAACAAAATGAGTAGTACGGAAAGAATCTTCTAGAATATAATATACATGATAGTAATTGAGCAATAGCACCAATTGTAGGAGTTTTGTTGTGTTCAAATTCATAAAGTTTAATTTTAGACTGACAAAATTAGTAAATATGTAAATTAGTCAAAGTATGTAAACTTACTATCATCATTTTTCGAAGAGCAATTATATCTGCAAACATTCCACTACAAGCTAGTACGCACTTATCGGTCAATTGGCATGTTTTAGAAATTGACCTAGATGCAATTCTGTAGGCTTTACTTAATCTAGTATCGGCCACTACAACTGCGAAATCTTCACCTGTAGCAGCTACACAAGAACCACCGTTATCAATGTATGGGTTAAAACTATAATCAACAAATTTACGATTATTTTCGGAACAAGTGTATTCTTGATCACAAAAGTTATTAATATCTATCGAGTCTGAAACTTTTGAAACTTGATTCATTCTTTTTTGTGTTCAAAACAATATCTATTGTGGGTTAAAGAATTCAAGTCAAACTTTATGTATGCTCACCTTCTTTTTATTAAAAAGAATTCTGAATTTTTTAATAACTTGTTGGTCTATTTCGTAATTATAGAAGGGGTGGGGGGAGATAAATGATCTTTGGGCGCTAACGAAAAAAAAGTACTAGTTTTCTTTTACAAGTTGCAAGCCGTGAATTCAAATGAAAAAAACAAACTCGAAAATTTAAAAACACCAATATAAAAAATTTAATTAATAGGTTTTCGAACTAAATTTATCTTAAAAAAAGTTAGTTTTTAATTGAAGAGATAATTTTAATATCATAATTTCACTGAAAAGTACGCAACTATCAAATGCAAAGTATTTAGGGACATCTTTTGTTCAAAATGTTAGAACCAAATTCTTGGTAATCCTAAATATTTAATTTCAAGTATTCTTATTATTAACAATTAATCAAACTTACTCTTTTTGAAACAGTAAATTGCGGGAATGTATTTAACGAAGATAAAATAGAAGCTCCAATCCATGCAGATGACAACCTTTCAGCTGGGCGAGGTGAGGCAACTATTCTCGGGGATAACAATGTCTAAATAAGAATAAGTTGAATTATTAGTTAGATATAGAGAACAACTTACTTGGTTATTTAATAAAAACCTCTGATCTATTATACTCTGATGTAATTTAGAATCAAACCCATTAATTAGAGTGGTCCCACCGGAAAGAACTATTGAAGAAATGATGTTTGAAACATCTTTCACATTAGAAATCTCAATTATTGAATTTATAATCATCTGAACGATTCCAGGATATCCTTGACTAGAATTGTTGGGTTTAAATAATAAATTGGGGATATTATTGCGTATAGGTGTAATATCGATTGTATTTCCATCAGGAAGAACAAAAACATTACTATTTTGACATTCAGAATTAGAAATCGTAGCATTTGGGAAAAATAAACAAGAGTGCTTGATTTCTCTTATTATGTGCATGATTCCCCAATTCAAATATGATTCATCTACGTTTGACAAAGAAATTGAATATGGATTTTTCGCATCTTTTGCACTTTCAATTACAGTTCCAAATTCAGGAAGAATATTTGCTTTGTTTTGTAGTTTCTTATAAATTTCATGATCTAGATAGTCGCCTGCTACTGGATATTCTTGAATACTACTTTGAATACAGTGACCATCTTGAACACAAGAGACATCAGATACTGATGCACCTATATCTACCACTATTCCAGATGTTCTTCCACATGCAAAACAAGATAATACAGGCTTTCTAGATGTAAACAAGGATGCTACTTCCAACTTTTCAAATGCTATCTCTGCAAGTTTATTAGAATAATTTGCGTTAAATATTGGATATATAGGAATCACTAATGAATGTCCACTAATTCTGTCTTCCATTGACTCATATGAATAGTTGTGCATCGATAAGAATGAAGAAGTATTATTCGAATATTTTTGTAGAGCCGACATATCCTGTATCATTTTGACCAAATATTCGTCCATAATGTCAATTGTTTTCTGCTGATAATTATATTTAAATGGATATATTATTTCAATATAGTCTCGTTTCTCCCACGGTTTTAGGGGAAACACAAGATTTGCGAATTTGTTCGAATCGGTGACATCCACATCTTTATTAGGGATACCTAGACATGTAGGTACGACAGACTTAGGCAAATCTTCTCCTCCATATCCCATTCTAATAGATTGAGTTCCAATATCCAATACAATGCATGGTGGTGAACTTCCAACTCCAGCATTTAAAATGATGTCCGACATTTTCAAGCCTTTGAGTAAAAATTTATTGTTCGAACAACATATGATTTATGTTCTTATTCCAAACTAAAAGGTTTAATTAGAAGACAAATATTTGTTATTACGAATATATTTATCACTAATACTAAATTTAAATTATTAGCTTCTCATTAAAACAACCCGTGTAGCGCCAATAATTTTGTTTATTTTATTGATTCAATATTAAACAATATATTTATTAAATAAAAAAAAAAAAGAGGCTTTATAAAATTAAATAAAAATTCACACATCTTTTAAAATCATTAGTTTTTTTATTCTTATGATTATCTCTGGAAAGATTAAGTGCGAGCCTAAAATTACTGACTTAACACAGCTCAATTTATTTATTTGTGGGAAAACTCACTCAGATATAGTCGACTTTATAAAAATATTAAGTGAAAGTATCTATGGCAAAAAATTAATTTTACAGTCAGAATATGAATCTAAGAATATTAATGCAACTGATTCCAGCATAAATGCATTATTGATCATCCTCAATTTGTTGACTAAACTCGACTCACTTATTGATCAAATACCTCCAATAAAACAACCTATGAGATTTGGTAACAAGGCTTTTCAAACTTGGTACGATGAAGCAAAACAAACATGCACTATTTATCTTACTGAAATACTTAGAGAAAAGTCAAATGAGTATTTAGAAGAAGTTAAAATGTATTTTGTTGAGTCATTTGGTAATCGAACTAGAGTAGATTATGGAACAGGACACGAACTCAATTTTATGCTCTTTCTTATGTGTATCTATAGGCTTGGTATAATTCAGAAAAAAGACTTTTCTGATTTAATTATGACTGTTTTTTATAGGTACATTCTTTTAATGAGAAGGCTCCAGTCTATTTATCTTCTAGAACCTGCCGGTTCCAGAGGAGTTTGGGGGCTAGATGATTACCAATTCCTTCCATTTGTATTTGGATCGGCACAATTTATCAATTCAAATAATTTATTCCCTATACTTCCTTCTCAAATACTTGAACATTCAACTCTTGAAACTTATAGCAAAGAATTATTGTACATAAATTCCATTCAGCATATACTTAATGCGAAAACAAATGTATATTTCGCAGAATGTTCACCCGTATTGTACAGTTTAACTTCTGTACCGACATGGAACAAAATACACTCAGGTATGATAAAAATGTATATTGCGGAAATACTTAATAAATTCCCTGTGGCTCAACACATCATATTCGGAAACATCATTCCATTTCTCTAATAATTTTAGAAAACAATTGGAAAAAATTACAATATGGTTTAACAAGTTTCTATATAAACTATTAATTAAACTATATCCAGGAATCTAAAAACTTTTCCTAAAAAAAAAAAAAAAATCCCGTTTCAAAGAATTCGGACCTAACCACATCATTACCATATAAAAATTGAGAACTCAGAACAAATCCATTCCAAACCAAACTTCAGTAAATCTTTAAACTTTGAATCTCTATAAGAATGAACGCAATCTTGTCAGCAATACAAACAAACCAACAAAGATATGAAGTTCGGCTGGTCATCAAGAGTTAAGTCTGAATAGCCTCCTATTCAAATAAATTAGAAGCGAACTAAATATAGCATTGAATGACATCAAATGGACATATAATCTTAACAGCATTACATCTTCTAGATATAAGAAAGTCGTCGACCACTCAACCGAACGATATATTACAATAGACAGGTGTATGTAGGAGATTGTTCGATATCAAATTCATTTACTAAACCTTTTGTCAACCCTCTATCGGGAAACCACATGGCATCGGGATGCTTTCCGGATTGGGAGATCTCATATACATAGGTAGAGCAAAGTTTGTCGGATTCGATGAGTTGGACAAAGATTTGCCGCCGCTACTGTTCGGGTAGTTGAAGCATTTCTGGTTATTCGTTCCACAAGTAGAGAAAACACTATATCTTCCCTTCCTCTGTGGAGGTGGAGTTGTAAATAGGTTAATAGTGCTATTTATAGAAACCCTTCCACTTTCTGAATGAGTTGAAGAATCGTTCGCATTAGAAACTAAGTTCACAGAATCACAATATTTAGTACGACTTTGCGATCTAACATTATTGGTAGGCTGCGAAGTAGTGCCTATTAAATCACTTTTGCGACCATTATGCAACAACTTTAGTATAAAAGCACCAGGATCTTCTCTTGATACTTTGTTCGTCGACTTGTCTGCAGTAGAATTAGACAAAGCATAACCACTTCCATCTACCGAAGAATCTTTCTTTTTTCTTCTATTAGATTGTATATTATATCCAACTGTGGATTGCCTTTTTTCCGGAGTTCTGAACGACATACCAATCCAAGATGTATATATAACTCTTAATATAAGTCTATAATTGAAAGAGATTACTCTCTGTTAACTCTTAAGAAAACGTTGACTTCATACAATTTCTAAAAGCGTCTAAATATTCGACTTCGAATTCAAATTCAGTCACTTATTTTGCGTCCGTGGTAAATCAGGTAGTTGTAAAATCTCGTAAATAAAGAAAATATGAAATTTCTAATTAAACTGAGACTATATAAGGAAATTCAATAATAAGTTCTAGAGGATGAATACAACTAAATTAAATCAGCACTTTGTTCAACGTTACTTGAGATATATTAATATGCATGAACCTTGAGAAATGAGAATTATTACATAATTCCAATATTGCAGTTAAAAAACTGAGTCAATTGAACTTCAAGTAGCTTAGACTTCTCAAATTTAAATAAGAAATAGTCAAATATATTGTTTCAAGCTTAACAGTCTATTCAATGGCTTCCTTGCTGTATTTATATATAATATATATGAATTTACATATACATACATAATATATATTTTTATATATACAAAATTTAGAGGGAAAATTTATCTTTCGGGTTTGTCCAACCCGGAATTTATATCTTCTACCTTTAAAAATGAAATTAAAATTAAATTAAAGAAAATTCCTCTTAAGTAATACTCTCTACTATCTTCTTTACTCGCAAAATTCACTTCTCTGTCTATAGGCGGGATTTACCTACGATCTAGTCTAAAGTTTAATAAATTTTTTGTTCACTTTTTTTACTCCTTTTTTATTCAAATAATTAAAACTACCTTTGCATTTTCAAAAAAAAAAAAAAATACTACACAAATTTGTTGATCTATTGCATTAGAACATATGAACATTTATTTTTCGTCAAAATTTTTAAATTTCTTTTTATTATAATTTTGAGATGAAAAGTATTCATATTTTTTGATTTATTGATTAATCTTGATTTCTTATTTATTTACTATTCACTTGTCGAATTTTTTTTTTTTTTAGAAACATTCTTATTAAATAGTTCAGGCGGGCACGGTTTATAATATTAGCGCTCCTGTATTTAGAATAGTCAGAATGGTCGAGAACCTGACGCGAAGAAGTGGTCAAATAACTATTAAATAAGGGACAAGCTCAAAAGCTGTTCTCTATTTAATTTAAATTTTCATCATTTACAAGTATTAGGCTGCAATAGTCACTTGTGTATCATCAGAAGTCGGATATTTTATATTTTAACAGGATTAGATAGAAAATTAACATTAAATAATAAAACTTTGATGAATTTGCTTTGGAAAAGAACGAGTAATTAATTATTTTTTAGAAAACAAGCTTAATCTTGCTTCTGGATTCCGAAGAAAAATGGAAAAAAATCGAAGACAAGAAATTAAGAAAACTCATGAAAATATAGTAATCGATTCTCATTTGACTTTTGAAGAAGTGAATAATTCTATACCTGCATTTAGAGAAGACTTTCCAATAAATGCAGGTGAAATTAAGCATTTAACAAAGGAGGACTTATTAAATGAACACAGAAGACGTCATTTAGAAAGTTATTGCAAAAGTTCTGCTGAATGGTCAAATTATGAGAAACGACAGAAGAATGACGAAAAGCTGGAAATGGAAATTTTGAGTTCTTTTATTCAGGACTTAATACTCATATCTCCTAAAACTAAGGAAGAATATGAGTCCGTAATAAATACATTAAGAAGACGCCACAAAGTGGCACCTAGTAAGGCTCAAATAATCAGAGTTTACGAAGAAATGGTTTCACAAAAAGGCCTAGATATAAAAAGTGAGAATATAGCAATATTATATCAGGATGAATTTAATGACAGCAGCTCAACTTTATTAGGAAATAATATTGAGAAAACTTTATTGTCAAAAAAAGCAGTGAGAAGTCAATCAGGAGTAATCGTAATTACCATTTTAACGTCTCCTGGTGCATTTTCCTGCAAACATGATTGTCATTATTGCCCAAATGAACCAGGGCAGCCAAGAAGTTATTTATCTACTGAGCCTGCAGTCTTAAGGGCTAACCAAAATTCATTTGATGCTATTAAACAATTTAGAGATCGTTCAATTACATTGAAAAATAATGGTCACATAATTGATAAAATAGAAGTACTTGTTCTTGGTGGAACTTGGAGTGGATATCCAAGAGAGTATCAGAGAGATTTTATACGTGACATTTACTATGCAGCTAATACTTTTACTAATAAAAATCTTGTTTACAATAATAACGACTATATTGATCGTGAAAAACATTCTCTTGCTGAAGAAGTAAAACTTAATCAAAATGCAGAATGTAGGATAATTGGTTTAACATTGGAAACCAGACCTGATTATATTACATTGGATGAAATTCTTCAATTGAGAGAATTTGGTTGTACTAGAGTACAACTAGGTATCCAACACACCGACTATTGGGTATTGAAATTGATCAATAGAGGTTGTTACATGCGTCAAATTGTAAGATCAATAAGACTTCTTAAAGATACTGGTTACAAAGTAGATATTCACCTAATGCCAGATTTACCTAATCCATATGACCATAAAGAGGCGACAGATTTTCAATTAAATAAGCGTGAATCCGAACATTTAAATCAAAAAGTTTTGTTTCTCAAGAAACTTCAAAGTCAAATAGGGTTTGATAATGCACAGACTTTAGGAGCAGTGAATGATTATTTGATGCTTTCCGATGTTTTAAGTAATTCAAAACTTCAGTGTGATCAGTGGAAACTTTATCCATGTGAAGTTGTTCCATTCTCAAAAATTGAAGAGTGGTATGAAAGCAAAAAGTACATACCTTATGCTGAAATATTTCCTGATACTCTTTGTTATGTTCTTTTAACATGTAAAGTTGGACTTCACCCTTGGATAAGAGTTAATCGAGTTATAAGAGACATTCCAAACCAAAGTATTATTGCAGGTAATAGTTGTACTAATTTAAGGCAAATGATTCATGATAAAATGAAAATATTAGACATAAATTGTAGATGTTTGAGATGTAGGGAAATTAAAGATAAACATCTTCAACACAAACAATCTCAGACAATTAATTTTAATTGCACTTCTACTAATGAAAAAGAGGATAATAGTAAGTTAAAAAACAAGAGAAATAAAAAAAGTAAGAAGGTTGTGCGCAATAAAGAGAGTCAGAAGATTAAACAGAGAGATATTAGAAATGTTTTGAGAATTAGGAAATATGAAAGTTTTGGAGGTTTCGAATTTTTTATTTCAATAGAGACTAGAGATGAGCTTGATCTTTATGGTTTTATTAGATTGAGAATTAGACTAAGAGATGAGGAAGTTGTTAGAAGAGAATGTGATTCGAGTTTAGAAGAAAACGAATCACAGATACACACGAAATACTCAATAGATGAATTTGTCGAAGATAGCGAAGAAATATTAGAAAAATTTTCCGTTTTAAGTAATTCTGCATTAATAAGAGAATTACATATATATGGTACAGTTGTTCCCCATTATGCCAACGAGGATGAGACGAATACTGCTGTTCAACATAGAGGATTTGGAAAAATACTTTTAAAAACTGCAGAATACTTAGCATATGTACATGGTTTCTTAAAAATAGCAGTTATTTCTGGAATTGGCGTAAGAGAATATTATGCAAATAATGGCTACTATCTTCAAGATACATATATGGTTAAAGATATTGACCCTTCGATCTCAATTCCTGATGAGTTTGAAATTCACTTTCTCGAATGTTGTCTTGAAACAGACTTGTTTAAAACATTAAATTACATTAGAACAATGGAGTGTAGTCAACAGAACAAGGAATTAAGTGAAGATAGGCATATCCCCGGACTGGCAGTACACAATGAAGTGCCATTCGAAGATTATATTAAAAGAATAGACTTAAATATTTACAATAACGCTAATCTCTATAATTGCGACTCTCCAAAACTTCAAATTCAATTGAAATGCGATTTAAGGGAGAGGTCAATAATTGGTCATGTTTTAAACAAATTAAAGTCTTTTGTCTTCAATAGATATAATCATCAATTTACTTGGATAGTTGGAATAACTATATTGACTTCATCTATTTTTGGACTAACTTATTTTAAAACGAGAAATAGATGAATATTAATTTCAGGCGTTTAAATTTGTAAATAATTTTGTCTGAAGCATTTGATATATTTATATTGGAAGTCTATCATTATGTTCTCTACAAATATGTTTCCCTTCGTTTTTAGCACAAAAATATTCATTGCAAATTTCGAAATTTGCAATGAATTCGCTGATTTTACTCTTTTCTTTAAGAATACAATCCCATGAAACTGAAGAACTAAAGCGCGAATCTTT
The DNA here is from genome assembly GCA_001593455.1 of Cryptosporidium baileyi. Lineage (NCBI taxonomy): Eukaryota > Apicomplexa > Conoidasida > Eucoccidiorida > Cryptosporidiidae > Cryptosporidium > Cryptosporidium baileyi. The sequence continues at coordinate 75,498 of JIBL01000084.1, forward strand.
AGTTCCAATAAAGTATTTCGCTTTCAAAAGGATGTATTGACTTATAGCCGACATAATTCCATCCTCAGGTTCGAAATAGACATCGATTATATGCAAAGTAATTCCAGAGTTCTTAAATAAATCTTTCAATAATTTCTTTTCTTGTTCATCTCCATCTGTGGAAATTAAAAGGTGTTTTATTTTTAATTTTCTTGATATTTCTGTTACTCTTTCAAATACTTGGTTAAAAGTTGGAATTTCATTATTTCTAACAATGACGAAGTCCTTTCTTCTCAAATGAATTCCAATAAAGGCTTTTTTAAAAAAAAAAGCATTTTTTGACATATATAAGTTTGACTTCATTTTAATATAATCACTATGTTGTAATGTATCTAATAATTCGTATTTTTTTAATTCCCATGGCCATGCAACGAGAATTCCATCTGCGTGTTTAATTAGAAAACAAGATAGTCCTTTCCATTGCTTATTTAATTTATTTAATTCATAAATTGAATTGGATATTTCTTTTGATCTCATCAATTTATAATAGTTAAGACAGAACAAGTTGGTAATCCGAATATATTCACAATAACCAGCAAATACAGTTTTTCCGTTTTTAATATATTTATCAAAGTTACAATTGGAATCAAAATATTTATTTCTATAGACTTCACTTCTGTTGTAAATCTGAAAAAAGTCATTTTTTTCTACCGAATTATAACTCCAATTGAAATTAATTCCAACAACGTTAGTTTCAAATACAACAGAACCTATCAAGGCTTTTAACGTATCGTATTCCAAAATCAATATTCTGTTTAAATTTATTCTGTAAAATTTGGACCACCTCAATCTACGTTCTTTATTAAAACTCCAATGAGAAATATTACAAAAGGGAGGCAAAACAAGTGCTGCTAGTTTTGATTCATTTCTTTCTTGGAAATTTTGATTTAATATTGCAACAGTTAACGCCATTCTATAAAACACGTTTTTTTGCAAGTAAAATCCTTCTCCATCTTTAACATCATATAAGATCCATAGTATTTTCTCAATCCATAGCGGACATTTTTGTGAAATAAATTCCCATATTAATTGACTTGTGTGTATATTTATGTTTGTTTCGCTACAAGTTAAGTATGAGAGGCAAGTTAGAATAAGCAAAGCAAAGATGAGATTTTTTTTCCAGAAATACATAATTGATGATTAGTACAAATCGATGATGCATTTCAATACAAAGATTGGTTTTTGTTTTATTGAAACAACGAATAGTTTTTATCGTTTGTTTTTTTTTTTTTTTTTTTTTTTTTTTATGAATTTATTTGTAATTCTCTTTAGGCGGTACTCAAAAAGTCTTTATTTGATAACCTTCTTATAGCACAAGATCCATATTCTTGATACTGAAATTAAAATTAAAAATTTAAGTCTTGCAAAATAAAATTATCAATTCAAATTTCATACCTGTTCTTTACTGAAAAAGTGATTTTTTACAAAGTCCTCTTTTCTTGTAGAATAATATCCTCCTAACCAGGTTGAATAAATTCCAAAAATTTTTTCTTTTCTAGAAGACGAGTGAACTAGAGATTTAACTGATATATCATTCACATTTATATTCATTTGTCGCAAAAAGTCCTAAATACAAAAGTATTTAAATGTAGTAAAGTTGTTCAAATTAATTAAATCTCTTCAAATAATAATACTTTAAATTGTAACTTACCTTGAAATATTTTTCGAAATGAGATGCAAGAAGACAATTTATTGATGCACCTCCTATAAATACTATATTTTTTAATAAAAGTCGGGTGTAATCTACAGGACATTTTTTAACAACTGCAGCAATTTCATCGCATAGAAGAGGAACAATTTTGTTCGAAATATAATCATCGAATAATCCCAAAGATTTAATTTTGTTCATACTTTGATGAGAGACAAACGAGTTATTTTCAAAAACATTAAATTCTTCCATTAATAGCTGTGTTATAGAAAATCCTCCCAAATTTAATGTTCCAATGTATTCTGATAACAAGTAACCAGAGGCAATGGGTAAAATTCTTATACTTGAATCTCCAAAGTGAATCACTATACCTACTGAGCCTTTTCCATTATCTTTGTAAAACAAATATGGAAGATTTTCCTGAATTGCACTAACTGAAAGGACTTCTTGAGGTATTATTTTAATTGATGGAATAGAGAGAGACTCGAAAAAAAATTCCATAGAATTATCTCGAAAATCAAAAGGTGCATTATGAGGTTCTGATAATAATATGGGATACATCGTTGTATCATAATATAATTCTCTAGTTATTATATCTGTCCAAAAAGTCTCTAATAAATTCCAATCTAGACCGTCTAGATATTTAAAGGGATAATTTAAATTTTCGTAACTTTCTACAGTTAAAGAGTATCGATTTAGACCTTGAGATTTTAAATCATTTAAAAAAATTGCATTTAAGTGGTCTTCAAATATGCTTCTTCTATGATTAAAGAAGTTTTCAGATAATTTTATTTCTTTTAGACAAACATTTTCATATAATAATGTGTTTGTTACTAACTGTGGAAAGTTATTGTTTGAAACACCTACTCTTGTTTGATATTGTCCAGTGTCAATGATTATCGGAGAATAACTCAAATTCATTTTCACTTTTTAAAATTCAGTATATTAAATTCTTAGGTAAAATATATTTTACACATTCAGCGGCAATTTTCAACATGTAAGCACAGAATATTTGTGAAAAGTGGGATTGAAAAAAATTCGACTCGTAATACAAAAATGCGGTTAGATGTAATTAATAATTAGGAATGAATATTAATGTCAAACAAAATTAATTAAAAGCTATAGTTAAGCTAGTGATTATAGGAATTTTTACAATTAGTGATAAAGAAAATATTTCGAATTTTTGTTAAAGTCCATTTCATTTAAATTAAAATATACAAATCTACCCGAAGATGCTCTATATACTCTATCCCAAAGAGCTAAAGAAATATCATCATTTTTTTCAAATTCGGTAATGTAGATGTTAACTTTTTCAAAATTATCAAAATTATCAATTATGGTATCTTCGGCTTTATGTAAAACAGCAAATAAATGTTTACAAGCAATTTCGTAGTTATTTTTCTCTGATAAAGAAAAATAAAAACGAACCTTATCTTTCATAAATGGAACTTTAGGTCCAATATCTATTATAACTGTATTGTTTAAATCAACTTCCGCTCTCTTGTACATAGAAGTATCGGAAATAAATCTGATTAATTTTGTATTTATTATTGGTGAATAATGTTTGATCTCCATACCTGGGCTCAATGAAATCGGATTCATTTCTGAAATTGCAGATATTTTATTATAATAAGATATCTTAATATTATCAACCCAACTGTGTTCTTTATGAAGCCTTTTAATTAATAAACTTCTAATCTGTTCTTTTGATATTCCTCCGCACCTAAAAATAATAATTTCATCTTTATCCTCATCATACTCCAACACCGTCGATTCTAAACCAATATTACAGCAATCGCCATCATCTAGAATCCAAACTTTTATACCAATAGTATTCATATAGTCGTCGCTGAATTCTTTCATAACGTGTTTAGAACTAGTTGGACTTATATGTCCGGAGCGGTTTGCGGAAGGTGCAGCAATAGGGATCTCTAAGTATTTAAGTAAACTTAATGTTAACTGATTGTTAGGGCATCTAACTCCAACTTTTCCAGAAAGCGTGACTTCCTCTGCAATTTTTGGTTTCTTTTTTCCTATTATTGTCAAGGGTCCTGGCCAAAATTCATCAGTTAGAGCTTTGTAGATAATCTTGATTTTAGGAGATATGTCAAATACATTGTCTTCTGCAAATTTAAAGCTATACACGTGACATATCAATGGATTGCCTTTCGGTCTGCCTTTTACTTTATATATTTTTTTGATTGAATTACTATCATACGCGTTACCACCAAGACCATATACGGTTTCTGTTGGAATTGCAACAAGATCACCTCTCAAAATAAAATTAGCATATTCAGATATATTACTCATTTAAAAACAGCTATTTCAAACTACTATATTTAAAAATAATGCAATTATTTCAATTTTAAAGAGAGGTAGCGCGAAATTTACTATATAGTTAAATATCGATATTTTTCCTATATTAATATTATAAATCAGTATCCATAAAAATCCATCTGTCTAATAGTTGAATATCCTTGTTCATCTTTGGATATTTGGTAAAAATGATCACATTGCTGAGATTGAGCCATTATTCTAACAAATCTCTCATCATGTGTTATAATGATTAGCTAAAATATATTAATATAAAGAAATTTTAACATAAAATTCCAAGCTTACCTGAAAATTTTTTTGTTGCTTTCTGAATTTAATTAGATAAGATAAAGCCTCTGCTAAACCTTCCATATTAAATCTATCTAAATTAGTTGTTGGCTCGTCTAAAGCTAATATACCACAATTTGTGCAGAAAGATTCGGCAAGTGCAAGCCTTATAATTATACATGCTAACACTTTTTGACCAGCAGAACATCGACCTAATAGACGAGGTATTGGATTTTTTAATTTATACAAAAAATTAAACATACCTTTCATATCAAGTTCCACACCATTTTGTATCATAACAACTCTATAGTTAAATGACTTCGTTGAGAAGCTCTTAAAATTCGCTTTTTCTAAATCTAGCTTGGTATCTTTATCATCCTCTGCATCGCTTTTAATAGCAATATAATCGATGTCTTGGCCTTTATATGTGACATTCCACAATTCTTTGATTGTTCTATTTATTTCTTTCATTTTGTCAACATGAAACCTCATCAAGGCTTTTTGAAGAGACGAATGATACTTTTCTATGTCCTTTACATAGGAAGTTAACAGAGTTTGTTCAAAAACTCCTTTAGAATATTTTCCTATCAAAGAATCTATATTTGTCTGATTTTGTAAATCCTTGTCGATTTTAATTAACCAATCTTCATTCACTTTACTTTCTCCTTTTAATCTTGACAACTCGCACATCGTATTTTCCACTTCTTCTCTAATTGAGTTTAATTTTTCCTTAAATAATTGATGTTTCTCTTCAACTTCAATCATATATGAAGTATTGTTCAAAACCTGTTTGCATTCTAAATCAAGTAAATTGTTTATTATAATCTGTTTCTCGTTTACAATACTTATGGAAGAATCGTATTTCTCTTTTTTTCTTTTTAATGATATCATTTTTTTTGAAATTTCAATTAATTCATTCTGTTCCTTTAGCTTTTCTCTAATTTGTCTTTCTTCATCTCTTTTAAATTTTAAGCTTTGTATCTTCTGATTATTTATATTTCGATCATTTAAACTTTTAAAGTCGCTTTTAAAAATAAAAATTAAATTTTTAAATTAAATTCATTTCTTAAAAACTTACTTATTAGTAAACAAATATTCAAAGTCTTCTTTTATAGAATTAATCATTTTATTCAAATAATCTTTTTTCTTATTAAATTCAATTTCTAATGCATGTTTTTTTATTTTGGTTGATTGTATTTTATCGATTAATTCTTGACATTCCAGTTCAATTCTTCGAATATTATTTTCCAATTCTTTCAAATGTATTTCAAATTTGCTCAACTTATCTTCTAAATTAATTTTTTGAATTTCCAAATCTTCATAAATCTTTATTTTTTCATTTAAGAAACTCCTTTGTGCTTTCAAAGAATTTAAATAAAAATTGGTGCTTTCAGTTTTAAACAAATCAGAATTCACAAAATTTCTGAAATCTTCCCAAAGAGAAGTAACATCTGGTTTCTTAAATATATATTGTTCTTTTTTAAGTTTAATTGTTTCTTGAAAATTGGGAATGATATCATTAATTATAAATTCATTGTTCTTGAATAATACAGATTCTTCAATTTTTTCTAAAATTGAAAATTCTCCATAAAGAACTCCCAACTCGTAAGTAATCTCATACAGATCTAACAGTTGTTGCGCATTTGTAAAATTAAAATCCGAGAAATTTTTTTTTGAATTAGAATTATTCTTTTCAATCAGATTTTCTTTTCCATCTTCTATTTTGAGATTTAAATTATTAATTTCAAGCTGAATATTTTTTTTTTCAGATATCTGAAAATTAATTTTATCTAAATTTTTCTGAAAAGATGCTCGTTCATTTTTCTTATCTTCTATTAAAATCAAAAGATTTTCTTTTTCTTTTAACTTAAAGGTTAGATCTTTTTTTAATTCCTTCAAACTCTCCGATAACAAATCAGCTTCAGTAAATTTTATTTCACTAATATATTTATAGCCTATATTCCAATTTAGTTCCTTATAGCGAATCAATTTTTCTTTCAGCATCTCTTGACAACTGCTAATAAAAGTTTTTAATTCCAAAGTTAATTCTTTATCCTTAATCTCACAAAGCTTAGCATTTAATTCATAAAATCTTGTTTTGAATTCCGAAATTGAGCTTTCATTGATAATCTCAACTTGATCTTGTATATTAAATATTTCTTTCTGAATATCATCCAGTTGTATTTTAAGATCCTCCAACTTTTTCTGCTCAAATATGAGAGATTCAGGTTCAATTAAGTTAACGATGTTTTTGTAATTCAAGGATTCTAATTCCAATTCTAACTCATGTATATCTTTCAAATGTAAATTTGCAAGCTTTGTTTCTGATGATATATCAATAAATAAATTTTCTAAATTTTCCCTAATTTTTTCTTTCAACTCTTTTTCTTCTAACAATGTTTTCAACTTAAAATCAAGAATGCAAATTTTTTCGTTAATTTCTTCTTTCTTGTATAAACATTCTTGTTTTTTTTTATCAAATCCTCAACAAAAACAATTTTTTCTTTAATACTTGTATTTTGAAGACTCATCTCTTTTATTCTTTTACTATAGTCGTTTTTCAACTTTATCATGCATTCAAGTGCTTTACTATATCTTGTCGAACCAAATAAATCATCAAACTTTTTTTTCACCTTCGACATTTCTTGTAAAGGCCAATTAGAATCTTCTTGATGGCAAAATAAAACGTTTTCAATTACAGAACTAGATACACCAAATAGGATAGGTACTTGTGAATTTATATCTGCACACTTGTGGCTAATGCTTGTAATTTCACCACTAATTTCATCTTTTGTTTGTAAAATACTTTCAAGTACTTTAAATTGAGCTTTGATCTCTCCAAAATCTTTATCAGGATTCCTACTTTTAATTTGAGATAATTGAAATGACCTAACAACTTGAATCTTTTTCTCATTCTGGTAATCACGAAAAATTAAACGTATTTGGCCCTTAACTTCGGCTGCATCTCTTAATTTAGGATCATGTATGAAATATTGCCCACATTTAGAGTTAGGAGGTAAATCGCCGATAATCGACGCCTTCAGACATTCTATAACAGTCGTTTTACCAGAGCCATTCTGACCGACTATCAATGTTATGGGAGTTTCAAAATTGATTCCTTCTTGTCTATCGGGAGAAAAACTTCTAATACCGCTAATAACAAGTTTTTCTAAATAACTCATTCATAAATATTTTGGAACTTTATGGACAAGAAACAAGCTCACTGTAGCAATCTATTCAACAAATGAACACATTTAAAAAAAAAAAATATCAATTTAAACTTGAGCTATTTACAAAATTGTGCGTTTTTAATACGTGTCTATGTAGATTGCCTCACCGGCTTTAGAGCAAGTTTATAATTAATAAAGTCGAAATAATATCTCAATCTTAATAACAATTGATTTCTTTAAATGGATTCAAACTAACTGATATATTTTTGGTCATCAAAAGCTGACAACAATTTTTGTTGTCTTTTATAAAATTTGATTACATCCTGTGCTCTTTTATATTTACGATCGTCATTTTCAAGAATTAAAAGAATACTTTCCGTTGTTAAATGGCTACTTCCACTCCTTGAATTGGATAATTTTATCGCACAATTCATCTAAATTCACTAATTAAAATCAATTCAAAAATCGGAGTGAACTTACTAATTTGTCTATATAATTGCAAGTTAATCTTGTAACTGTTGAAATTACTTCATTTGAAAACTTCATCTCCGAACAACCCCAATAAGATTCCATAATTGAACGAACTAAAACTAGAGATTAGGAATATAAATTCAATTTTATCTTCATCTTACCCCCAGAATACAACTGAACTAATTCACTTTCAAATTTATCGCTCAAATTACAACTGTTTTCATTTAAACGACTAGAGTAAAGTTCACTGTTGCCACTATAAATATCTTCCTCTCTCAATTCTTCCAAATTCATTTCTCTTCTTAATAATTGCGAATAAATTTGCAAAGTGTGATATTGGCGGAAATATAGAGACAAATGAGTTAGAAGAAAAAAAAAAAAATGTGAAAATAAATATTGAAAGTAATCCTAGAACTTGAATAATTTTAGGGTCGAGCAACTCTAATAGCTCTAAAAATCCCAGTGGTTGCTATAATAAATCTTTTAGATCTAAACATTTAAATCACTAGACAATTGTATAATAGCTTTTACCCTGTAACACTTCGGATCCGATATGATCTTGATATTGATCATCTAATCCAAAATCATTCATATAACCATATCCCATCTGATAATTGACTGCATTCTGTTGTTCCGCATATGGCCCAAGTAAAAACGGAACTGCTGAAGGAGTTTCAAAATCAGAATCACTTGAAATCTGTGAATGTTTCCAGAACAAAGAAACTTCGGGTGGAACAGAGGAAACAGCCATGACAATGCACATAAACTGACGTCTCCATCTCGAAAAAGGTTTATTCTCTCTCTTTGGATTACGATGGCTAGTGGGTACCCATATAAAATAAGGTCTTAGTTCTGGTGGGAATGATTCTTGTCCAGGACATCGGACTTTGTAACTCGTTCTAAAAATAGTTCTGACTCCTGCTTTACATCTGTAACATGGAGTATAAATTGACATCGGTACACAGAAGCCAGGATTTTGAAGATAGAATTTGCAATCTACCATATTATCGAAATTTACTCGCCCACCTAACCATTGTACTTTCCCTCCAGCCGCAGAAAAAACTCTCGGGTCATATCTTGGTAATGGAGTTGGAATAGAGGTACCTAGAGAAGTTTGTGGTTTACTTAGCAAAATGTTTTTGTTTAATGAACCATGATAGTTACTAGAACTAGGAGCAACCAAAACATATTCTACTTTAGATTGAGGTTCCCCTTCCTCAAAATAATACAACTTCGAAGAGTCTAACAAAGGACCACTTGCTAATACCTTACTAGATGCTCCTAAATTGCTTTCCACTTCGGAACCTGACTGTTCCTGTAAATAAATAGTTCCTGATTCTTGAACTGAGTCAGAAGTACTAATTCGATATATATATGTTAATAAAATTAAAACCCGAAAAAAATACAAATTGTATTTCATTTCACTAAGTCCTTAAAGTCAATTTAATAAAAATAAAGTACTTGTTTAAATTATCAAACTATTTTAAATTAATTAAAATATAGTCGCTCGTTAAGTTCTGTTTATCTATTAATAATTTAAAATTAGTCTTTATTTGTTATATATATTTCAATATAAGTCCTATTTAAATAACTATATAGTTGATTTGATAGCTAAAACTCCCGCCTACTAGTTAATGGTTTTATTTAGAGAGAATGGAGAGAATTTAGATAAGAGAAAAATGACCATCTGAATTCAATAGCAAAATTAAATACTCCTTATTAACTATTTTTGATGGGTCTCACTTCTTATTTTCTTTTTTAATTAGAATTTTTATAACGAAATGTTTCTTTTAGTATGTCATATTCCGACATTTACATGCGCCGACGCACCTTTATAATATTTGTTTTGTTAAAAAATGCAAGTATCATGACTTTGATTTAATTAATAGTACTTATTTATAATTCATTTATCTTTCTTTTGGATCTACATTTGAATCCAATTGATAAGACTCACTTTTCGATTTCTTTTGGGACTTTTTGTTAAAGGACTTAAGCACATTTATATTTAAGGAAATCTATGTTTATATAAATACAAAAAATAACTTAAAAAAATTATAGATCTATTATTTTAACCTACGAATGTTGAAAACATAGGACTAAAATTCCAAATATTGTGTTTTATTGTAAATTTTAAAAAGGTAATTTTTTTTCACGAACATTTAAACCATATATAGGCCAATACCACAAAGAAGAAGCGCAATAAAAATGCCTGAACCGATAATAATTAGTAAAGTGTTTTCACTTAAAGAGTCATTTGAGTTACTAGATGAAGAGTACGGAATATCTGGTGGAAGAGGATATGATGTTTCATCAGATGAAAGTGGTGATTCACTAGAAGGCTTGGAGGCATATTTAGCAGCAGGATTAGGTTCGACAGCACATAGATATTGATGCCCTAACCTTTTTCGAATATGATATGGCTTTAAAACCCACATGTATAAAGGGGCCAAACTGGGAGGGAAAGATTCATCTCCTGGACATTTTGCAGACGCAACTGCATAAACAACTTCAGTTCTACAAAAATGGCAAGGATTTATAACAGTTCCAGAAGGATTACATGAACCAGGATGGGTAGAATAAAATAAACAGCGGTATACTTGTGATAAATCTCCCAAATCTAAAGAATGTTCTATCCCAACATGTCTTCCGCCTACCATCATCCCTGTATAATGAGGACCACCTTTTAAAGAATCCGACATATCTGCAACTGAACCTCTTAATTTAAGTAAATTGAAATTATTTAAAAAAACATGATTGTATTTAAAGAAATTCAGATACCAAATTAAAATTGGTAAGGCAGCATTTATAAAGTATTGCATTGCCAGGTTCAAAAATATTTGTAAAGATTACATAATCAAATTTTAAATAACGTACTTATAAATTAAAAGATAACCAATTACTTTCTCTGGTTAGCCAAGTTCAAGATTTGTCAATGAGTTGTCTTATTTAAATTTTAATTCAAGCTCCTGAACAGTTATTTCTTTAAATTATATAACGGTGTGTAGTGTGCAGTGTGCGAATTTTTTTTTTTTTTTTTTTTTTAATAAGAAAATACGATAGAATATTAAGTCAATGTTTTATTTAATTTAATCGTGGAAACTAATATTTTTAGAAAAATCCATTTACATATTTTGTTTAATTTTCAGTATTATATTGAAACATATATATGATTTGGTACTTCAAACGAATTACAAACATATCCTTCAATTATTTAGATACTAGCTTTGTTTTTTTTAAATTGAAAAAATTCATTTAATAAAATGTTCTCTATCTTATTTTTACCTAAATAAGTGGAATTTTTATATAATAAATCCAATTCTGGAAAAAAATTTTCCGATTCAAAATTAAGTTTATTTTGCATTTCTATGTTAAAAGAATGAGCAGATTTTATTTTAGGATCTACATTTGAATATATTTTAGGAATAAATCCTTGTTTAAACAAAGAACAAATTAATTTAAAGTTATCGTATAAAATATTTAGCAATTTAAGTGTTTGTTGATCCCTCGAACGATTGGATTGAATCTCTTCATCTAAATCAAAATACTTTTTTTCATCAAGCTTTTTTTTATTTCTAATTTCATTCTCATAATCCTTTTTCTCAATAAAAATACGATTAAAGTTTTCTTTTTTATTTAAAAAAAAATATGTTACATGCTCAGATTCAAACTGAGAAAATAAGTCATGACACAAAAAATATATTTTTGAAGTAATATTACTAGAATTTACTTCATAAACATTCGACTGTTCATATACTTTTGTTATAATACATGTTGAGCTACGAGTTCTTGAAAAATAAATATTTAGTATCTGTTTGGAATCTTTATAATCAAATGTGAAAATTTTGTTTAAAGAAGGAACGTCCCATATCGAAATAAAGCTACTGAAAGTCGATGAGTTATTATTTTTAGAATAAATGTTGAAGTAATCATTGCCTTGATGAGAAATGAAGGAACAAAAATTTTTACTATGACCACCAATCATAAAATTGCCACAAGGTGTGAATTTTAAACCTATAATTCTAAAATCAAATTCCGAAAGTAATTCACCTGTTTTTATTGAATAAAATCTGGTTTTTGGATTTACTTCTGTATTTGAATCTAAGCAAACAACAAATCTACCTTTAGGTTCGAGCTGGCATGTTTGCACATTGCTTGAAAGTGGTATTTTTCTAATTAAAATAGGTCTATCATTAAAAACCGATTTTTTAATAGAAAATATTTTTATTTCATTAACAATACCTTTATACATTGCCAATAGCAAATTCGAATTATAAGATGTATTTATACAAACTAGAGGAGAAACCCAATTATCAAAATCACTTGTAAGTGTTTTTTGAATATATTTGTATTCGAAATTTATGGTAGCATAAGGCTTTATAATCAATATCTGATCAAATTTATTTATTGATATCTTATTATTTATGAAACATATTTCCCAAAGATCTATATGTCCATCTTCAAACCCAAATACGAGCAAATTGTTGGATAGAACAAAAAAATTAACTTTAGTTGAAATATCTTCATCATTATTTGTCAAACATTTCTTTAAAACAAAAGTTTTTTTCTGATAAATTTCCAAAAGATAAATTCCATATTTTTTAGTGACAAAAAAGATTAACTTGGTGTTGTAAAACATCCATTTGATAATGTTTCTAGTGTAATCGAACTCAAAATTAAATTGTGATTCTATTTCATATCTGTTAAATAAATCACTAAGTTTTAAATATGAAATCAAATTTAACGCCACATTTGCATATTTTCTCTCTTTTATTAAATTAAAATTTTCATTCTGATATGATGATAAATTGTTTATTGTGTTTTCTAATTTATATATTTCTAAAGTTGAATTTTTAATAATTGCGATTAATGGAGAATATACAGCTACTATTTCCAAATTTGAAAAACAACACTCTACATTTTGATTTAAAAAAATCAATTGTCTAAAAGTCATATAATTTAAATTTCTCGCAATTTTAATTCTCCATAAATCCCAAATACACTTTTTGCTAAACAAACTAAAATAATGTGGTTCGAAATCTCCTTTGTTGCTTTGAAGAATTAGACGTGTTAAATCTTTGTATGAAACATTTGAAATAAATTTATTGAAATTTCCTAATTGAGGGAACAAAATATTTCTGTCAATTAGGGATAATGAGACCAGTTCACGTAATTCATCATTTAATTCGACTAAAAATGCATCAAAAAAATTACTGTAATTTTTATAAATTACAGCCCAAAATTCAAAATTACTTGAAAGAAAATTAAATTTTTTATTCAATTGAAAAATATAAAAAAGATCCACACTTTGAAGGTATTCACATATAGTTGCAATTAGCTCTACTGGCAGATCCTTCATCAAAATTTATTATTTAATTTATTTTTCAACACATTTATTTAGCAGAAAGTCACTGCTCTCTTTCGATTTACTGCATTTTAAATGAATAAAAAAGTTATGTAAAATAAGATGAGCGGTTGAACAAGAAATGAAAGTTCAAACTTCTGAAAATTCTTGAAAAAAATAACAAAATTAGAGCATAAAAAAGACCTATTTAAAGTTAAAACTATTAAATTAGTAAATAATTTAAATTGAACCAGTTGAATTGTAAATATAGCTGCATAAATATTTTTGAAGTGTTTTAAATAATTAGACATAAATTTGTTTTCTTGATTGATTTTATAGTTTGATATGGCGCTAAAAATTTTAACATTGTATTTCGATATCTCATTGATTAATTGTTCCATTCAATTATATATACTAGATCAACTTCGTAAATCCTGATTAGTCCTAGAACCACTCTTTTGTAGAAATTTAGGACATAAATAATTTAAAGAACAACTTATTTTTAAACAATTTACCTTCTAATATGACGAAACTGAATCTACAAATTCACAAGAATGAACACAAATGCTTGGATAACATCAATGTTGTCATTGATATCTTCTGTAATCACCTCGATTATTCTACATCCACTTGATGTCGTCAAAACGCGTCAACAAGTCTCGGCAACGTCCGATGGTGCGGTCGTTGTATTCCCATCTTTATTTAAATCTATAAAATATATAATAAAAACAGAAGGGTTTTCTGGTCTTTATAAAGGTCTAAATGGTCAAGTCGTCGCATCTAGTATCTCGTGGTTCATCTTTAGATATATATTCGACTTTACACGCTACAACTTGGAAAATATATATAATCAAGAATTAAATACATTTTCTTCAGACAATCGTAATCATAAAACATTTCAAATATCAATAAAATCTAATACAATTGCAACTTTAATTGCAGGTTATATATCTACGATCTTAGTACATCCCTTGTGGTTAGTTAAGACCAGATTAGAAATACAATCTATTGAAACTAGAAAGAAGGGTTGGAAGCAATATTCATCTGGACTAAAAGGATTTATCGAATGTTTCGGATCTATATATAAAAAAGGTGGAATTTCCAACCTTTATTCTGGCTTTATCCCAACACTACTATTGGTTCCTCAGTCAGCTATACAATTCGTTATTTACGATATATTAAGAAATAGATGTCAAATTAATAACATAATTTCAAGTGGTACCTGTTTCTTTTCCACTGCATTCCTTTCAAGACTTTTTGCATCATTATTAACATATCCTCTGCAAGTTTTGAGATCAAGAATTCAAGTATATAAATTGGAAAATACTTCTCCAAAACTTATTAGAAGTAGCTCTTTAAAATTTAAACGCGAAACATTTATACATTTTATCAAAAATCACATGTATCCAGGAATAATGGCTCACATCCCAAAGGTTTGCTTTCATAATGCAATAATGCTTTTAATATACGAAATTATGTTAAAAATGGTGTTATCTCTATAAGATCAATTTAAGTGGTTCTCGATATCGGTAGTTTGTAAAAAAAACTGAGTTTCAAAGTTCTATAAAGATATCTATTTGCATGCTCTATGTCCACCCTTAAATATCAACTTTACCACTGTAGGGTTCTAAAAAAACTTGTTAAATTTGTTGTTTTAAATAAAGTAATCAGGAGCAGGTCTCTTTGCAGGAATTCCCCTTTGTTCGGCAGGGGCTGCCTCAAATGTCTTGAAATGGTAATTAAGTTGTTCATCAAGTTCCATAACCGTTGCAATATTGCCACATCTATAGCAGTAATTCGGTGCACTCCAAACAGTTACCAAATTTTGGTCAAACCACCATTTATAACCATCCATAGCGAGCTGATGGGCACGCGTAATAAGTTCAATATCGTTGCAATGATTGAAACTTTTTACAACATCTGATCCAAATATATATCCTGCGCCTCTCGGACTTATACCCCATCCATTAATGTCTTCTGGATCTGACCAAAGAAGATCGCACATTGAACCATCGTGAGGAACTTCCTGTTTTCTATCTAAACTTCTTATTTCATCAATTGTTGTGATACTAGGAGAGAGACCTCCATGAACACACAAAATTCTGTCTTCAATCAAAGAAGCTAAAGAAAGATAATCAAAAATTTCAGTACAATACCTCCAAACGTTTACACTCCCATACTTCCTAAGACATTCATCATAGAATCCATAAACTTGTGTAATTTGTCGTGTTTCGTGATTTCCTCTTATAAGCATTATTCTATCAGGATATCTTACTTTAAGAGCAATTAACAACAAAAATGTTTCGACACTATAATATCCTCTATCAACAAAATCACCTAAAAATAAATAATTCGTCTCAGGAAGCTCTCCTCCAATTTTAAATAGTTCCATAAGATCGAAAAATTGACCGTGAATATCTCCACATATGGTTACAGGTGTATCTATTCTCTGTACATTTGCCTCTTCTACTAATATCTCCCTTGCTTTCATACAAAGTAACTTTACTTCTGATTCTTTAATAGGCTCACAACGCCTTAATTGTTCGATTTGTCTATCTAGATCACTCATTAGAACCCAATTTCAAGAGTTTTTTAAATAAGTTTTTCTTTTTAAAGAGCAGCAGTAAAAAATTTACAATTCATAGTCCTAAGATTAAATTCATTGATTTATTACTTTAAATGATATAGACAACAATAAATGAAAACCAAGAAATTTTTTCAAATATATGACCTATTGTTGTAATCGTTTTTTTCTTCTGTTAAATTTTTTTTCTATTGCTAAATGTCTCCTAGCTACGTATACCGGCAATTGTAGAAATTTTAAAAATTAAATTAAAAAACGCATTTTTTCTTTGATTTTTTATAAGAAAAATTAATGGAAAAAAAATGGCATTATTTAATTTTTTAAACGCATAAATAAGACTTGTAATAGACAAATTGGAATTTAATTAGTTTTTTCACTTTTTACAAATAAAAATATGAAATATTTTGTTAGATCTCACAATTCTGGAGGTAGACTAAAAGTTTTTTTAAGAAGGAGTTCTGCAAAATTTTGGCACGAGTTATTTAACAATGAAATCAATAACTTAATCTTGAAGCATCCTTTTATCGACCAATTTATTTGGATAAAGCCAAAGTGCGAAAAGGAAATTGATGAAAATGACGAAGAATGCATGAATCTTTTCAACCAATCTAAATACTATCTTTTTGAAAAAGTTTATCCAAGTAGTATGCTTTCTATACAATTTATTCAGAACACTATGATTGAAAACAGTGCATTTTTTATTTCATCTCCAAATACTTTCGTCGAATCTAATTGTACTTTTTCTTTGTTTCCAAAGCAAATAAAATACATTAAGAATTTTAATTTACATGAATTGGTTGCAATTATTAGAACACCAAATTCGTTATATAGTAATGTGTTGAATATTGATAAATTCATAAACATGCCTCCTCATATGAAAAAATCTTGCGATACTTCATTTTTTAAAATTGAATTAAGTGACAAATCGTATTGGAATGATAAGCAAAATTTTATTTCAAACTACTACTTAACGGATTTTTCTTCTCAATCGGTTTTTAGTCCATTAATAGATGATGAAATTAAGATTGATAAGAATAATGGATTTTTTATAAATCCGATTACAGATCCTTTTAAAAATCCTATTAATAATGTGAATTTTGAGAGTAATAAAGAAAGTTTTGTGGAAAAAACAACAAATTCACATATTTACAAATGTATTGGATGTAGAATAAATAAAATAGACAATGTAAAGTTTTGTTACTGTAATTCACTTTTAATTTCTCAAAATGCACCTTGTAGAAATTCTTATAATTTTTTGTCATATAAGACGAGAGGACAAGGGAATAATCCTTTTTATCATTCTATAAAAAGGCAATTTGGACCTAATTATTTTACTGAAATCGATTTTTTAGGATATTTCGACAGGGACGAAATAAATCAAGAAAATGAAATATCTTTGATAGAAAAATTAAAAGCTATATTACAATTAAATGGATCTTCGAGAACGAAAATTACTCCTATATACGTTAAAGTTTCAAAGGAAAGTGTAAACAAATCTCTGCTTCTTAAGAAAAAAAGTAATTCAAGAATACTAAAAATTTCATCCGAGTTTGAAATAAGCACATGTGAACCATTTGCACAATTGCAATTTATTGATTTAAAAACTTTAAAAAGTCATTTATTTGAAACCAATTCTAAGTCATTAAAAACTGTTTTATCTAGATCACTTGTATTTGAACAGATTATGGAATACTTCGATATTTTGAGTAACCAAAATTTGTTTTCCGAAGACGAAATATTAGTAAAACCTTTAGATTCTTGGAATTTTAGATATGATTATCTGAGTTGTGAAAATTTGGATGAACCTGCAATTTTTATAAAAGAAGTTTCTGACAAAGAAGCTCCCAATTGCATATTTAAAGTTAATGGAATGTTAAAACCGACTCTTATAAATCAATATATATGGTTCATAGCAAACCAAGTTGCAACTGGAAACTATCCATGGAGTCTTATTTATTTAAGAGGAATTAGTACTTCTCCATTATCTTTCAACTACAAACCTCATTTCAATGATGATAACAGTACCAATTCAGTTAATGATTTATATTTACTAATATTCAAACAAAATGAAGAATTATTTTTAATATGTATAAGGGTAGTTAATGAAAAAGACGCCAATGTATGATTACAGTTAAAAGTTAAATACTACTGACAAAAATCGTTTTTATACTGTGAAATTGCTGTTTTTAGCTCACTGGAAATATAACAAATTCAGTATTAAAAACTTGATCTTTGCTGACTGTTTGTTCGGACTTTTTACCTTCATCTATAACTTCAAGATGATTTTCTCTATTTAAATATTGAACTTCGTTTTTTATAACCATTTGAACAATTAATAAACCATTTTCTGCTATTTTAAGTCTTAAAATTGAACATACACTTAGTGATTTTTCGAGCTGAGAAATAGATTTTAAAAGATAGAAGTGGGAATGAGACTTATTTACTTTGCTTCCTGTAAATACATTGTGATCATCTGAAAACTCCCATAGACACTCTTCTCCTTCAACAGAACAAGAAAAGGATACCATGCAATGTTCATTCTCTTCTCTTCGGTATAACTCCAACTTTATCTACTCAAAAAAAAAAAAAAAAAAGAATTTCTATATTAAAAATAACAGACTTTAAAACTTACCTTAGTTTCTGGTCTGCCAATATCACATAAATCCTTTAATAGATCCTTTAAAACAACTGGAAACATTACTACATAATCCATATTTGAATTAATATTATTTTGGTCGTTAAATTTAAATAAATTCTCCATATCTTCCGATAAATTATAGGTGCAAATTGTACAATCTGTAATAGCTCCTTCATCATCAGTAATACTCAGGTTCAAATTAACTTTGTCATAAGTAAGTATGATCATTTTTGCATCCTGTCCAAAAACCTGTATACAATTAAGTAATGTGCCTATACACACATTAAAACCCTCAACTTGAGAAACGTCTGAATGATAATTGTAACTCATAAATGCACTTTTCCTAAGCCAACAACAACAATAAACATCTTTGCCCATAGTACAATTACTTAATTTTATTCCTTGTGAAGAAATGTCGCAGGATAGAAATTGTCCCTCGCCATTTCTTTTGTTAACCTTACTTAGTTGTAAACTTTGAATGGCTTTTATTAATGTTGGTACTTCAGATAAACAAGCCTCCATAAGTAATTCGACTTGCATTTGAATTTCAATACTTAGTATAGCAATCAGAATTTAAATTATTCCGATATATTTGAAACTGGCGCTACTCACAATTTTATTTTAAAACACGAAAAATTGAAGTTAAAAGTCATTTAAAAAATTGTTTAAGTAAAGTTAATTTTCAAACATATAGTATTTAGTTTGCAATCTAAATTATATATTGATTTGTACTATGAAAAAATGTATTCAGATAATTGTCTACTATGTTTCCAAGCTTTATACCTATTTGTTCTTTTCCAAATACAGTAATAAAAATCAACAATTTCTTTTGTTGTCTTAGTCTTGATTATCCTCTGTATCTTGTCAAATTCTTTCCCATATTTGCACATTGCACATTCAAAAAGAATAACTTCATGTGGACCCCATAAGTCAATAATGTCCTTATTTCTAAATGGATGAATCAGCAAATCTAAGGGAGAAATAATTTCCTCCGCATTCATTACAGGTTCAATTGTTGGAGCATTTTTGGAACTCACTTTTACATGTGGTTTTGTGCTAGGATTATCGTTAATTGAAGACTCTTTTTTAATTAAAGCTTCTAATCGTTCATTAGAGTTGATATTATGAGAAACAATTAAAGATTGAAAAAGATCTGATATGGATTTTGACCTAACAAAATTCCCCAAATAAAACTCTTCACAAAGAGATAAATAAGATTCAAGTTTTGAAATTTTATTTTTTGTTATTTCGCTCCTAATTTTAGGTTCTGGAATTTCTTTAATATAATATGATGGACACTGAAAAGAACCTTTGTAGGTCAAATTTGTTTGATGAGATGTATTGAATTTGCAAGGTGAACAGGTTTGAATTTGGCTTGTCTGATTATCTTGAAAGCATTTCTTGTTATTCTGTTCATTTGTTTTTATTGTAGAATTAAAATTATTGGGTTCTTCCAAAATAATCAATTTTTCTGTACTCTGCATTGTTAGAGGACTTGCAAGTTTCGAAGAATTATTTATTTTTCCTTTATTTACAGAAACTACTGCAGAATTTTTCTTGCCACTTTTCTTCATAATTTTTTATAATATTCAATCTTATATTATTCATAAAACTATTACTTTTAATACGATTAATGATTAAAAACAGGATTTTTTCTTCTTTAATCTGGATACAAATATCTTATTTAATTTCTACCGCTACTACTCCAATTTAAAATCTAAACTTACTCTTTAAGAAAGATTAATTAATATTGCATTTGATATTTGAGTAGAAACTCGGCTAAATTAAGCGATACTAGTGTTGAGTTGGCATCACAAACCACCCACCCGTCGCACTATAAAAATACCTAACCAGATGTTATGTAAAAACAAGAGATCAACAAAGAAAGATGGTTTTAAGAATTACGTCGGAGTTTAAATGTTGAAGATGGAGTAGAGATTTCAAAAATTTGTGCAGTTCCTAGAAAACTAATTCATAATCACTATCTCAAAAGAAATCAAAAAAATACACCTGCTTCCAGTTTACATATTTCGTGAAGGTATGGAACATGGAAATTAGTGAATTTAATAAATAAAAACTCGCAAATAGTCACAATCATAAAAAAATAGTTGAAATACTCTACTCTTAATTGAAAGGAAATTACCGCTAAATGAGACGAAATATCAAAATTAAAAATTTAAATCCACCAAGGCGCCATACGAATGAGTCTGAGCAACCACCAATATTTGCTTCAAGAATTACATGATTTTCATTTCCTAATGTTAATTGTTTCTTTTAGGTAGATCTCTTCGCTTTTTTAACGGCAAAAATTTCCCAAATAAATTACTGTTTAATTGCTATTGCCAAACAGTGGGGTGCTCACGTTATGTCGCTTATCTAGTAGCAGGTAATCTTTCTTTTCCACGTCTGTCCCTAATGACGTCTGCTTGCATGCGTTTGTGTCTGTAATAAATGTGTGGTTTAATGACACGTCTGTCCGCATGTTTTTTACGGCGTAATGTATCATATACGGGTAAAAGGATTGTGATCTCATAGTGGCTGAAAATAGTTTATGGGTAGAGCAGAACAAGTAAGAGTTGGTTATATATTTTGATAATCAGAAGTTGATGAAAGAAAGAATGAAAATCAATTGAGGTAAATTGTGGTAAGTGACAGATACTAAAGTAAAGGAAGAATATTTGAAGAGGCGAGAATTAAATTAGAATAGAAAAGAATCAAGTTGTGTTGTAAGATTAAGTGGATATTCAATTAACGATAGTTTAACTTTAGTTTTGATTCAGTGAATTTAATAGTATAAGAGAAGGTAGTGTAAGAGTGAAGTAAAAGTATTTTCATTATTACATAAATACAATAGAAATAATAGAATTGGAAGAAATACGTCAATCATATATTAAATATTTCCGTTTGCTTTTCTTATTTATCATTGTTATAGTTGGATTATCGAAGTCTTGTATAATTCCATCGATAGTTTCTCAATAACTCAGGAAATATAGAGAATTCAAATCTTTATAGTTGTTTAATTTTTTAAATATATTAAACTCAAATAGACTAAAATTTTTTGGTTTTGAAGAATTAGAAAATAATTAAGTATTTGAGCAACTCACTTCATTTATAGAAATGAGGTCGGAAAGATTAAATAAATTAATTCAAAGCAATACGAGCAGTATCAATGATAATATGATGATCTATGGTGAGAACAGTCGGAAATTAATTAATCAAAACAATTCACAAGGTGTTAACGTTCAAGAAACCAATATCAAAAATACAGGTATAGTTATAAATAAACCAATTACAAGAAGTATGTCGTCTTCTGGAAACCATCTTAATTCATCGAACATCTCTGCAATTAATCAGAAATATTCGACTAGAATTACGGAAAATTCCAAAAATTCGAATGCAGGGAAAGTGGGTTCTCGTATAGGTCCAGGTACAAATTATGGTGATAAGATTATCGATAAGGAAAATAATTCGGGAAAAGAGAATACGAACAATTCGTGCACCTTTGCCGAAAAACAAATCAAGACTGTTGGAGTTCAATATACTAACACGCTAGAAAAGGTAATAAATATAGATATGAATAATACGGATGCATGTTATTTTTCAGAGTATGCAGAAGCTATATATCAAACTTCAAGGGATCGTGAGTCAAGCAAGGAATCGTTACTATTTACTGCTTCACAGGTAGTGTCTGCACAACCGAGTGTAGGAAAGCAAATATTGGAGTGGAAAAGAAGTGGTGTGAATTTGCTTTTCGGATTGCAAATAACTTTTAACGTTCCTGATGAAGTTACTATCATAGCAAATTCTATGTTGGATCGTATTTTAGGGCTCAAGCATTTCCAAAGGGCTTCTGAAATGACCTTGGTAAGCGCTACATGCTTCTGGATTGCTCTCAAATACGAAGCTGCTTATGTACAAGGTGAAAATTTGAAGATACCTCCACTACCTGCATTGAGTGATGTGGCTGAGAAATGCGGTCTTAATATTGCCGCCATATTATTTTGTGAAGGAGTTGTTTTAGATGCTCTGGATTGGAGTATAGAATTTCCAAAGCCAAGTGACTATATCAAGCGCTATTGTCTAGTATTTAAAGATCAATATATTGGAAATAAGGCGTCTAGAGTTGAGAGTTTGTCTATATATTTGTCACATTTGGCGATTCATGAACCTGCAATGATGGGAGTTTGTGCATCAAAATTAGCATGTGCATGTTTAATGCTAGCACATAAAATAGAAGGGGTAGAAGAAAGCTGGGCACCAACAGTAGAATATTATACAGGATATACTAGGGAATCTTTAAAAGAATTAACAAGATATATGATAAGTAATTTAAGGACAATTCGCAATACAGAAAATGGTGAGAGTCATGCCTCTCCAAGTCATTATCAAAACGTTAGGAAAAAATGGTGGAGCTCATGGGGTTCAAATGAGTGGGGTTAAATCGAAAATGACAGAATTCAAATATTTCGAACTAGAAATATTAGTTAATAATACTTCATGTAGCATTAATTAGCGTCTCTTCTAAAAGCTGATGTTTTAATTTTTTTATAACATTTAACCTTTTTTCAGATTCACTTATAAAGATTTTTGTAAAATGTATTTTGTAAATGTTGGCACTTAAAGGTTAGGTTGAGGTTCATTTTTTTTGAAAATCACGACTATTAATCTTTGATCTATTAATTTTGAATATTTAAGCAAATAGAATCTAAATATCTAAATTAATGGATTTCAGTTAAAAAAAGTTGCAGACAAATAGACCTATTTAGAATTTTTTTTCTTGAATTTATAGAAATTTTTTGTAGAAACCCACTTTGACCAAGGTAAGAGAATTATCTTTGAGTAAGGAAATAATTTTCTGTAACCCTCAATTGCGTTTTTAGCTTGTTGAGCTGTTTCCATCTCAGCAAATCCATAATGTCTAATTTAAGAAAAAAAAAAGTTATTTAAATAAAACAAAATTCAATTCAAATAAAATACCTCCTTTATCGGAATAAAATAAATCTAGAAAATAAAAAATCAAACTTAAAATTATTACGAATTAGTATTGATTTCTTTCATTTCCAAGATTCACCAAATTAAATTATTCCAATAATAGTGGCCAGAATTAAAAAAACTAACCTTCTAATATTTGAATTACTTACTTTAGGTAATCTAACAATTAAAACGTTTCCAAACACTTCAAGAAGTTTCTTAATATCCTTATAAGTCCATTTTTTAGGTATCCTTTTAATAAAAATCATTCTTTCCTGAGGAATAATTGAACAAGAATCCAAATCAATAGGGATAAAACGATGAATAGTCTGTGTATCCAGCTTTATAAAAAGTAATTTGGAAGATGAAAGTGATTCAATTATTTCTTGAGTAGAAACCTGTAAATTAATATTAACAATTATTAGCAAGTTAAACATCGAAAAAATAAAAATATTACAATAATTGGTCTTGAAATGCAAGTATTTTAAATTAACCTACCTTAAGTTTTATCATTTCATTAAATGTACAGATAAAAGATATGGGGATGCCACAATCTTTTTCATTATTAAGTTCTGCAATTTTGTCCCTAATATATCGATCATGTCTTATATTTGAATCACTTAAATAAAACTCAACTTGTTTTTTTATTTTATCTCGTCTATTTTCAGTAATCATAAGAAAAGATCTGAATATCAATTATCTAAATTTAATATTTGAAGTCTTAAATAAGAGCTATTTTTAATTAAACAATCAGTTATTCATTATTTTTTAATTCAAAGTGTCACCAATTTAAATGTTCAAGTTTAATATTACTGCGCGAAGATAATATCAAATAAATTTGTATAATAAAATATTTACATGAGAAGGAGATTCCTGAATGAAATAATTAGTATATCGATTTAACTGAATTTAAATGTGAATAATCTAATTTTATATTGTAATTTAAATTGAATTAGAGCATCTTATATTAGATAAATTTAGAATGAACATATCAAATTTCTAAAAACTCTTTTTTTTCTAAATAAGACCTTCCAATTTAGATTTCTACATCAAAACTCCATCCTCAATTGATTTGTTTCCTAATTTTTATTTCTTGAATATTTTTGTCACTCGATAAAACTATAATATTTTTAATTGATGAACTTCTCTGATCAATAATGTAATTTACAATTAGTTCTAACCACTTATTACTTTCCATACTAATGTTTAAATGCAAAATCAAGGTTTCGTAATATTCGGAATATAATATACAATGTCCCAAAAGCACAAGTTTTTGGAAATTCGAATAACTCAGCAACTTTTCAGAACTAGTATTTGAAAATTTTGTTAAGCATTGAAATTCATTTTCAAAATTAAAATATTTCGTATTTGAATGTTCATTTATATATCCAAATTCAATATTTTTGTTTATGAATTTACAATTTAATTTGTAAAATTTGTAAAAATCTATTATGCTTAAATTAAAGAGATTTTTAGAACTGTTTTTAAAATTATTGGGAAGCAAATTTGTGATTTTTAACACGTTTAAAAGTTGATTTGTAAAAAATAGATTTTTTGGGTCAAGTATTTTTTTTAGACTCCAATCAAAATTTAAGTAATTATATCCAGAAATTACAACGACTTCACTTAAACTAAAAGTATTTGCCTTCATTCGTAAAAAATCCCAAAAAAATAAGCGAGAATAATTGGACTCAAAAATTATTGATTTTTCAATAAGAGTTGAAGAATTAACCAAATATAACATCTTATTATTAATCTCCAAAAATTCATTCACTAAATGAATAAAATTCTTGTTTTTTAAAGAAGATTTTGATGTAGGGCTCGAAAATTGTAGCTCAAAATCGTTGGAAAAAAGTGATTCTGAATTGGAAGAATTGCTATATGTTTCTTTAAAAGATTCATTAACTGAATAAATATTTGTTTTTAAGGAAATATAGTTTGTTCTAAACGAAAAAAATTTTTTTAGTCTTTTAATTAAATATTTGAAATTTGTTTCAAAATATTCTTTACCTGGTTTGGAATTGTCTGATCCTTGAATGGAAGTTGAATGTGAAACGAGTAATAAAAGTGGAAAGGCAAATATTAATTGGTAATTTAAATGTTGACAATTCTTTATACAACTCAAAATCAAAATTATTAAATAAATCAAAAGACTTGAAAACAATGAAGCAACCTGTATTCTTTGAATATAAGTATTTTTAGATTGCAAAATATCAAATTTAACTTTTAAAGATTGAATTATCTTATTTTTAAACCAAGCAGAAATGTTGTTCATTTTTAAATAATAAAAAAGATCATATGAATCACAAATTAATACTGGTTTTTTGGAATAAATTTGGAATTTAGAATTTTTAATAAAAAACTTTTTAAACTTATCAAGTATATTTATAATCAATATTGAGAACAAAGTATTAAAGATTATTGATGTAAAATCAACTTTTAAAGAATAATTGTTTGAAGCCATATAAATCATTATTAACAATAAATTCATGTTTCTGATTCTATTTAAATAATAATTTATTGTGAATTGCTTTTCTGTATATATCTCATTAAATAAACGAAAAAGAAAAATCCTTTTCTTAATATAAATATCATTCATAAAAAAAATAGGATTTTCTGAATATTTTACAAGCATTAGTAAATATTCAAAATAATTACAATTAAAAAATCGAATTCCATTAAGTTCTTTAAATGAAACAATTATTAGTATAATATACTTTAATATTATTTCTATTAAATAAAAAATACTAAAAATTGCAACCAATTTGAAACTTAAATTTAAATTAAAGGTACTTGAATAATCCATTATAACTTTATTTTTTAAATCATCATTTAATTTTATATTTGCCTTTTTTTGCAAACTATTTTCTACAAATTCTGAAATAATTAAAGCGTTTTTGAATCCTATTGGTTCAATTCTAGGAATACTTACTAATTGTTTTTCTCTAAAGTATTTTTTGTAAAATAATGAAGAATTTTTCAAAATTTGTTCTCCATCATACAAAATAAAATTTGAAGATGAAAAGTTTTTGTCCAAAGAATTTTGCCAAAATCCAAATAGTTTTTCTTTGAAATATTCTGCATTATCAATTTTAAAATTTAATTTTATGTCATTTGTCGAATTAAATGAATCAATTTTATTCCCATTTAAAAATAAAGAATATATAGTCATATAAAAAAGTAGAAAATTTCCCATTTCATTTATTCCAGTATTTGAAGTTAAATTTATTGTTGAAATTGAAGAACTAAAAGTTAAGATTTGAAATAAAAATAATTGCGTAAAGTCTGAAGTTTTGCAAAAATCATTTTTGAAAAAATTTTTGAAAATTGAAAATTTAAAAAATAATATCATAAATCCCAATAAATATATCAAAACAATATATTTTTTTTTTTAGAAATTTTTTAATTTTCAATCTTTCAAAATTATTTTTTTTTGAAGAGAATAAATTGGAATTTATTTCATAATTACTTTCAATTGATAAAATTTTGTTGATCTCATTATCTGCAGATAAGTTTAAATATAAAAATTTTTCTTTATTAAGTTCATAATTATTCCTTAAAGAAAAACTAAAATCTGAAAGTCCTCTTTTATCTATAAAAAGAAGTCTTATTTTGCAATTTTGTTCATTGGCTAAACACGATAGAAACGGCTCCAAATCTTCATTAACTGTTATAATAAAAGATAATTTGTAATCTTTAAATTTTGAAACAAGGTTTTTCATAATTTTTAAAGATTTAAATGGAATTAAAAGATTAAAAATGTCATCCAAAATTATAATTGAACCAAGATTACATTTATCAAGTAATATTGAATAGAACATTTGTGACAATTGTAAAAAAATTTTCGCTTCAACAAATTCTTGTGTGTTTCTAATGTTGAAAATTGGTTTAATCATAGCTAAATCTTCTTTTCTTATTTCTGAGACTTTCAACGATGTTTCATCAAACTTAAAATATTTTTCTAGCATGAATGATTCAGTTACTAATCGAAATAAATTTTTATCAAAAGTTTTTCCACAAGTTACAAAATCTAAAAGGTCAAAATCAAAATCTAAGTTATCCTCACAAATATAAGAAATTAAATCCAACATTTTTCTGTTTAATAGGTAAATTTGAGGTTTTTTGATTATTTCCAAGTGATCATTTGTCACTTTTTCATTACAAACAATACCAGGAAATCCAGACAAATATTTACTTAGTAAACTTTTACCAGAAAGATCTCCTAAAATAACAACTAATTCGCTTTTTTGAATAGACAAGTTGATATTTTCTAACTCTAAAACGGAATTTTCGGAGATATTTTGATAATTATTCCTGATAGAATATTGATCAACATCTTTTATAAATTCCACAGCTTCTTTTTTATAAAATAAAAAAGTAATATTAAGCAAAAATTTTTTGATTTGCGAAATATAATTAATTTCATCATTTCTACAAGATTTGAAATATGAAAGTTTTAATTTTGCAAAGTTCAGTAAATCCACAGTATTATTCGTTTGATTCAATATAGAAATTTCCAAATTAATATCCATGTGATTATTTTTAAAGTCTCTTAAATCACTCATTTCGTCTACTTCAGCATCACTTATTAACATAAGTTGGTTTTCAAAAATTTTGGAAGGTAGTGAATCTTTAAACTGATCTATATATGAGACATAATTAGGAAACAGCATTTCCGATATTAAATTAATTAATCTTTTTACCTTAAGATTGAAATTTAAAGTTTTATTTTTTGATTTTTCAGGAACATTCAAACAATCATTTTTTTTAAAGTGAAATTCTTGAATTTGTTCTTTTTTAAAATATTTGCAAAGTTCAATAATTTGCTTGTAACTAACTAAAAAGTTTACTATAGGACCAACAAATCTTATTGAACAAATCAAATACAAAGATAACCACAATTTTAGGGAAAAATAGTTGATATTATGTTTTAATAAAATTTGGTATTGATCTTGAGAGTTGTCTATAAGATAATTGACAATATTTAATGAAGAATACAAAATAAAAAAATATTTTATTAAATTAAACATATGATAAGTTAAATACTCAATTATATACTTTAAATTAAATGTTCTTTTGAATTTATCAAAAAACAAATCTTGATGATTTTGTAATAAAAAAAAAGTTTTGAAGTTATCAATAAAATAATTAATTTCATTAATTAAATATATTTTTTCTGGAAGAATAGAAAATTTAAGTTTAATATATTCGAATATAGAAGAAACTATAATTACTAATATCAAGATAAGTATAACTTTTAAAGAGACCCAAAATTCATTGAATAATAAATAACCAAAAAGAAAAAGTCTTATAGGGCATAATAATAAGTTAATAATATATAAAAATCCTGTTTCTAAGGAATAAGAAAAATCCATTGAATAAAATTCTGGAGAAGAAAATACTTGATAATTATTATAATTATTTGGAAAATTTGATATTATTTCTTTTTCTATACCCAAGAAAATGGTATTTGAAATATTAAGTAGGAAATAAAAGAGTTTAAATGTAAAGTAGGATAAAAAAAACGTTATTATCCACTGAAGATTATGAATAAAAAATTCATTTTTCCAATTCATCATTATAATACATGATATTATTAAGATAATGTCCATAAGTACCAAACGAACGAAAATTGATAATAATATAAAAAATAATTGATAATAATCAAATATATTTCTGTATGGAAGAAACCAGTATTTTAAACTAATCTTATTAAAATAATTCGTTACTTTCCCATAGTACATGCTATTTTTGGAGTAATTTTTACTTGTTAAAACCATCTTCTATAAATACATTTCAGATAGATTTAAAGAAGAAACATAAGGAATTGAACTTAAAATATTACTGCTGTTTCAATTTTGTATTTTTAAACAAATAAATATATATTCTTGTATTTGTAATTCGTATTTATATCATGTATAATACAATCATTAAGAGACTTGGATTTTTTTCTCACGTGACATTCAAAAAAATTTCAATAGCGCCTTTAATTTAACTGTACATGCATAGTGATTTTTTTTTTTTTTTTTTTCTAAACGGTATATTTGGAATAAATTAAGTCACCGAAAAAATTCTTATTACACAAGATGCACAAAAAATTTTTTAAAAATAGATTTACAAATTATCATTTTTAAGTTATCTAAATCTGAAAATAATTTACAATTGTGTTTTAGAATTAAATGTAAAAGTAATCTAATATATTAATTTTTCATTATTTTTGTAGTGTTTAGTATTTACTTGAATAAATTTTATAAAAACTGCTGTTTTTTAGTTTCAAAATAATTGAAATTGATTTTGAAAATTCAACTTTTCAAAGAATTAACAATTTTTTTTGAATTATTAACGGCATTTAACATTTCATTCAAACTCTTAAAATCATTGACTTCAATTTCTTTGTGAAAGTGTTTCATACTTTTAAAAAAATATTTGTTTGTTTCTGACGTGCTTTTCCTTAATGGTATATTTTCATATGAATTTTTACCACAGTCAAAATCACCATTAATTATTTTTTTGCAAAAAATTTCAATCTAATTATTTTTAATATTAATAAATTTGTGAAGTATATTAAACTCACTTTATTGTATTCCGGATTCAAATCTTCGAAGTAAGAAATTATTAAATGAGACATCGAGCTTATTAAATCTTTATAAAATAAATTTTTCAATAAAATTTTATAAATATCACTCGTCACACATATTTAAGAAAAAATATCAAAAATTTCACACGAAATTTAATTACATAAGTTTATTATTTGTTGAGATTAGCAAATTTAAATTCTAAATATTGATAATTTATTTTGTTTGAAGATTCCCCTAACTCATTTGTTCACGAAATTAATTTAAATAAAGTTATTGATTAGAAAACAATTTTTATCTTTTATTAGATGAAGCGAAAAAGTTTTCACAACTGTTAAATTTCTTCATAATATTTGCTTGTCTATACCATTCACCAATTGTAGATGCACTTACGGATTTTATAGGTGACATTTGACATGCATTTTTTTGAGACTGAGATGCTTTTTGTTGGTCCGAATTTGTTTCATAAATTTGTGCACTTTTGATGTTATCTTTTGAATGTTTAGCAGGAGTTACAGATTGTGTTAAAGACTTTGTTCTAAATTCACTTGAATTATCTGTGTTTAATTGATCTCCATTTTCTATGAATGCCCTACAATTTTCTTTTGAGATTTTACCTAAAATTGAAGGGGAAGAAATCGATTTTTTTATTTCATTTACTTGTTTTTCATGTGATAAATTACCAAGTTCAGTCTGAGCATGGATTATTTTTGAATCATTATTTGCTATTGATGTAGGAGATGTAATATTTGTATTATTGCCTAAAGTGTTAACAGGTTGTCGATTCATAATTATAGGTGTAGTTACTGGCATATATTCTGCTATTGGTGGTGGAGTAATTAAAGTAGGTCCTGATGCCGAATAATTAATATTAGATTTATATTGATGGTTGATATGAGGAATAGATTCACTTATTTGATAATATGAATATTGCTGATTTGGTAACAAAGATGACAGTTGTTGTATGCCAAATGATGAGTTTTTATTAATTGGGCTTAGTTGTTGAATGCTATTTAAATTTCCATAAAATGTGGATGAAGCCAAAGAATTGTTCTTTTGTGAAGTCGCTATTTCGTTTATAGAAGTTGGATAATTCATTACATAACTTTGCAATTGCATTCCTTGAGGTTGTTTTGAGTCAATTACTTGAATCCTATTGGAAGAAAATGTGATTGGACTTTGCATATAGTGGTGAATGCCTGTTGATGTTGAAATAGATTGTGGGGCATTTGGATGACTAATAGATTGATTATTTGATGAAGTACGAAATTTACTAATAGGTGATGCAACTACGAGTGTTTGTCCTTCTGAAGGTCCTAGGTTACAACTGTTTTGAGTTCTCAAGCTATTTTCAATGTTATTTAATTCTTCGTCTTCGTGAGTATTAACAAAATCTGCTAAAGTATATAATTTTCCTCTTGATACAATTCGAAGAAGTGGCTTATTTTTGTCAATTCCTGGTTTTGTAACTAGTTTCGCTTCAACCATTAATCTTCCGTAAACATATGTACCTTGTTTTACTCTTGTGAAAAATATCTTGTTTTTTCTACTATTTGTGAAGGTTGCAATTGCTCTATCAATAGGATCATCTGATACGGGAATGTACTTCATATTTTCGTCACTAATTTCTTCCACGGAAAATTTTAAATCACCTTCTTTAACTAATAATGATTTATTAGAAGTAGAATTTGTTTTAGTAGATGTAGATTCTGCATTATTTTTTGTAGAATCTTCTATTTCAACAGTATTATGTACTGTATCGTTATTTCTGATATTATCAATATTTATAGAATTTTCACAGGAATTCGAAAATTTAGTTTGTTTTTTATCTATAGAACTTGTTGGTTGTGAATTCTTGTTTTCAACGGTAGATATCTTCGAGTTATCATGATCATTTAAGTTAGCAAATTGGCTTTTATTATTATTACGAAGTTGTTCGCACATTATCTTCAATTCCTCTATTTTACTTTGATAATTCGAATTCAAGTCATTTAAATTAGTAACTCTTTTTTTAAGTTGTTTATTCTGGTCTTTTTGAATCTTTAATTCCTTATCTCTTTTTTCCAAGTCATTTTGCAAACTGTTAACTTTAATACAGAGATCTTTTCTTATTTGTTGACTATCTCTTAATCTATTTACAAAATCCCTATTTTTTGAGCGCAGTTCACGTATTGTACTTTCATATGAAGTTAATCTATTATTAAGTTCTGCAAGTATCCCGGCAGTTGAAGCAGTATCTTGCAAAGACATAATTAAATTAAATCCTTTAAATAAGGTCAAAAATGATTCTTTATAAGAAAGAGATAAATTATTAAATAACTTTTTCCACTAGCTCAAATATTTTTATTTACACACTATGTCATTAAATTTCTTACTATAGACATTACTGTGTGAAAATAATATAGATACTTTTTGTCCCCAATTTAAAAAATTTTTCATTAAAATTTAGATTTAAATATCACT
Source organism: Cryptosporidium baileyi (assembly GCA_001593455.1). Taxonomy (NCBI): domain Eukaryota; phylum Apicomplexa; class Conoidasida; order Eucoccidiorida; family Cryptosporidiidae; genus Cryptosporidium; species Cryptosporidium baileyi. The sequence goes on from JIBL01000084.1 coordinate 107,999, forward strand.
TAAATTACTCTTAAGTAATATAAATTTGAATGTAAGAAATATACAATTCTTATTTTAATATTAAAAAGTTAATATCTTGTTTTTATTCAAAATGAATGACGGCATTTAAAGATCTACTCCAAAAAGATAATTAAATTTTTGAATATTTTATAAAAAATTATTTTAGTTTTTCGAATTCATTTTTAATATAATTTGTATTTCAAATAGCGCTAGCTCTTTTTCTTATTCTCTTATTTAAAAAATCCAAATTTTAACCAATTAATAGATCAACGAGAAGTTGTCGGTATAATTGTAGTATAATTCTAAAAAGATTTAGCTAAGACTATTGCTGACTTCGTGTTGGAATGAATTATACGATTTTTTTGGTAATATTCAGTATATATAAATCAAATTTTTAATTGTGTCAAAGATGATTAATTAAAATTGTGAAATTGTCATATACAATGAATTCAAAATATGGAGAATATTTCAATGCATATAAAATTTTGAATATAAGGATAGGAGCATCTGCAACTGAAATAAGATCTGCTTATCGCAAAAAGGCAAGGAGCATTCATCCAGACAAAAATAGAGGAAGTGATGAAAAAACTGCACACGAGAACTTCACAAAATTAAGAAATGCCTACACAATATTGTGCGATGAAGTTACAAGAAAAAAATTTGAAGATTATTATAATAAACTTGGAGTTGGACAAGAGAGATCTAGATCAACGAATGCCGATGACTCAAAACATGTATATAGAAGAGAAATGGAAGCGAGGAAGTCCAAAAGAAAATCAAAAGATAAGTCCAACTCACAGTATTCAGAAGAATATCTAAATAGATTACGTGAAGAGTCTCTGGATATAATAAATATTTATCAAGATATGTTAGATTCAAATTCAAAAGGCGCAAAGACCAAAGATCAATTAGATACGATTCTAAAGCAGACATTAGATGAAACGGACTTCAACAAAATTGTGGAAGAATTCCATCTCTTTGAAAAGACGGTGTTGGAAAAACTAAAGATTATTGCAACAAGATTGTAATTAACAATTTATATCAAATTTTGGAATCTTCAGCTTTCTAAAGAGACGCATTGCTACGAAGCAAGCAAAGAGCAGTTTGGCGCTACGAGACAGAGTGTCAAAATATTTAATGTCTATAATTAAAATATTTGAGACAATATTCTCTTGCCTAAAAATTGAAAATAAATTGGCTTTTGGATACAGCTGGTAATATTAAATTTAAGTACAACTAAAGACAATTCCCAGTCTTTAATACTTAGTGTTCTTTCATACCTTAGATTAAGGACAGTGCTCAATCTCAATTCTTGATCAAAATGCCAAGTAAACGTCGTAATAATGGTCGTTCTAAGAAAGGACGTGGTCATGTAGTAGCAATACGATGCAGTAACTGTGGAAGATGTGTTTCTAAAGACAAGGCAATTAAACGTTTTGTTGTAAGGAATATTGTTGATGCATCTTCTCAAAGGGATATTCGTGACGCTTCAGTTTACTCAACTTACGCCTTACCTAAGTTATACAACAAAATGTGTTATTGTGTCTCATGTGCAATTCACTCAAGGACAGTTCGTGTTCGTAGTGTTGCAGACAGAAAGATTAGAACAAATCCGAATTCTCAGAGATTCAAGACCCAGGTCTAGAACAAGTGCACAGAGATCTAATTCTTATTCTGCAGAATTACAATATAGGTCTTCTTCACATTGAAGTCTTCAATTTAGTAACAATTCTGTTTAAGTCCCTATCTGTACGCTTAAAGACTAAATTATAGTTGAATAGATAATCTTAAGTTTAAGATTCTTTCTAACCTATTTCGAATTAACTAATATAATCTAATTTACTTCGTTCAATCGAAACAAAATTTAAATGTAGATTTTTTTGAGAGCCTTTAATAAGTCACTTTTAAAATACAAATGCATCCTAAATATTCACATTTATAAGATATTAAATAATGTCTTCTGATCTTCTCACTAAACAATATAATCTCATATCTAAGGAAAAGTCGCCGACAAGGTTCTTATCAGCAGTTAGTGACATTAATAAACCACCAAAAGAAGCATACAAACTTCTTCTATCTGACTGTTTCTCTTCAACACGATAAATTTTGCCATACATTACATAGTCATATTGATCCATTAGAGTTTGAGGTCCTGAATTATCCCATACAATATCATTAGGATTTGCTGAAACTTGTGAGGACAAGCCTATATATAAGCTTTCTTTCTCTCTTATAGGAAAAAGTTCATTATTGATATCTAATATTAAATCTGCATCGAAACCGACACTTCTACCTCTTATTCTCGCAATACGGTCAAATTTTCCACTATCTACCGTATTAATAACAAATCTATCTTCAAATAAGCACGATGGCAAAGACATAGGATTATTTGAAATAAATTTAAATTTATTTAAATATACAAGTCTATTTTTTGCAAGTTGAAAAGATGTTGAATTACCCGCTCTAAAATCAAGTTTAAATGATAAATGTTATTAATATAATATTTTTTTGTAAAAATCTTTAAAGTTAAATAAATATGACCATCGGTATTCCAGTAAAACTTTTATATGAAGGTCTTGGTCATATTGTTACTATTGAGATGAAATCAGGTGACCTTTATAGAGGTGTATTAGCTCACGTTGAAGACAATATGAATTGCATGTTGGAAGATGTTAATGTAACGATGAAAGATGGAAAACCGATAGCTCTTGAACAATGTTATTTGAGGGGAAGTCAGATTAGATTTTGCATACTTCCAGATATGCTAAAAAATGCTCCTATGTTTAAGCTTGCAGCTAATGCTAAAAATAGAGCAACTGTTTTGGGTGCAGCTGGTAATAAAAGGGCATTTGCTGTGAGATCTATTAGTTCTAGAGGTACAGGAAGAGGGAGACAAGGCAGAGGAATGCCTATAAATCATTAGAATATGTTTTTAATATCTTGAGACTTATATATTTATTAATATTTTAGCGATTTATTTCTTTCTATAATTGAGCTAAATATTATTTAAATTCTGAACCCGATTTAATTTGTTCTAAAATATATCTTCTTGAAAGAATAATTTAAAATGACAACCATTGAAGTTTAATTATAGAATTATTTAATTATTTTGCGGAATAATTTGAAATTGTATAAATCGTTCACTTTTGACAACTTTTAATCACTTTAATATTTATTCCCACTCTCTTCTCATATAAATCTAATATTAATTGTTTGTTTTTGAAGAAGCTAATTCCCATTATAATTTCGTTTTGAGAATTGTGTTCTTTAATTCCTAAACACCACCATTTATTTCCATTGTTGTATAAATATGAGTTATAAAACCAATTAATGGTTTTACGTTGACCAGCAAATTCTAATTGAATAATTGGAAATAAATTGTATATACTAGATAAATTTTTCCAGCACAGAGATTGATTTGTAATTTGACATTTTTTCGATTTCATTTGATTAATTAAATTGCATATTTTTGAGAATTCAAATATTAAATCATTATAAATTTTAGATGGTAGATATGTAAATGTTGATCCTAAATCTATTATCGCATTAATATTATCTATGTTTTCATTTGAATACTTGTTATTTATAATAATATTTTTTAATTTTATTTTATAAAAAATAGAAGGATAAATTAATGGAATCCAAATTATATTTTCAAGTTGGGTTTTGGAATTAAAATCACTATCTTCAACTATTTTGTAATTGTATTCTCCAATTTTTATTTTACCACCAGTTTCTAGTAGACATAATGAGATAACTATTTTATTAGAATTTTTTAAATTTAAAAGTTTTTTTGTAGAACTTAAAAGAGTATGAACAAAATTCATCGAGTTATCAGAATTTTTTTTAAGTCCAAGACCCAGTATTCCTGAAGCATTTTGTTTTAAAAAGTTTTTTGTTTCGAAGTCATTACAACCAATGAAATCATATTTGAATCCGAGCAAATTTCTATTTTTTTCTTGTTCATTTTGCTCGAATCTTAAAATATCAGAAAAATATTTTCCAGATATACTGCTTCCCTCACTAAAATAATAAAAATAACTACAACTATTATAGTTATCTGAATTTTGGTATTTACATTTGATACTTGAAGATGATTCTGAAATATTGAAAGGTGGGTATTCGTGAGAACCACAATTTAAACATTTGGAGCACGATAAACTTATTTGAGAACTCCCTGTGTCAATTATTAAACTTTGTTTCTGCGGAGGAGTTCCAATATAAATATTGGAATAATAATAACCTTGCTTGTTAATTGTACCAAAGAGATTAATACTATAGTAGCTTTCTGCAACAATAAGTTTTAATTCAAAATTTATCAAAATCAATTTACAAAATAAAAAAAATTTTTTAAAAAAGTATTCATTATTCATTATTTTACTTTAATCTGAATTAGATTTTTATTTTTTATTTTTAAAAAATTAGTTTTAAATTCATTGGGGTTAAACCCAAAAAGTATATTAAATTCAGAATTTTTCTTTAATTTAAATCTATTACATTATTTATTAACATATTTCCATGTATTCACAATAATTTTTATGTAAATTAATTACACAAGTTTGGTCCTCGTAAATAATTAAATAGAATCAAATTGCAATAATTTTTAATTTTTCAAAAGTTTTACTTCAAGGACAAATTTTATAGTGAAAAAAAACGTTATTTTGTAAAAAATAAAAAGTAATTACATTTAATTTATAAAAACGCATTTTATAAGCAGAGATTAGAAAAAAATCATAAATGAAAATAATCTTAAAGTACTTAAATTACTTTGATTAATTTGATTATTAAATAAATAAATCAAAATGAATTCTGAAATTATTTACAAAATTAAATTCAGAATTAAAAATTTAGCGCAACTTGAAAAAAAAAGATAATGAAAATAAAAGTAATGAGATATTATCAAAACTGATAAACGTAATTATCTAATTTTTGAAATTAGTATCCTTTAATTAAGGATACACACTTTCTGATTAAACGGTTGAGTTATGGTTTTGTTAGAAAAATCAGGAGTAATTGGAGTTGAAGATGATGTGGTTTGGAACATAGCGTCTCACCCTAAAAATAGAATAATAGCTTCTTGTGGGAACAGCGTAACTATTTGGATGGATTCATGTCTTAAGGATCACGACTGGTTCAATTATTCTGAAAATGAATTAGAAACTTATAATGAAGTTAAGTGGGTAAAAACGCACGAATTTGGGAATTTGGAGCATAGTAAATTGATCAGAAAAATTTGTTGGTCTCCATGTGGAAACATGCTTGCATGTGCAAGTTTTGACAGCACCATTTCAGTGTGGGAGTTCGTTTCAAAAAATTTGGGTTGGATTAGTGTCTGCAGAATATTAGGTCCGGAGAGTGAGGTGAAATGTGTTGATTGGAGCATCTATGACAATATGATAGCGGCATGTTGTAGGGACAGAGCTATATGGATATTCTCCTTGATAATGGATGACAACAGAATTAAAGGAACACCAATAGAATATGATTGTGTCGGAGTATTGACTGCACATACCAACGACATAAAGAAGGTAAAATGGCATCCCGTAATACCTATGGTTTTGATTTCTTGTTCTTATGATGAAACAATAATAGTATGGGCCCCTTCACAATTATTAGATAACAATGAAAAACAGAGCTCCGATTGGGTAAAATACTGTGTACTCAATGGTCATACTTCTACAGTTTGGGACTTTGCATTTTGCCCTAGTGGAGAATATTTAATATCGTGTTCAGATGACTCTAGTATTATATTATGGCGTAGCAACAAAAAGGACGTTATTATTCCAAAGTTTAGTAGTGAAATAAATTCGGCTCTTACAACTACATTTAAACTCATATTTCAAAACTCTAGTTATATAAAGAGTTTATCAAACTACACACAAATTAATCAATTAAGTGAATTCATTGAAAATAATAATAAAGATTTATATTCTTATCCTATTTATTCTGTAGAATGGTGCAAATATTTAAATTTTATTGTTTCTGCTTCAGCCGACAATAGTTTAAATTTATTCCACTTGGACAGTTTTAACAAACTAAAACATATCCATCGAGAAAAAGATGCTCACAAAGGAGAGATAAATGCAGTTTCTTGGTTAAATAGTGGAAATAAGAACGAATTTGTTTCTTGTGGTGATGATGGACAGATCATTCTGTGGAAAGTACAGATGAATTAATTGTATTAACTACTTTCTGACTTTTTTGTTAGGTCTTTGCGACCAACTCTTACTTCCTACTACTGTGCAATTTATTGAAACTTGACAAATTACTTCCGTATCATCTCCAATTGGAAGTGGAATTTTATCTCCGAAATACCAGCCAACACTTCCAGTACTAAATTGTCTCGGTGATACAGCAAGTTCCAACTTAGAGTTATTTATAGTTAAATTTAAAGTTTCCGCTTTTTCAAGAAACTCCTCAATAGACATCATGGAAGCTTGTTTTCTTTTAGTAGAAATTTTTTCGGCAGTTTTTACAAGATTATCTTCATTTTCCAAAGTTAATTCTATTTTTTTTCTGTCATTATGAGCATTCTCATCATTCGCAAAAGTTTCTTTAACTAATTTTTCAGAATTTTGCATTTCTGAAATCAAATTGTCTAGAATCTCATTTATTTCTGGTTTTTTGGATTTTAAGCTTTCTGGAGGAAGTTTAAGTGACTTTTCTAATTCCTCCCTAACTTTTCTAAATGTTAATATGTCAAGTTTATCAGGTGTTACAATGTTTTTAAGATGTAAAAGTATTTCTTTTTGATTCCACGAAATTGCTTCTTGGTCTTTATTTTCTTCAATTTTTACTTCCATCTTTAAATGTACATTCACATATATATATATATATATATAAATATATATAATGTGGTATAAAGCAAATATATATTTGAATTCTATAAATAATTTGTTTAAATTTTAATTTTATTAAAAAAAAATATTCTTTAAAAATAATCTTTTTTTAATATATTTTATTTCTTTATATTTGGTTTGTGAACTAATCGTTAGAACCCATGCTAATAATATTAATGCTATTTGGCGGTAATCATTTTATTATTTAAGTGATTAATTTGTTATTAAATTCAATTTCAGAGTTGAATTACAAAATTTTGCCATGCTTATTTTTACTTGAAAAAATGGTCCTAGACCGTATTTAATTTGTCCAAACATATTATTGTGAATAAGAATGATTAAATTTTTGGTTTAATTCTTTAAAATTTTATTTTTGCAATTATTAATAAAATATGGTTATTCAATTAGATCAAAGAATAAACTATTTAGAGAAAAAAGTTAGTGAACAGAATGATGCAATAAAAGAGCTTGCTATGTATATGTTGGACATATTGGAGGAAAATGATAGGCTTTGGAAACATTTAATAAAAAATATCAGTGAAAAAAGAGAAAAGGATATCTTTTCGACAAAATTTGAAAATCAAGACAAATTAAGATTTAGATCTAAAACCCCTCCTCCACTTGAGGAGCCAGCAAAGTTTTTAATAGAGTTTTCTAATAATAGATATGGAAACTCAAGACGAGATTCCGAATTAGAAAGATCATATATAAGAATATTAAGAGAAAGAAGACAAAAAAGAAATCAAGTAGGACTTTCAGGGAATAAATCTTTCAAAAGCACTTGTATCTCAAAGAACTATGACGAAAAAACTATAGTTAACAATTAACAATTTAGAACATATTTGTAATAATATGGCCTTAAGAACAGTGGGTAAACTATACAGCTATTAAAGCGATAAAAATTTGGGATTAATCTTGCATTATTAATAGATATTACAGGGTTGTTTCTGATAATTGGATATGAATAATAATTTTGAATAAAACTATTTGCAACATTTGAATAAATGCTTCTTTTTGCTGAATTTTGAAACTGAGGAAAGTTTGCATTCTTTTCAGAATATACTTTATTTTCTGCATAATTAGCTGTATTCGAATTAATAGGATATTGATTAACAAAGGCACAGTAGGGTATTTGGACATATCCTACAATTTTTTCGCGAGATCTGTGATATCTAATTTCCTTTACTTTGCTCTTTAAATTTAAATGCTCATATTCTTTATTATTTAATGTATTTTTATTTAATAACTCGTCCTTCCTCACTAATCGTGCACTGAGGGGAAAGTTTTTGTACCTAGTGCTATGATCTGTTTCCAATATATTTATATTCGATCTCTCACGATATGTCATTGATCCTCTTTTTGCTTGATCTTTAAGATAATAAAATTCATTTTCTTCATTTTCCAAATCTAGCGAACCTTGTTTTGAATTCGAATTTTCTTCATCATCGGAAAGATAGTGACGGTTAGATACATCGTCTATAGTGTTTTTTCCTAGACAGTCTGAAAAGAAAGTACTTCCTTCTTTAATAAAACAATTAGAAATGTCACCTAACTTTAAAGCTGCAACTTTAATTTCGTTCGAGTACATACCATTATTTTCAGCTTGTTTAAAATCCTGTTTATATGCGTTTCCATTTGAAATAGTATTGTTACTATTGGATTTAATTACTTTTGGTGTCGTATTTAAATTATCAAAATGTTTGATTTCTTTAAAAATATTTGTTTCAGTAGAAATCGGTGTATTTGGTATTGTTGATGCAGAATTTGTATTGATACTTTTGTCAAAAAACATTCCATTTTTGTTTTGATTCTCTGATTCCAGTAATTTTTCCATTTTTTCTTTATAAAAAAAATTTTCTTTGAAAGATAAATCTGAATTATCTAAACTATCTATTTCAAAACTAATATCCGTTTGTAATATCTTGTCTTTGTTATTTTTGTCTAAATTAGATCTGACATCTTCGTTTTTCCCAGATGTATTTCTTGAAATAGTTTTAATATCCGATTCACAATTGGAATTGCAATCTGGAATTATAGAGATACAATCCAAATTTAAAATTTCTTTATTTACTAAATCTAGATTTTTTGGAGTTAAAGGTTCGAAAAAATTGTAAGATTCTGTTTCTTTAGTTGTAAATGGTGTAACTACTTTAATGTTTTTATTATCATTTTCTATATACAATTTTTCAATTGTTTCAATTCTGTTCATAGCATTCTTTAAGGCTGATTCCAATCTTTTTAAATTTTCATTTTGCCTGTAAAGCAAACTGTGTATATCATCCATATTTGTTTGTAAAAAAAATCGAAATGATTCTTAATCAAATATAAAATATTAATGTTGCTTATTCATTTAATTAAATCCGATATTTAATCTCAGCGCTAGTATCAAAAAAATGGTCGAGTTTATTCAAATAATAGATCAGGATCACTTTTTCCTTTTATTGATATGGAACATTTTGTCAAAATCTAAATCAAAAAATTTTACTTATTCATTTTTATTTTTTCATAATTTAATGTTAATGCTCTATTTGTAAAACTATCTTTTCGTTATGGAATTTCCTAAATTTGTAACATGAACTAGTGTAAATTCGTCAATATTTTCTAAACTAATTCTAGGAGTATCAAATCCTATTTTAGAATCATCTTTTACTTTACTTAAATTTTCCAATTCATTCTCACTTAGTGGAAAATCAATATTTGCGTTTATATTTGTGTTTACCGTTGAATTCGAAGAAAGTGCATTTTCATGATCGAAACGCGAGTTCAAGTATGAATTTTGAATATCAATATTGTAATCGTAAATATTAGATGATGAATTTAAACCAGAATGATAATTCTTAAATATACCCCAACTTTTTATTAAATTGGATATTTTGTAATTTTTCTTCCTGCTATGTTGATATGTATTAGATCGCGAAAAATTAGAGAATCTTGATCCAATAAACACTGGATTTTTGGGCTTGATACAATTGAAATCATTATAATTACCTTCATAAAAATTAGCGTTTGTCATTCTTCTTTTTATTAGAGTAGAATAAATACGAAGAAATACAGGAGTAGATAGAAGTGATATTACTGTCGTTGCAACGAGTATTAGATATACCTTCCTAGAAATTATACTAAGTGACATTCCTTTGGACGCAAGTACAAATCCAAACTCTCCCAAATTTGCCAACATTATAGATGTATGTGCAGAAATTTTTAAATCATGACCACATATTAAAAAAATAACAAAATTTATGACAAATTTGATAATGGATATAAAAAAGCAAACGTAACATATAGTCCAGTAGTTATCCCAGATAAAGGTTGCATCTATAATTAATCCTATGCTAGTAAAGAAAAGCATAGAAAATATCCATTTCAAAGACTCAGCAGACTGAATAAAATCATGTTTAAATGTGTTAACTTCTTCATCACCAAGTAAACTCGACAAAATAACTCCAGCAACAAAAGAACCCATTTCCATGGATAATCCCAAATACTCAGTTAAGGAAGATATACTTAGTACAAGGCTAATAATTCCAACAAGTATAATCTCGCGATTTTTGGTTTTTAATAAAAAAAATAATATAAATGGAAATATAACAATTTTCACAATGTAAGAAATAAATATAAATAAAATCAATACAAGAAAAGGCTTGATAATCTTCCATATAATACTGCTTGCATATGAAAAAAACATTAATATTTGACTTGGTCTAGTTCTATCAATTTGGATAATATGATTTTGTGATCTAGAAGTATTAGACTTATATTTTGAAATTGTTGAGAAAGATGTACGGTAATTATCATTAGATTGCAATGCAGGGACAAGCGCAAGTATAATACCAAGAAATAAATCTTGTAATATGAGTATACCTATAGTTAGCATACTCTCATTTGATTCAAGTTTTAATTCACCAACTACCACAGCTGTGGAGCTCATAGATATAAATGAACCAATAAAAATACCTTCATTAATTGGAGTACCAACCCATACTGAATATGCACTACAAAACAATACAAATGTTGTTAATGAGAAGAGAGCACAGTAAATTACAGATTTTCCTATAGAAAGAACTCTTTTAATAGAAAACTCAAGCCCTAAAGTGAACAAAATAAGGCATACACCAATTTGAGCTATGGAAATAATTTGAATTGGTTGAGAAATGTATCCAAATCCAGAAGGTCCAACAATATAACCACCAATAATATATCCTAAAAGCAAAGGTAAGCCAATATATTTGCAAATTGTACCAAAAATAAAAGATGAATAAAGTAAAATAACAAATTCAAGAAAAAGTCCATAGTCGCTTTGCAACAAAGATGCATTTGTAGGATTACTTAAAGAGTAAATATTTCCAGAGTTATCAACATATCTATGAATATTATCACTTGGTTGATAATTATGATGGTGATGATGAGACACAAGCTTAGCATTACTACTTCTGATTAAAATGTCGGAATTATTTTTATTACTTAATTTATGTGAATTGTCCAAATTAGCTTCTTCATCAGCCACAACTTCTGAAGGCAAATCTCTTTCTTTAACAACATGAGCAACATTGCCAAATAAAGAGGATTCTTCTTCAAACTTGAAATTATTTGTACAAAGATGATATTGAACTCCATTAAATGAAATTGATAAGGAAACAGTTTCAGCTACTGTCCAAGAAGGACTCTGACATACAATTGACGGAATAAGACTGTTATTTTGAATGCTATCAGCAATGGCTTCCAGATCTTTTTTAGTGCGCTGTTCCTTATTTATGTAGCTCGATAATAAAACTTCAGTATTTTTATTATTTTCTATGGTTAATTTCTTTAAATCAATTCTTCTCATAGAATAAGATGCATCCACAATTTTTGATCTTTCTTTACTCTGGAATAAACATTTTAGATCATCGGAAGCAAATAATCCATTACCAAATATAGTTAGTTCAGTTCCACCAGACATACCAGTATGATTTGGAACTATCATACTTATTATAGGTACAGAATAAAAACGAAATATTAGTGCGTTTGAGCTTTGAAGAACGATTTTTGCATGAGAATAAACACTTACTAACACTGATTTGCCGTTTTCACCTTGGGACAGTTTGCGTGGAATTTCAACTTCTAAAAGTGTGTCGGAAATTGCAATTGTAGAAACAATTTCATATGGACCTTCAGTAACATCGAAATGAACAAAAAGCTTTGGTACCATTGAGAATCCGATTCCATGTATTGACAATTTAATAATTGAATTAATTGGACCATTTGTCGGAGTTAAACTAGTTGCCTGTATAAAAGAAATTTGTGAATCAGTGACTGAGGATATCAAATTGGAGCTTGTTTGATTAATTCTAAAAGTTGCAATAGAATTGTTGTTTATGGAATTAATTATTGGATTTAATCTTTGATTTTCATGTGAATTTAATGAGTTGATAATTCTGAGCATTAAGAAACAAATTAATGAATAAAAAACAGTAAACACAAGATTTCTGTTCATTAAACTAGAAGTACCAAGCTAAATAATTAATTCAAGGATTTTTAATAATGTTTCAGAGATTCCATTATATCTTTGATTCTGTTTGTAAATTTATGATAGTATATAAAGTTTGAGTTACCGCAAATTTATTATGGACAGGAGAACATTCAAAAAAACGAGGATTAAAAAAAATGAACAATTTAAAATGAACTTAAATTTAGGATTTAAAAATTTAGACACATCTTTTTTTTACTGCTTCTTTATAAATCTTGAATGCTGGTAGTTCTATATTATTAGTGTTATTATTTGTCTCCTTGTTCTTTATAATTTCAGATGCCCATTCTCTTTCTGCTTCTAAACAAATATGACGTATTGATCTTCCCGAAAACTTTTTAGTCATTTTTGCAAGCTCTGTTCTTTCTTCTGGCTTTAAATGCTTTGCATATTGTTTAAAAATAAGTTCTCTTTCTTTTTCATTAGGTAGTGGGAAATAAACAGTTGAATCTATTCTATTTATGAAAGCATCATCTAAATCTTTTCTACGGTTAGTGGCACATATAAGTAATGTCTTTGATTCAACAGTATCAAATCCGTCTAATTTTCTTAATAAAACAGATAGAATTTTCTTGGAACCTTCGTGCATAGTATAAGTTTTATCTCTTGAGGATGCCATAGTATCAATTTCATCTATAAAAATAATACAACCTTGTTTAAATTTTCTCGCCAAATCAAATATTTGAGCTAATCTTGTTTCACTTTCACCATACCACTTTGAAACAATATTTTCTAAAGAAACATATATTAGTGGTATTTTAACTACACTTCCAATAATTCTTGCTGAAGTTGTTTTTCCAGTACCTGGGGGACCTTCAAATAGTATTAATTTCGGACGATTACTAGAATCCTTTTGAGCTCTTGTTCCATGTACGATTTTGTCAAGAATATCAGGATGTTTTAAATGAAGCAATATATGCTCTTCTATCTGATTTTTTACTTCTTCATACCCTCCAATAAACTCCCATGGATTTTCATTCTCCTTATTATTTTCTTCATCATTCATATATACCTGTACTCCCAAATCCTCTAATGCAGACACAACTTTATTTTTGTTTATAGGCAGTGGCTTTTTTTCAAAAGAGTCAATATTAAAATCAGGAAACATATTTGCGATGAATCGTTCCATTTTTTTTGGATAAATTTCTTCTATCTGATTAGTGTTAAGTAAATTTGTAAAATGATCAGATTGATTGAAGTCATTAATAAAAGATTCGATTTGTTGAAAAAATTCATATTCCATAGGACTTATTTCAAATAACCTACTGTTTAGTCTTGAAAATGTGTGATTAAAGCGTGAGTTGTCTTTCTGGAAAATAGTTCTTAGTTCTGCATCTTGTACTTGAAAAGAACCAATTAATACACAAATTGCATCCAAATCTCTTTTAAATAAAGCATCAATAGATTTTATATATTCAACTTCAATGTCTAAATTTTTGTCGTTCGGTATATAAATATTTATTCGTGTTTCATTTTCATCAGAATTATTGCAAACTATTTGAATTTTTTTACCAAGACTACTTTCATAAAATTTCCAATCATTAAAAATCGTTGAATTTTGGAAAAGAGAAGAATTTTCATTAATAATATTTAAAAATCGAGTAATTCTACTCACTAAATCTTTTTTATTTTTGATATTCATGTTTATTTTTACATTTTTTTGATTTTCTAAAATACTTAATTTATTGCCATTTTCAAGAGTATTAAGAACTTTCTGAATATCGTTTTTAAATTGCTCAAAAGTAATCTTTGATGGTTCACAATTAACTAACAATGGGTTTAAATGAGTTTTGCAAATTGTCGAATTAAATAATTCATTTTTGTTTGAAAGATTTTGAGAGTATTTTGAAGACTCGAATAATTTATTATCATTTTTCAGTATAGAAGCATTAAAAAATTGTTTTTTTTTGAAACTTATGAGACAGTTAAGCTTTGAAATAAAAAGTGGTATAAGTAAGCTATTTTGAAATGTAGGCATTTTTCTTTAATTTAATTTTAAGTTTCACTAATTATAACTTGAATTCTAGCGCCAAATTGTATGTCATTTACTAACAATTCTTGTCGATTTCTGACGATTATATTGAATTTAAGAAAATTAGCAAATTATTAAAATTTATTATATAATGTCATTTGTTTGTTCTGATAATAATTGTCATATTGAAGATTCTTATGAAATTTTATTGAAGGAAATATATTCAAATTTAAGTACTGAAAGTGTCATTGATATTTGTTGTTCTAAATTTAAAGGAAAGCATATTCATTCAAAGGTGAATATTCCAAAAGATACAAATTTTTTGCAAGAAGTTCCGTTTGTATCTTGGCCGATAAAATCTTCTTTTAAATCTTTAAACGAGACTGTTTTTTGTGAAAATTGTTTAAAAATTAAAAATTCAGACAATTCAAACGAATTTTTAAGTTTACCCGAGGCTGGTTTTGATAAAAATATTTGTGGAAGTTTTTGTTTTAAAAAAATTTCAGGTATAAATTTTGAATCACAAAAATATGATGAAAATTTATTAAAAAATGGATGGAGTTTTTACTTGCAGGGATCAAGAGGGTTGAGTATTCTTAGAGATTACCAAAGTTCCGTAGATCCTTCTGGAGAAATTCCAATAACAGCAGAAGCCATTTCTCGTTGTATTTCACAATTAGCAGCAGATATACACTTTTATTGGTCAGAATTAGGAAGAAAGCCAGAAAATTTGTGTCTTGCATTTAAATTGGGTTGCAAAACTATGGAAAATTTTATTGCTCCACCATTAACTTTATTTCCTGAAATAAACCTTCATTCTCTTACAAATATAATTAGAACTGTACTTGAACAGCCTATAAAAAACGCTTTTTCGAATGATGAGATTGTTAATGCTCTATTAAGTAAAGATACAATAGAGCAGATTCTTGGACAACTTGTGCTCAACTCGCAAGAACTTAATATTTGGGGTTCCAACAATTCTGATTTAAAAAGCAAATCTTTAGAAGATAATTTTGATAATTCAGAAAGTTGGATTCAAATGATAAAAGGAGCATGTATTTGTGTAATTCAGTCGTGTTTCAATCATAGTTGTGACCCAAATTGTTATGTTCATTCCATTGATGATACTACAGTATATTTAATTGCTAAAAGAGATATAAAATCAGGTGAAGAATTAACAATTTCTTATATTGATAACAGTTTGCCTCTTCAACAAAGAAGATTTTTAATTCAGAATTATCATTTTGAATGTTTTTGTTCTGCTTGCAAAAAAGAAGAAAGAAACTTTGAAGTAAATAATTATAAAAAATTATTAATATGAAAATTAAATATTTGAAATTATTTCAATTTTGCATATATTTATTGAAAATTTAAATTCGTTATATTTGAAAACTTTTTTTTTTCATTTCTAATTTTTTTTCATTATTTTAATCTGCATGTATTTTTTAATCATTTTAATAAGGTTCATCATTTTAAAATATTTAATTAGCAATCTTTAAGTTTAAACTTAAAAATTTTTGATCGCGTTTTTTAATTATAAATTTGATTGATATACCGGTATTAACATCCACATGCAAATTAATGCAGAAATGACTTTTTCTTAAAATTTAAACAAAACAATTTTTAAAAATATCAATGAATATAAAAACTAATAATAAGAAGGAAGTTAAAAGTTCAAAAAAAATTAGTCAATATTGTTTCGTTGATGAAGTAGGAGTAGAACAGGGACCATTTACATCAAATGAAATATTAAATTGGATTAAGCATGGTTTTTTTGATGGTAAAGGTGACATTTTATTTCGAAACCTGACTAGTAGCCCAGCTGAACGACTTTCTTTAGAGCAGATACTTCCAGATTTACTTCGTGAAGTTGAAGCCAACTTATCAAAAAAAATTTCTTCACAAAGAATTAATAAAATAAAAAAAAATGATTCAAATCCGATTGAAGTGAAAGATATTACTTTGATAGATGATCAAGCTCGTTTATTAGAAGAAAATGATGATCAGCACAAAGACTTAATAATAATTGTAAAGCCTTCATTAAAGGCTGCAGGAATTCAAGAACAAATGTTAAAAACAAGATCTAATTTATCGACAATATTTATTGAAAAAGCTAATCCTCTTAACAAAAATGTAAAAGTTCAAGAAGTAGATTCCAAAGAAGAAAAAATTGATTCATCTACTTCATATTTTGAAAAATATGTCGAGCAGTTTTACGGAACGGATGATTTTAAAGGTTATGATTTACTTACATTTGTACCGATATTGAAAATTAACGTTCATAGTAGCGTTTTAGCAACTTCATCACCTTTATTAAAAAATAGTATGAAAACATTATTTGAAGAGCATTTTCGACTTAGAGAAAGAGTTGCAAGAGGAATTTGTAGTTTAGAAGAAAGGGAGCAAAGTTTAATTAACCCAGTATTAACTATTGAATCAGATTGTCCTATAGCAATACAGGCAATAATTCGCTATATGTATGGTCATACATCAGAAGTTTTATCAATGAACAAATTATTATTAGTATCTATGTGGAAGGAATCTAGACGACTTATGTGCAAAAAACTTGAAGACGAACTATCTTTGCATTTATTTTCGAATAAATTAAATATTCTTGATCTTGTAGAAGTTGCTGCTGCTGCTGCAATTTTAAAATTACCAAAGCTGATAGATGAAATTGTAACTATGATTGCAAGTTGTGCAAGTTATATTCTTCAAGGTCCTTATTTGGCACTCAGTGTAGATGCATACGTAAAATTAATAACTAGCGATTATGTAATGATGGACGAACTTCAAATTTTTTTTGCTACGCAGCACTTTATTCAACAGAAAGAAAAAGAAGTGGGAATCTGGACAAAATCATTCGAAAATTCAGATTATACTAAGGAACTTAATATTTACAAATATATTAGATACGACCAGATGTCAGCAGAGGAATTAAAACTTATTCGCTTTAAAAAATTAGATAGTTTGCTTTTAGATGCTACTTTAAAAAAATTAACAAAAAATGAAAAAGAAGGAAGGTTAAAGCCTTGGTTGCCTAATTCTGAGTATAATGTTAAGTATAGAGATGGTGAATATCCTGTCAGCTTAATTAGATCTGGGAAGTTTAATTTGAGCGAATCAAATTCATTTCAGCTCAGGTGGGCATGGACAACAGGAGACTCAAGATTAATAAGTGAGATGACTTTTGCCTTTCAAATACTGAAGTCTTTAAGGGGAAAATTAAGAGTTGGAGTTTGTTGTACGGGGAAGCCGGTTATTACTGAAACGCAAAATATTAGAATATCAAAGGTATTTTACTATGACTTTTCTGAAAAAGAATTTGTTTCTGCATTTTTAGGAAGTAATATATTTCAATGTACATCAAGAATAAAGTCTTCTAATGTAAAAAGGGAAAATATAAAGTCTAATAACATTTGGTTTGGCAACTCAGTGGTCAGATTTTCTAAAAAGACAAACAAATATGAAGATTTGAATTTAAAACAGTACTTGAACGAGAATTGGTCAATAGAAAGCAAACAACATAATGAGCCATTTGAAGAGCACATCAAAAAAGGTCAAATGTATCACTTACTAGTTTCTATTCACGATTATTCTGTACTTTTAAGAATAGAAAATATCGAAACTGGAAGATATATAGAAAATTATTATAATCACGGTTTTTTGGTTGAAAGGCTTGAGGTAAGTAGGAAGCCATATATTGAAACTAAAATATTTGTTGAAATGTTAGATCCTGGAGATGCTCTGACAATACCTTCTTTTTTAAGTACAATAAGGCAGCAAACATAGATGATCTAAATAAATGTCAAACAAAAAGGCGCCACACAGCATTCATGTTATTTCTATTCTTTGGTTTTGGTCTTTTTCATTTAAAATAAATAAGATTTTAAATTAATTAATAGAATGGTTGGAAAAGCAGAGGGTGGATTTAAACATATGGACAATCAGTTTCTTAAACCAGCTCAGAAAAGAACAGAAAGAAAAGATTTTGAGAAGACTAATAAAACAGTCATTGGATCTGGTTACTATTACAGAGATGATAGGGATGAACTCATTGGACCTTTTTCACCAGCACAAATGCTAGATTGGATTAATCAAGGATATTTTGATAATAAAGGAAAAATATTAGTTAGAGAGGTCGATGATTTGGATTATGTTACACTCGAAAGCATAGTACCTAAGTTGATGTTGATTGAAAAAGACATTATATTGAATAGATTATATAAAGAAGGATCTGAAAAGAATACAAGTTACGAGACAAGTTCAATTCCTATTCAATCTTCAGCTATTGACCCAGTAGGAAGAATACCTGCAAAAGATATATATTTGCAAGAACCAACTTGTGATTTAGATATAGTTTTAATACCTAACGACAGAGCTAGTGAATTATTTGAAAAAAATATGAAAAAAATGGAAGAAATAAAAAAGATAAAAGCTATTCAGTTTTCTTCTTCACTAGCTGATAAAGAATATACCAAGTTACAAAACAAAGTAAACGATAAAATAATATCACTACCTAGTTTAAATGCCAATGATTTAGTCAAAAGAGCACAAAATGAGTTTGTAGAAAATGGATTTAGAAATATAATTTCAGATGAACTAGATCCTAAGATACTGCCACCTGTTTCTTCCCTAAGAATACCCGTTCATAGCAATTTACTAAGTTTGGCATCTCCTATAATGCGTGAAGAAATTAATCAGATTATGGAATCTAAACAGGAAATAAATGAACAATTTAACTTAAATTACGATGATCCTAACTTACAATCTAAGTTGGAAAAAATTAAAGCAAGTCTTTTAAGACCAGAATACAAAATTAAAGCAATATATCCTGAAGCTGTAAGAATGTTACTTTTATTTATATATGGTCATACAACTTCATTAAGAGGTGCAAACCCATATTTAATTTTGACCGTACTTCATGAAGCAAGAAGATTTAAAGTACAGTTATTAGAAGAAGAATTATTTCAGATGTTAAATTCACCTGCAAATATAGATGTTATTGTACAAATGTCATCAGTTGCCGAATCTTTAGAAATGGATGGATTGATTGAATTAACTGTTTATTTGTTAGCTGATTGTGCTCAAGCATTATTTAAAGGACCACATTTAGCACTTGGACCAGATGTTTTATTAAAAGTATTGAAAAGTGAACGAATATTAATGGGTGAAATTGATATTTTTTTAGCTTTAAAATTATATTTAATACAAAGAGAAAGCAGTCTAGGTTTATTTTCTAACAAAAAAAGAACCACACTTGAATTTTTTAAAAATATAAGATTTGAGCAAATGGCACCACATGATTTATTAAAAATTAGAACAAAAGAATTAGATTCACTTTTACTTGATGCTGCATTAAACAAGCTTCTTGGGAATGAAGGAGCAGGTAGATTGGTTCCGTGGAGAGAAAATCAGGAATTTGCTACTAACACCCAACTGGGTTTATATCCGATGGCGTTAGTAAGAAAAACTTCCGTATCGGGTAAATACAAATGGGCATGGACAATAGGTGATTATAGATTAGTTTCAGACATGATTTGGCAGGTACAAGTATGCAAAACATATATGGGAAGAATAAGGTTAGGAGTTTGTTGTAGGGGGTCATCTGAAGCAAATAATACTTCGCAAGTTCCAAAAATTTTTTATTATGATTTTATGGAGAGATGTTTTGGTAGTGCATTTCAAACAAATGATGTATATAATTTAAGATCAAGAATAAATTATGAAGATAAAAAAAAAGATCAGATAGTATTGAAAACAAATATGGTTTTACAGATAAGATTAAATATAAGTCGTTACAACTTAGTCTTAACTATAACAGATATTACGAATCCATCAAGAAAATTGTTTGAAACAAGTCATACATTTGTGCACGGTTGTTCTGTAACAAGCATTGGTATAACTAAAAGACCTTTTATTGAAACTGCAAATTTTGTAGAAATGCTTGATGATGGAGACAAGCTTAAATTGAAGTAGAACACTTAGTTAAAAAAAAAAATTACATTTAGAACAGCAAAATATTTTTGATTTTAAACTTTTTTTTTTTTTTTTTTTTCTTTTTTTTTTTTTTGCGGAAAAAGTTAAAAAAATCAAAATTTAATTGTTAAATAAAAATAAATTAAATAGCTCATTCGATAAAAACAAATAAAATTAGATATTTACATAATTTAGATGTAACTATGGAAAGTAAAGTTACTTCAAGCTTTTGGTTACCTTTTATTTTAGAGCTATATAAACCAGAAACTTTAAAAGAGCAAATATTTATTATAGTTCATGCAATGCTAATAGACAATGGTTTTATTTTTGTCAAACCTAAGGATTCTATTCAAAATCAAAAAACCGAAAATTTTGATGCCAATGCGAACTTCGAATTTCCTTTAATTGAAAAAGAAGGAGGGCTTCTATTGGAAATAATGCCTTTGAATTGGCGATCTAAAATAGGAAAACATGCTTTCTATTATTTAAATAAGAATTTGGAGCTAAGAGAGAGAATTGATGACATTAAAGATCCTTTATTAAAAGTAGAATTAATTATGACCGATGATTCAATCGTAATAATTGCAAATAGCACTATAGCTGCACAGGAATGCTTAACTTTTGGCTTCCCGTTAACAAGCAAAAATAATTATAAAGATGAAAAGTTATTTATAAAATACATTGTTGAATCAATACAGGAAAACTTGATTAATAAATTATTAAATTGTGAAATGAATTCACAGCAAAATATTGGTTCATACATTAAAGAGATGCATTCTAAGAATATTACGTCGAGTTCTCGCGATTCTGTTGGCTTAAGCGAAGGAAATACAATATTGCCTAATATGAAATCACCTAATATGGGTTACGATAGATTCTTACCATTAGATCCATTAATGGACGATAAAGGTATAAGAGGGAGCTTAGTTGGACCAAATAGTTCAATATTCAAAAAGTATTCGGACCTTTTCATAAGACCAAAATATATACCTACTTCATCAATACCTGGCAATAATACTACGCCTGATAATGATATGTTTTTTCCTCCTGGAAAAAAAGATTTTAATATGTTTGATTAGTGTAAGAAGTTAATTTTTTTAAGATAAATCTGTAGCAAAAAAGTGATTAGTATTGTGTAAAAACATCTTAAATTTTTTGAATATTTTTTAGTAGTTAATTTTCATTTTGTTTGGGAAGGAATTAAATATTTTCTGAATTTCCCGCTAAAATAGTCAAATTATTCAAATTGATTAAAAGCATTAAATATTAGTGTTTTATTGCCACTTCAGTAACTTCATTAGAGTGTATTTACTCATAAAAATTTATTTAAAATATAAATGTCGTCTTTAAATTTGAAGATAGCTAGGGAAGACGTGAATATAGTATCTAATACTACAAATTTTATAAAACAAATCGTTGAAGATGATTTAAATACCGGTAAACATAATTTGATAGTCACAAGGTTTCCACCAGAACCTAATGGCTTCTTACATCTAGGTCATGCTAAATCTATTTGTTTAAATTTTGGAATAGCGAAAATATATAATGGTAGATTTCATTTAAGGTATGATGACACTAATCCATATTCCGAAGAGCAACGTTATATAGATGCTATAGAAAAAGACGTCAAATGGCTTGGAGCAGATTGGGGAGAGCACAAATATTATGCATCGGATTATTTTGATCAATTATATGAATGGGCCAAAAAATTGATTTTAAAAGGCAAAGCATATGTAGACCACCAAACTATTGATGAGATAAAAAAGAATAGAGGAGATGCAAATACTCCTGCAAAAGAATCAATTTATAGAAGTCGTACAATTGAAGAAAATATGGATTTATTTGAAAAGATGAAAAGAAATGAATGTGAAGAAGGAGAGTGTGTATTAAGAGCTAAAATAGATATGCATCATGGCAATCCTAACTTACGTGATCCGATTTTATATAGAATACTCAAACAGGCTCACCCACATACTGGTAATAAATGGGTAATATATCCAATGTATGATTATGCACATGGACAAAGTGATTCTATTGAAAATATTACTCACAGTATATGTACATTAGAGTTTGAACTGCACAGACCCTTGTATGATTGGTTACAAACCGAATTGGAGATCAAAAAAACACAACAAATAGAATTTGCACGTTTAAATATGACTTATATGGTTTTAAGTAAAAGAAAGTTATTGTTATTAGTTAATGAAAATTATGTTAACGATTGGGATGATCCAAGAATGCCTACATTGTCGGCTGTTAGAAGAAAAGGTTATCCACCACAGTCTTTATGGAATTTTTGCGACAAAATAGGTGCATCAAAGAGAGATCAAATGATACATATACAACTTCTTGAAGATTGTGTTAAGGAAACATTACACAATGCATGTCAAAGAAGATTTGCATGTATAAAGCCATTAAAGTTGGTTATTATAAATTGGGAAGAATGCTTTAAACAAGAGCATATTGAGATTAAAGTAAAAAATCATCCAGATGATACCATAGATATGGGTGATAGACTAATTTATTTATCAAAATATCTATGGATTGAAAGCAGTGATTTTTGGTATGACGAAACTCAAGATTATAATAAACAGAAACCTCCAAATGACTATAAGAGATTATATATTGGGGGGTCAGTAAGGTTGAAATATTCATTTATTGTTAAATGTAAAGATATCGTTTATAATAAAGAAACACAGGAAGTTAAAGAAGTACATTGTATTCTTATTAAAAACGAAGATAGTGATGAAATTAAAAATAAAAAAAAATTGACTGCAATTCATTGGTTATCTTCAAATAATGTGGTGGAAGTTGAATTCCGTTTATATGGACGTCTATTTACCGTACCTGAACCAGAAAATCAAAATGACAAAGATTGGAGACAATTTATAAATAAAAAGAGCTTGATTATTTCAAATGGTCTTGCTGAAAAAAATATTATTTACGATAAATTTTACAATGAAGAGGGAGAGTTATTAATGAATAGGTACCAATTTGAGAGAATCGGCTACTTTACAAGAGATATTGTAGATTCCAAGAGTTCTGACAACGTTTCACTTGTTTACAATTTGACTGTACAACTGGGAGATTCTCCCGACATATTAATAAAGATGTTAACTGAGTCTGGTGCCAAAGAAAGCACTAAAGACTATGAAAGAAAAAATGCTTACCATCAAAATCGAGAGCGAATAGCTGCAGAAAGAGCAGCAAAGAAGTTGTTGAAGTCTCAAAAGGCAAAAGAAAAAAAAGATTTGAATTCGAACCTATAGTAGACTGACCTTCAATTGGTCGGAATCATTTAACTCATCTATTTTCACTAACTTCAATACTATTAGTCAGTTAATAGTTGAATTTCACTGCTAACCTTATTTTTAAGAATATTCATGCAATAATTTCTTATTTCTAGATCCGGATCATTTTCGTATGAATACCTTATTTGATCGATTATTGACCTGTGACAACTCTTTATTCCATTTACTTTTAAAAAGGAGTGAATTACTTGGAATGCCTTAATGCGAACATTTGGAACACTATCTCTAATTGAATATTGAATTACCGTAGAGACAATTTCTGAATGAAACTCAGTAGCTTCAAAGTTTTTTTTACTTCTAACTTCCAAGTCTTTAAACTCATTTAATTCAAAAGGTTTATATGACAATATTAGATTCGATACAGTTAATAATGGAAGATAGCATGAAAGTGCCTCAATATCAAAACTTAGATCCAAGTCCTTATTGGATCCTAAGTCCTTTCCTGTGTTCAGATCCAAATTAGGATTTACATTCTCAGATCTACATTGATCAAAATTCGCATTTAAAGGTTCTCCAGGACGAACTCCTCGATCCTCACAATCATAATTGTCCTTCGGATCGATGAATGGTATAACTGTAAATATTAACTGTAAGATGAGCTTTACTGCATGCCTTAGTTCTTTAAAAGATCTTACATTAATGCTCATTATTATGGAACTAGCCGACAATAGCCCGATAGAACGCAATGAATAAGAACTTTCATTTAATATTAGGGGCATAATTAGCTTTGTCCAAAGTTTTTCCCTGGTCCAATTGTGACCGAACCAATAGGAAAGAAGTGGTAAAACAAATATGCAAGTCAGTTGCCTGATAATGCTCGTTTTGTCCGATATATAACCAAGCATAAAGCTCAATAATATGTTAGGAGCCTTTTGATTGGCATTGAAAAAATCCTCAAGACAACTATTTGTGTATTTCTCATTTAAGTTTCCACTCCATATATCTTCTTCACTGTAATATGATTCCAATACACGATAGAAGATCAATGTAAATAATAGTATGGAGCAATATCTAACTCTCCAAAAATTATCCTGTATTAACAATTCAGAATAGGGAATTACATTTTCTATTATAAACTGATTGTCCTTTAATTCTACTACACCAGAACAAAGAGCCAATATAACACTTTGTCTTACTTGAGTATCATGGTCTCTAACCAGCTTCTCAATTAATTTCTTAAAAAGTTCATCGGATTTCATAAGATTTTCATCGGAATTATCATTGCTTTTCTCTTTTATAATCATTATTATAGTTAGTACTCTTGATAGATTAATTCTAATCGGCTTATAGCTATCTGATATTAATGAACTATCGAGGTCACTGACTTGGGGAACAATAAGATTATAAAATAAAATTTTGGAAATCTTTGCCTTTTGAGCTTTTAAGTCTACTTTTTCACAACTTTTATAATTAACATTTTCTTCAATAAAATCCAATATATTCGACAAGGTACTATTCCTAGTTTCACCTTCAGAGTCAGATAATAACTGATTGAGAATTAGCGTTAATTTTTGCATATGTGTATCTGGATGTTTACCAAAGTCAAATTCATGATGACCATAATTACTCTTTACAGATGAGTGATCTAAATTACATTCTAGATTCTTAAAGCTGGAGTCTTCAGTGATATCATTGCTATTACAAATTATTTCTATGTTTTCGATTTCTTTTTGATAAGAGCTATCCGCAGTGTATTCTTTCTTATTTCCAGTTATGCTTAAATTATTTTCCTCTAACATATCATTCATGCCAATGTTTTCATTGTTAGTAATTGATTCTAAGTAAATTAAACGGATATAAATGTTTATTACAGACTTCGAGATAGTTGATCTTATTCTCCAATTGAGATCATTACATAGTCTAAGAATCAAAGGTTGCAATTTATCGAAATACATAAATATTGATTGAGTATAATCACCACTCATTTGAAATAATTCAATTTGTAAAAGAAATGATTCTATATTTTCTATAGCTAAAGACCTCACACATTCTTGTTCATCGAAACAGAAGTTCCTTATAATCGGTAATAAAAGCATGTTAATTATATCGTCATTAAATTCAATCTCTTCCATAATAGAATTAAATACCTTACAAGCATGCTTTCTTAGAATGGGAGCAGGATGAGTACAAAAGTCTGAATAATTAGTTAGTAAAATATTTCTTTCATCGCTGAAATAATCGCAAAGTCTTTTTTGCTCAAATACAAGAGGTATAACGTAGCAAGAAAGTATTTTATGACTTAATATATCAGAACTAGCCAGATTCTCAAATATTCCAATAGATTGATTAAAAATAAAAGTAAGTTTCTTTTCAAGTTCGTTTTTAGAAAGTTGATAATCTTTTTTGATAAGCTCTTCTATAATAAATTTTATCAAATTTAATAGTGATTTTAATGACTTCAATGTTTCTGTTCTTACAACTATGTCGTCTACCTCAGCAATATCTTGTAAAATAGGTACAAGCGACACAATAACATCCACTGTATATTTGAAATCATCGGGAAGAAATGCACAATTATTGTAAGAATCCTGAACAAAATTAAGACCACTTTCTTCCCATGCAGAATTAAAAAACAATTCATTACATTCTTTGATAGTTCCAACAAAATCATCATCGAAACTATCACACTCATTTATATTAAATTTGTGAACAT
Organism: Cryptosporidium baileyi; assembly: GCA_001593455.1. Classification (NCBI taxonomy): domain Eukaryota; phylum Apicomplexa; class Conoidasida; order Eucoccidiorida; family Cryptosporidiidae; genus Cryptosporidium; species Cryptosporidium baileyi. The sequence continues at coordinate 134,259 of JIBL01000084.1, forward strand.
TTTCTTTAAATAGAGATATAATACCTATTCTCATGCATAACTTCGATAATCTTATTAATACATCATTATTATTTTCACATTCAAATATTATTTGCAGTTGCTGAATACTTTTCAAAGAAAGTAGCCGATATTCAGATAATATAACTTCATCATAAAGCCTTATTCCTTGTATTCTTTTATTTGAATCATGGTTCTTCATGTAGCTTATAGCAATTTCGAGTTTTTTTGCATTGCTCGTGTCATTTCCAATTGATAACATATTGAGTAGTAGTTGAAATGGAACTTATACATTTATAGTAATCATGTGAAATATTAAAGAAAATACTTAAATTATGAACAAGTAAATTTTTTATAAATACAAAAATTCAATTAAAAATAATGATTGGAATTTGAGTTTTTTTACTCACACCCCTCTTATTCTTTTACATATGCCTTAATATATTAGGAGAGGAAACCGCTGTTAAAGACGCTATTTGTGGGGAGTAGTTTGATGGAATAATCAGCTCCAATAAGAAATAATGCCATCCCTAGATGAGGTAATTAAACCAATGTTATTGTAATCATTGTAGTAGTATATATTTAATGATGTTATAACATCTCTATGCCCGGGGTGTATCTCATTATCTACATTGTTGCAAATAGAATCTTCATTATAACTCTCAATAATACGGATTGGTAGCGAACTATTGAAATCTTCATCACTGTATGCAGGTTTGTAGTTTTTTTGATATACATTACCCGAGTTGTCGTTAAAAATATAGAAACTCCGTAAGTTGTCACAGTAGTGCTTATCGTAACTTTCATAAAGGCATGTAATCGGTCCAATTGTATTTTGAGTAAACAATTCTTCATTTAATTTCTCATTAAAACTATTTTTTTCGCAATAAAAATAGTGATTTAAGCAATTTCCGAAAATGCGGATTTTCTCAATTTGACAATATGTGCAATTACAAGAATGACCTATATTCTTGCCGTCTGAATGCCATGTTTTTGAAGAATATAAATGAGGGTAGTGTATATATAATAGTTTATATCCGTTAATCTCATTAATTTTAAGTGAGAATCTTTCGTTTTCAAATTTTATGCGACCTTCTTTCCAATTAAAAAGTGCAAAAATGCCTATTTCATTAAATGTTAACATAACACAAGTTGACTGATTCTCTTCATTCATATAAATGTTGTTAACATTTGTTATCTTTAGTTTATCTTTAGAATCTAATTTCCAAATCTTTGGAGTTTTTGAATATAGCAAATTTATTATAATTATAATATTCATATTAGTAATTAAACACACCCATGTAGTATTATTGTCGTTATCTTCAGTACAGTAATCAATAACCTTTCCTAAATAAGGAGGTATTGTGAAAGATATATCTATTGATCCATAGTTATGATCAAATATATAAATATCACCATTACTATATGCACTCATAATCATTTCTTTAGAGCAAATTCTTAATTTTCCCAAAAGTATTACAAATGGATTTCGAAAACTTATATTACCTCCCTTTCTAAATACATTTCTTTCGTCGTTATAAAAATATTCTTCTATATTTATTAGACCATTATTTTCAATATTTAAGTTAATTTTTGTCAACAAGCCTTTATTATCACCAGTAATAATACTAAGCTCATCTGATAAAGAAATCATATTTGTTATATAACAATTATTATTAAATTGAAAAATATAATTATTTTCGGTATTGTTTATTATTGGATTCCAATAATGATTTTTTTCGCAACTTTCTGTAGGTAATTTGTGCAAATAAACTCCACTATTTATTGAATTGTTAATAGACCACGAATATATGTTTTGGTAATGATATGATATTTTTTGATATATAATATATCCATTTCCAATAGAGGTTTCATTTTTGTTGATATCTAGAAGTTTTTGATGGCTATATATTGAACCTAAATATTTCCCTTCTAAAAATGGTGTGTATTTTGTCTTTTTTAGATTTAATTGGTTTTTTTGATCATTTTTTGTGCTAATTATACCTTCATTAAATATTGAGTTGGATATTTTTCTATTCATTACTTGTTTTCTTAATTTATATTTCGATTCTATTTGTATTAAAGATGTATGATAAATTATATAATTAAAGTGTTTATTTATATTCATCTTATTTATAATAAAGGGTAGTATTGTTAAATTAATACTAGCTTTACAAGATTCTAATTCATATTTATTAAAATTCTCGCTTTGAAGTTTATTTTTAATTGAGATAGTATCAACATTTTTATAGGAATTATCATTATCATCAAATTTATTTTTAAAGAAATTAACAAAATAATTAAAATCTCTACAACTTTTGAGATTGTTTATTTCCAATAATTTTAACAAATCATTTATGCTTAAATTTTTAATGTCAAAATAGTTATCTAATAAAATATATATTATTGTCCAATTATTTAATAAATTAGATATCTTTATTAAATTGCAGATTAAACGATTAAATTCACAATATAAAGAGTAATATTTCTGTAAAAAACTAATGTTTTTAACATTATTTATTAATGATTCTATTAATTCATTAACGATTTTTTCAAAATTAATCAAATTTTTATTTATTTGAATTTTTATTCTAAGTAAAATATCTTCAATGATTTCATTTATACATTTTAAAGCAATAGATTTAACTTTAAAATCTTTATCATTTAAACATTTTTCAATGCAAAACTGACCATATGGCAAAATTAAAATTATATTCATTTTTTTAAGTAGAAATATTATTAATTCGCAGTAGCCAGACCTAACAAGATGATCTTTGTCATTTAATTGGTCTAATAAATAAGGCAATATTTCTGAAATAAATTTATCGTGTTTTTGAGTTGTAATATGAAAATTCAATATTTCGAATAAAAGAGACTGTTTATAACCCATATTGTTTAGCAACGACAATTTTAATGTTGAGTTTTTTGAAGTTAGTATTTCAATAATCCATTTTTTTAAACTTCCTTCATTTTCATTGTTTTTCATGATTAAATTAAGTATTTTACGAATCATTTGTAACAATAGGTTAACAATCTTTGAATCTTTAAGTATTATATTTTTATATAGCCATTTCTCAATATTTTCAACTATAAAAAAATTAAAGATTAAATTAATTTCATTATTTAGGTTTTGAAAATTATAATTCTCTACATATTTCAAAATATGTTTGTTGATAAAATTTAATATTTCAAAAACAACAATGTTATTTTTTTTATATAATTTAAATTTATTTAAATCATTAATATTTTCTTTTTCAAAATTAAGTAAATATTTCATTCTTTTATTTTCTGTTTCTTCACTTTCAAAAGTTTGATTCTGAAATTCGAAATTATCATTTTTTAAATAATTTATTAAAATAGGTAATATTTTTTTAAATACTATATTTTTTTTGTTTTCTTCGAGTAAAGTTTCTATCAAAATATCTAAAGTATTAAGAGTTGTTAAGTAGATACTAGCATATATTTCAGGTTCAATGTTAAAGTGTTGATTTTGAGTATAGTTGTTTTTTTGTTCCAAAATATTTAAGCAATTCAATATCATTTCAATATATAAAATTGTAGATTGATCCATTTCATGAATAAATGGTATTTGGTTTTTGATTAAATTTAAAAAGATTTTTCTTTGATTTAAAATATCTATATTTTTTTCTTTATCAAAAAAGTCATAATTGCTCAAATCATGTATTATTATTTTATTAGCTATATTATTCAAATCCAAATATAATTCATGATTAAAATCATCAAAATTATAATTGTTATCCCAGTGAAAAATTAAGAATTGAAATAAAGAAAAGAAACCTTTTAAATTTAAATATTTATTAACTTTATCATTTCGTAAATAATCAAAATACATACTGATACTTTCAAATGAAATATTTTTTTCAATATTAAATTCATCAAAATTTAGAAATATAATATAAAAAATCATATCTTTCATTAAATCATAATCGAATATATTTCCAAAAGTTTCTCTAATTTTTATATCATTCCAATCATCTATATATTTAATTTCAATACTAGAAAATATTTCAATATATAGATCAAGTTGTTTGTTTTTGAATTTGTTTAAATTCTGTTTTTTATTATCAGAATCTTCTTTTTTAAAATTATATTTAATCTCTTTAATTATAAATAATTCCAAAAAAGAAGGTAATACTAAATTTAATATTATTAGTTGAACATTTAAGTCACAATAAAAATCATTTTGCAACAATATGGAGAGAGGGTAAAAAAATAAAGGAAAAGATCTATTTAATTCATTTTCTTGATTTTGTTTTGAGATATTCTCAAATGAATAAAATTTTATGCCTGTGGTTTTATCAATTTCTCTTTTCATTCTTAATAATGACAATAAAGTTTCTATTGCAGTAGAGCGATTTAATTGATTTAAATCGATCAAATTTTTTATCCACTCTTTTCTAATATCTTTATTATTTATGATTTGTTCATAGTTAGTTTGCATTTTTAATATGTCATTAATTGTAAATGTCGTAGCTCCATTTTTTTCTATTTCATTCAAAATGCATCCCAAAGAAAATATGTCCATATTTTGCAATTTATTCCAAAATTTTAAATCTTGTTTGTTCTCATAAATTCTTAAATTTTCTTCTTGAACTTTTCTTTTATTTAAAAATCTTTCTGGAGATATATTACACCTCAATATATCGTTGTTGCCAATTTCCTCTTTTTCAAAAAATATTGTCCAATATCTGAGATCAGTTCCGTCAATAAATATAGGTTTCCATGGGGATAGATCTGTTAACTTCACAATTAACAAATGATTTAACAACATATTTTCTGTCTTTATATCTCCATGAAATATTTTTAAATTATGTAATTGCACGACGGAGATTATACACTGAAATTCAAGCCACTTTTTAATTATAATATTTAATGAATCTATTTCAGTATTTAATTCATTGAATTTGTCTCTTATAGTTGATTCCCACATTGCTCTTTTTATATACAAAAAATTTTCGCTATTATTTATAGAATTATAAAATAAAATATTTGGACAGTAATTTGATTTATTCAAATTACTTTGATTTTTTATTACTGCTATAATATATTTAATTATATCTTCATTAGATTCGAGTTGACTTTTAAGTTCAGTTAACACAATTCCATTAAAACTTGGAAAATATTTTAATTCGCTTTTTATAATTATATCATCAAATTTTATGTGAGCTTGGTCTATATTAAAATTAATTGACTCAATTCTATCTGTTGAGCCATTTCTATGCTTAAATTCTTGCTTTTGTGTGTTGTATTTATTCAATCCATTAAAAAATCGATATATTTCACAGTTCTTTTTTTCATGAGTTATTACTTTGTAATCACGTGATATTCTGCTGTTTTTAGGTAAAATGTTACATTCTTCAATCCAATTAAATTCAGAATTTAAATTGTTAAATTCTTCTTCGGTATTTATAGGCAAAAGTGGAAAATTACCCATTACTTAATTTGTGATTAAAATTTTACTTGAGCAATATTTTATAAATTTATATTTTTATATGAATATAATAATAATTTCATTAATTATTTAATTAATTATTTCCCTCTAAATTATTTATATTAATGCCTCTGAGTTTTTCAAACATGTAACTTTAGACTCAACAATAATTTTAACAACTTTTGATTGCGGGATTTCAGTTTTGCTTTCAATTCTAAATAGTTGACTTAAAAACAAAAATTTAATCAAATTATTTAAATCTTTATAAATTAATAAAAGGTAATTAAACTGTTTAATTATTTAAATTTTATTTAAGACTTATTTATCTAATTCATCACTATGTTTTGACTCAATAAATTTAAAATGTTTGATTGATTTTTATAAAACTATCCAAAATTTAATATTTTTTTAAAATTTTAATTAAAACTTCTTAAATTTTTTAATTAAGTTCATTTTTCAAATTTAATTTAATTTTTGAATGAAATTTTTTTAAAATATGAATACCGCATACTTTAAAGTAAAAAAAACAAAAAAGAAAAAAACGAATTCAAATAGTAGTAAGATGAAGATGATTAAACTTTTAAAAATTACTTTCTTGTCAGTCTTATTCAAACTGATGCTTATCCCAACAAAGTATGTATTAATTATTCAATTATGTAAATGATTAATTGACAATTTCAGTCATAGTTCAGATTTTGAAGTACATAGAAATTGGATGGCAATTACATTTAATAAGCCAATTGGAGAATGGTACCGTGAAGTAAGTTATTTTAGATTGCATTTCTGTCATTTCAAAACAAAAACAAATTTAATTATTATTAATTTTTAGAATACGTCCATTTGGACTTTAGATTATCCAATTTTTTTCGCATATTTTGAAAAAATATTAGGTAATATTGCAAATGTAATTGATCCAAATCTTCTCATTGTAAGTTTTAATATTAATTTTTTAATATTTTTATTTAATTTACAAAATAAATTTATTTAGTTATCAAAAGAACCATATTTTAGCTATCCTCTTCTAATTTTTCAAAGATTTTCGGTTATTATTACAGAACTTGTATTTTTGGTTCCTCCATTATTCTTAATAATCAATTCATTGAAACAAAATACTGAAGAAAATTCTAAATATTTATCTTTTATATACACAATGTTAAATGTTTCTTTAATGATTATTGATAACATACACTTTCAATATAATGGTTTCTTAATTGGTTTGCTACTTTTTTCTGTATATTTTTCAGAAAATCATCCAAAAATATCTGCAATATTTTTTACATGCCTAGTATTCACCAAGCATTATTTTCTTGTTCTATGCCCTATTTGGTTAACATTTCTTATTTATGTTTGTTTTGTAAATTCAAAGAAGAGATTTACTTATTTTATTTATAACTCATTTACTATATTAATAACTGTAATTATTATTTCAGCTATTGCCATGGCTCCTATTTTTTTAACAAATCAAACTTCCGCTTTTTTTTCAAGACTTTTTCCAGTTTCAAGAAGTTACATACATTTTTTTCCTGCTTCAAATCCATATTCTATTTATGCAGTATTAGATAAGCTTTTTGCTAAGTTTAAATTTAAATTTTGCAAATCATATGTTATTGATCCAGATGGTCATTATATTAAATCAATGAGATGTTTACCACCAGTTAATCCTTTATTTTGTATAATTATATGTATTCTTCTGAACTTACCAGTATTATTAAGATTATGGAAAAATCTTAAGGAAAAAAGGAATGTACATAGTAATATGTTATATTCCATTTCTTTATCACTGTTAATATCTTTTATTTTTGGTTATCATATTCATGAAAAACAGCTTGTTTACGCTTTGATCCCCTTGGGTTTATATACATATTTATTTAATGATAAGAAAAATGAAATAATGAGCAATTATTTATTTTTAAATACTTGGACAAATATTTCAATGATGGTTTTACTTGAAAAATATCCTGAAAATATTATAAAATATATACTAGTATTAATAAACTACATTTCACAATTTTCATTTAGTAAGATTGATTCTAATAAATATAAATTTCATCATTTGGCAATAATTCTTAGCATATCTATTATTTTTTTATTTGAATTTGTTATACAAAAATTGATTTTAAATAATTTGGGGCTGAAATTTATATACCACATGTTATCGCCAATGGTTTGTACACCTCCAATTATTTTTTATTCATTTAAACTTTATTGTTATTGGATATTTAACAAAATCTGAATTTTCATTTTTTTTTTTTTTAAAATATAAACTTTTTAACTTGGAATTTTATTTAAAAATTTTAAGAACCAGTTATCTTAAAATGGTTATATTAATAAAAATGTATATTTAACCAATTTTTTAAATATTTAATTTATTGAAAAAGTGGTTTTTAAAATTTTTCGAAATTTAATTAAAAAATTGGAATAAATAACTTTTGAAAGAAAATTATATAGAGTAAAAAACCTTGAAATTTTTATCAAAATAAGACAATTAATTTTGATTTTTGATAATGGTTTAAGAAAAGACACTTAGTAAGAATTGTTTCAAATACAAGTTTTTAATACTAAATTTAAATTTAAATTTAATTGATATTAAAAAGGCAGTATTATGAAATGTTGGCATTAAAAAACCAGTTTTTTATTTTGAATAATTGTTTCAATATTCTAGATATTTAACTAAATGAATTATTTAAATTTAATGTAAATAAACAACACTTTTAAATACTTTTAAAATTTCACCCGATGCAAAAAGTTGAAAAAAATATAAGGTTTATAAATTTAAAAGTATTAACTTTATTAAAATTTAAAAATCGAAAATTCTTTTTAAATAAAAGAATATTCTTAAATTTTTAGTGGGAAGTTTATAGTAAATTTTTTTTTAAGTTTTAATTTAAAGATTAATTTGTTTACAGTTGAAAGAATTAAGTAAAACTTGTAATTTGATTTTAAAAAAAAATAAAAATAAAAAGGAACACTAAATTTATTAAAAAATAACCAATTAAAAAGTCGAATTGTTAAAGTTTGTATAGCTAATTGGAAATGTAATAATGAATCAAGATTAAGTTTTTTTAAGTCTGTTTTATCCTAACCGCGTTAAATTTGAAATTAAATTTCCAATCTTTTTTTTTATAAATTTAAATATTAAAATACTTTTTTATTTAAAAAACGAGTATTTGTTTAATTCTTTAAACTTAAATGAAGCCATCAAAATGTGAAAAATGCAAGGTTCAGAATGCATTTATTCGTACTAGGAGCCTACTATGCTGTGATTGTTTCACTTCATATATTGAAAATAATATAAGAAGAGAAATAAGAATTGGAATAACGGAAAAATTAAAAAAATTAAATCGAGATTATTTAGTTAAAAAACCTCCAAAATCAACTTTTTATGTTGCATTAGGTTTTGGTTTTTCATCACAAGTATTATTGAAGTTGTTAACAGTTATCCCAAACAGTGGAAAGAGACCTGATTTTAAAATAAAATCTTTTTTAAATGTCGATACCTCTTGTTTGTTCGGTAGAAGTCCAAATAACTACTATGAAAGAGTAAATTCATTTATAAAGTTAAATTTTTCGCAAAACTTTGATGATGAAAATAATTTGCAATTACCAAAATTAGAAATAATTCCTTTTTGTTCAAGTATAGTATGCTCGAATGCATTTAATAAAGAAGATTCCCGTTTGAAATTGATTGACATAATTAGAGATCATTTGTTAAGAGGAACAGATCACATTAAGTTACTTATTCAACTAATTATTTTTAAAGATATAGAATTTTATTTAAGTAATAATGATAGTTCTGAAATAAAGTCTTTAATAATTGCATCAAATTCAAGTTCAATAGCCTCTGAATCTTTGCAGTATTTAACTTTGGCTTCAGGTACTCATATTAAATCTATTTATCAGCATTTAGATTTTAGGTGGCAAGATAAACATTCAACAATAGTATTCACACGTCCTTTAAGAAATCTTTATATGAAAGAAATTATGATTTATTGGAAGTACTGTGTTTCTAAAGACATTTCTAGTTCAATAGGTGCGGAAATATCGATAAACAGGTCTCCAATTGAGGATGAAATATATAAATTCATCTTATCTCAAAAGGACAAAATTCCAAATATTTCAAATATATTTTTAAAACTCAATGAAAATTCAAAAGATCAAGGTTATAATCAAGATAGAGATAATTCTTCATTAGAAAACTGTATTTTATGTGGACTAACAAAAAAAGATTTACATAAATTCTGTATAGTATGTACTCAGTTGTTAAATCTTTGCCAATTATTTAATCAGAAAAATTGAATTAAATGTCTAACATTCAATTTGTATTTTTAAATTAATGATTATTTATGTTTTAATTTTAATACTTTCTTTTTTATTTATGTTTTTTTTTTTTTTAGACGATTTCAACACGACTTGAGTAAGTTAATCTACTGGTATTTTCCCGCATTATTAGATCCAATTAACTGAATCTAAAAAGATGTTCTGCTAAGTTAAAACTTCTAATTTTAAAACGAAGAAATGAATCAATATAATATGTAAAAATATTTGATGAAAAACTCCAAGAAAGAAAATTGCTACACTTTAATCATTCTTCTTATAAATGTTTTTTTTGTACTAGCAGTACTTTTCACTATTTTTTTAACTAAAGTTAGTCATTATACCTGGGTATTTCCAAATGGTTCTTATGTCAAATATAACATTTTGCCCAGCAGGGTTATAGCAAAGGGAAATTGCATTAGTACTTCTACTTGGGATTTTGAGAACTGCAATGAGATGATAGAGAATATAAATACACGAGTAAATATATTAGTAAATATATTTTCAGCATTCTTCCCTTCAAGTTCAATAGAAGGGTTAATGAGATCAATTAACAATAGTATAGTGATATTAATGTGCCTATTAGCAGCCTACGAAATGTTTTTGATTTTTTCAACATTGATATTACTAGTTAAAGATTATACAAATTATAACAAAAGATCAGTACACATATTTTCTATTGTTCTAGCAGGAATATCATTTTCTTGTATCTTTTCGAGTCTATTATACTGGGCAATAATGCATATTACCTGGAGGAATTTGTTTTCGACTCCAGAAAGGAGTTATCTCAATAATATTCAAGTAATTAATTACTCATTAGGAATTGGGTATCATATTTTAATTGGAATTTCGATATTTACATTGATGGAGATAATAATTTTACTGAAATCATTACCTAAAGAAGAAAAAGAATATTCTTTAATTTTTTGAACCATTTAATTGTAATTATTTTAAAAAATTATTTAAAAATGAAATTCATAAATTTGTTTCTAATTCGTAATTATTAATCTACTTTTCAATATTTAAAAGACATTCCCTTATTTTTTTGATTTGTTCAAGACTGCTTGAAAGATCGAAATCACCTTTTTTTATTTGAATTAACCATTCTCTATATAATTTAATCATAGTTGGACATGACGACTTAATTTTATGAAAAGTTTTTGAACGAATTTCAAGATCATTAATACTAAATTGTTCTTTGTAATTATTATACGCCTCTTGTAACTCTTCAGATATAACAAGTTGGCTACTTATACGATTTAGATCTACTTTGTAAAAAAAAGATTTTTTATTATGTTCAAAAATAGGTGTGGTGGTTTTAAAACAAAAGGATAAGCCACGTTCATCATTTAACATACTACTAGCAGTCTTTCTAGTAATCCTTTGTATACTAGGTGGAGTTTTATTATTATAGTCTACATATAAAAATTCTAACCAATGTTTCTTTCCAGGAGTAGAATTTTCATGATCTTTCAAGCTAAAGAACGAGAATTTATCACAATAATTATATGGATCTCCAAATATGTTGCCAACTGACATTACGATTGTATAAAGTGAATTTTTTTTAATTTTACTTTCACGTAAATTAGCATTTACTACTCTCAATGCAATAGTTCTAGATAATATACGTAAATACAAAATACATAGTTTGACATATTCAGCAATAAATAATCCACTATTTATTATATTCATGCTTTTGCTATTAAATGATTCACAAATTGAACTTTCCCATTCTTTTGTAAAAATTTCGTTATTATTTAGCTCTACAGATTCTCTTCCATCTTTTTTGCTCGATAAGATCTCAATCGGTATACAACTCAAGAGTTCACAAACCGTTCTTCTATTTACAGTTATTGAATTTAGTTCGTGTTGCCATTGCTTAAATTCGATGCTCATGACTTCTTTTGAAATGTTTTTCTTTTCCTTAGTGAAAATATCACTGCTCTCTAATGATTGATCTAAATAAGAATATGCCTGGGGACTCTGTCCAATCATCGTTTTCAAGCTCTTTCTATTTACAATTGAACCTAATATTTCTATAGCAGTATTCTTTTCGAAAAAATCAATACTATCTAACAAATTTGTTGAGCTATCCTTGCCTTTAAAAAATTTAATCATATTTATTTCCAAGGGTGACATATTAAGTTCTTCATCTTTAAGCCTTACTTGATCTAATTGTCTAAGTTCTAATATTTTTTTAATTCTTAATAGTGCTCTGTAGTTCATCTTCGAAGATTTCATACATTCTTTTTCTAAAGATTTTTGTTCTTTTTCAGAAATAGTTGGATATAATCTTACATTACTCGAATTACATACTGCATACTTCATATCGTCAAAAGAGTGAATTATTATAGTTCCTGGTTTCACGAGTTTTTTTAATAATTTTTCATGTTCTTCTTCTATGCCTACAGTTTCATTTTCTTTTTCTAATATTACTACACGGCCAGGCAAGTACTTTTGTTTCCTCGTCATCCTCCACCAAACTAATTCATTGTGTGGCAAATCATTTTCCGACATATCTTTAACAAAAGTTTCGAAAATGTTTTTAAAAAAATTTTAGTCACATTAATATATAAAGCAAATGGATTTTTATAAAATTTTTCTCAAAAAAGAAAACACCTGTATTTGTTTTCAACTAAAACAGCTTAATTATTTGCCTTTTTTAACAAAAAGTTTTGAAATACAGATCTAATACTCATATTAAAGTTATTTACTCATCCAATTCAAATTCATACTTAAATTTTCAACCGCATTTCCACATATTTTTATACCTATTTATTGCAGCAATTTTTTTTTTTGCGCTGAAATGGATACTTGCAAAATTCTTTTATTTTTTTAAAAATAAGATTTCATTTAAATTAAAAATTACCACTTTATTTTTAAATAAAGAAGATACTAAAAGTTATTAAGTAAATATGTACCTACAAATTGTGTCATTAAAATAGATTTTTAAAATTCGATTTTTAAATAAATTGCAAATGATAGATTTTCTTTTTTTTTTTTTTTTTTTTTTAATATTTAAAATTTGATTTTTTTAATGTGCACGTATATATAATTTATTTTAACAAATAAAATTTAAAATATGTGAATTCTTTATATTTTTACTCCGAAACTTTGAAAGTTTATTTTTGTTAATAACAAATATTCGAGGAGGGTGATTTTTAAGATTAATCTATTAAATATACATGAACTATTAGAAAAGAAAATTTCAAGTCAAGAAATAAAAAATTAAGTACATAATATATATATATATACATATATATATATATATATATATATATTATGTATATGTACATATATATATATATGTATATATATAGCATGTGAATGTCTATATTTATGCGATATATTTGAAAACTAAATATGACTTCTCCGTACGATTATTTATTTAAATATATAATTATTGGTGATACGGGTAAGTTATAATTTAATTCGAAATATAATTATTTTTTCAATATTTAACTATTCAAAGCCGTTGGTAAATCTTGTCTATTATTACAATTTACTGATCATCGTTTTAGAATAGATCATGATTTAACAATTGGAGTAGAGTTTGGAGCTAGAGTAATAGATATTGATTCTAAAAAAATTAAGTTGCAAATTTGGGACACGTAAGTGAATGTATATACATTTTCAAATGATTTATTCGTTTAATTCAAATAATAAATTATATATAAAATAAATAGAGCTGGTCAGGAGTCATTTAGAAGTATAACTAGATCTTATTATAGAGGGGCAGCTGGTGCATTACTGGTTTATGATATCACTAGAAGAGATACATTTAACCATCTTGGTAAATGGTTAAGTGATGTAAAAAGAAATTCCACACCTAACATGACAATAATACTAGTAGGTAATAAGTGTGATTTAGATAGAAGAGAAGTAACTACCGAAGAAGGCATTGAATTTGCAAAAAAAAATGGATTAATATTTTTGGAAACTTCTGCAAAAACTTCACATAATGTTGAAGAGGCGTTTGTAAAGACAGCAGAAACAATATACAATAACATTCTCAACGGAGTATATGACTTGTCAAATGAGGTAGGTGATTTTTAAATATGAATAAATCATTGATCAACATTTTGAAATATAAATAATAAAATTTAATTTTAGTCTGAAGGTATTAAGTGTGGAAAGTACAGTAACAAAAACTTAACGATTTCTAGAAATGAAAATAGCGAATTAGGTACTAGAAATAGAGGTTGCTGTTAGAAAATTGAAGTAAAGATTAAATTTTATTTAAGTTAATATCTTGCGATTAAATAGTAATATTTGGCGGTATCTAGCAAGGTCAAAATTGAATTGAAGAAGATTTAAATCAATGTTACCTTCAAAATTGTTAGATTGAATATAAAATTAAATTAAAGAAATAATTTTCACATGGAGGGATCTGTTAATCAAAATTCAATGTTTTTTTTTGATAATCAAATTATTTGGTTTAGAGAAGCAAGTATATATTTATTTTCATTTATTGAAAATAAGAGTGTTGAAAAGCACCTATTTATAAAAAATACTCCATGTATTATAACATCTATGAGTGTTTCTTCAGATGGTACAATTACTGTTTGTTGTCTTAACAAAATAATTTATTTAATAAGGATAATTAATAATGATTTAAAAATTATTAGTTGTTATTCTCATTCGAAAAGAGCAAATATATCTATTTATATACCAATTAATAAAAAAATTATTATTGGGGACAAATTTGGGGATATATATAGCATTCATTCAGATTATTTTAAAAAAATTGGTTTTCAGAATGAACGTTTATTGGAAAATTTTGATTATAAGAATGAAGAAAATGAAGAAAATGAAGAAAATGAAGAAAATGAAGAAAATGAAGAAAATGAAGAAAATGAAGAAAATGAAGAAAATGAAGAAAATGAAGAAAATGAAGAAAATGTTCAAGAAAAAGTATTTCCCAAGGTTGGTCACTTATCTACTATAACTTGCTCAGTTGAAAGTGAGAACTTAGAATGTTTGTTTACAGGTAACAAGTGTGGGAAGGTCTGGGTTTCAGATTTAAAAAATTTAGAATATACTATTTCAATATTATGTGGTCATGAAACTTCAATAACATCATTAACTGAAGCAAACATTTTTACGGCATCAAAATATTTAATTACTTCTTCATTAGATAAAAAAATTAAATTTTGGGATTATTTAAACAACATTGAATTAGACTCAATTGATATAGAGGTAAGTAATTTGTGAGCATTTTTCTTTGTAATAATCTATTGTTTTTTTAGTTCATTCCTTTGGAAATCAAATATAGTTCTGTACTTCAGAAATTACTTGTAAGATGCAAAGATTTAAACGGTATATTAATTATATCTTTAAAAATATCTAAAGAAAAAAAAGAGGTGTTTGAAAGTACCAAAATACTTAATTTAGAATCTATTCCAAGTTCAATGTGTATATTTGAATTTAATCAAGAAAACTCTTCAACAGCATATTCTATATTTAAAAGATTAAATATTAATAATTACAATAAAACTGACTGTTTAATATTTTATACATTAGAGTCTAATGTAAATTTAAAATATCCCATATTTATAAATGACTATTTATCAGACTCAATTACTACTTCAGGAACAAATATAGAGTTAAGCACAGACTATAGACAAGAATTTCTAACACAATTTACATTAAAATCAACTAATCAGGCATTGAATTTTCTTGAGAATGAGAAAGATAAACTAAAGAAAATGAAATTAAACTAGTTTTTTTTTTTTGAAAAGAATATTACTTTTTCAAGTAAAATTTATGTTACAACTATGTTCTGCAACTTATTTCGTAAAAAAAAATCCACAATTTTTTAAAAGATTTCTTAAACAATTTATATTCGAATATCTAAAATTAAAATTCATATTTTTTTACAACTATTCCCCACACGTGGAAAACAATTTGAAGATAATATAAATCCAATTTGAGGAAAAGATATGAAGCGCTGAAATATAACCAAGATCTTCAATTTTTATATTATTTTAAATATCAAATTATAATTTTACATTCAAGTATACTTGATTTATTTATTTTAAATTTGAAAATGATTTCAAACGATAAATTAAAGAGATTAGCATCGACTTCGGCCGTAATGAGTTGCACTTTAGGGAAAGCCACGTGTTTAGGAATGGATAAAATTTGTTCACCTTTAGCAGATAATGATATTACGCAAAGAAAGACTCAGATTATTTGTACAATAGGTCCTAGTTGCAACACAGTTGAGGCACTTATTGGCTTGATAGATAAGGGTATGAGTGTAGCAAGGTTAAATTTTTCTCATGGAGATCACGAGAGTCATTATAAAACATTATTGAATATAAGAGAAGCTGCCAAAGCAAGACCACAATCTACTGTTGGGATTATGTTAGATACCAAAGGGCCTGAAATAAGGACAGGTATGTTAGAAAATGGAAAGCCTATAGAATTAAAGGCAGGACAACTTTTGAAGATAACTACAGATTACACTAAATTGGGCAACTCTGAGTGTATTTCCTGTAGTTATCAGCTTCTACCTAAAAGTGTTCAAGTAGGAAGCACTATACTAATTGCCGACGGTTCATTAAGTACCCAGGTGGTAGAAATAGGAGATGATTATGTTGTTTGTAAGGTTTTAAACAATGTAACTATTGGCGAGAGGAAAAATATGAATTTACCTGGATGCAAGGTTCATTTGCCAATAATTGGCGATAAGGATAAACACGATATTGTAGAGTTTGCGCTCAAGCATAATCTAGACTTTATTGCTTTATCTTTTGTGCAATGCGGTGCTGACATACAGTTTTGTAGACAAATTATCTCTGAAAATACTCAATATTCGAATGGAATTCCTAGTTCTATTAAGATAATTTCTAAGATTGAGAATTTGGAAGGTGTTATAAATTTTGATAGTATATGTAATGAATCTGACGGTATAATGGTTGCTAGAGGTGATTTAGGTATGGAAATTCCTCCTGAAAAGATATTTGTTGCTCAAAAATGCATGATTTCTAAGTGTAATGTAGCAGGAAAACCAGTAGTTACTGCAACTCAAATGCTTGAAAGCATGATTAAAAGTAATCGTCCAACTAGAGCCGAAATGACCGATGTTGCGAATGCTGTTCTTGATGGTTCTGATTGTGTTATGCTTTCAGGAGAAACAGCTAATGGAGCATTTCCATTTGATGCGGTGAATGTTATGGCGAGAGTGTGTGCTCAGGCAGAGACATGTATAGATTATCCAATGCTTTATCATGCAATACATTCTTCTGTACCCAAACCTGTTGCAGTGCCTGAAGCAATTGCCTGTTCTGCCGTTGAATCTGCTCACGATGTTAATGCTAAAATCATTATTACCATAACAGAGACAGGTAATACTGCGAGATTAATCTCAAAATACCGACCAAGCCAAACGATCATTGCATGCACTGCAAGACCTGAGGTTGCTAGAGGCTTGAAAGTAACTAGAGGAGTGAAAACATACGTTCTAAATTCGATTCATCATAGTGACGCAGTCATTACTAATGCACTAACTCTTGCAAAAGAAGAAAATCTTATTGAAAGTGGTGATTTTGCTGTTGCCGTACATGGTGTAAAAGAATCTTGTCCAGGTTCATGTAATCTTATGAAAATTGTTAGATGTCCATAATTTCATATTTATTTGTTCATTGTTTTGTTTGAAAGTTACAGTTTTTTCTAATCTTTCTAAATGAATTATTGATTTAGATTTATTCTATTTAAATGATTTAAATTTCCTTCTTCTTTAATATTTAGATCGCAATTAAAGAGCTTGATTTTTAACATTTTTTCTTCGCGCACTTTAAATTTTAAGCCTCTAATTGTAACTTGACCGCATCAAACTTGATACCGGTAAGATTGAGAATGACGATAAGTTGGATTTTTCATACAAAAATTACAACTTGTACTTTTTAAATCTGAATTTATTTTTTTGTTGGCATTTTACTTCAGATAATAATAATTTAATTGTGTTTTAATTTATATTATTAGGAGTTTGATATGTCTCTTATAAATATTAAAATATACAATTGCATTGGAAAAATACTTATTTTTTTAGTATTTGTTTCATTATTTAATTTTTCCTTTTGTAATATTAATGGTGCTAATCAGTCACAAGAGCATTCTATAAAGTCTATTTATGACTTAACTAACAAGGATTTACTTTCCTTGCTTATTGTTGGTTGTTTTGGATCTATTGCAGTATCTGCTGGTGGTGGTGGTGGAATAATTTCTATGCCTATTTTTTTAGGATTGATGCATGTTCCATTTTCACAAGCTGTTACTTTTTCCTCAGCAATTATTCTTGGTGGTGTAATATGTGCCTTAATGACAAACTTATTACAACACAAAAGAGAACTTCCTGAATATGAAGATGCAATTTTATTTTTAAAAAGCAAGATTGCAGAAAATAATTTGGATCATAGTTTTTTTATAGATACTGTCAATAAAGCTTCATTAATAGATATTAATATAGTAATGTTTATTGCTCCACTTCTTACAGCAGGAAGTTTGTTTGGTTTGACAATAGGAAGATATATTTCAAATATTTTATCTACCATTATGTTAAATATTTTACTAATTTATGTTCTAAAAATTTCAATTCAAAAATTTTATAAAGTAAGAAAAATGGAAATGAGTTCCGTAAATAATCAAACTACTACAATTAACAACTCTGTTAGTATTTCAAATTTGACAGAATCCGATGATAGCAACTTAAAAGAAAAACTGAAAATAATATTATATTTACATACTATATCTTTGATTAAATTAGAAAATGTTGACAATTCAGTTTTAGATCAAGAAAATGAGTCTTGCGAAAAATCATTAATTAAGAAATCAATTGAAAATTTTAAAGATTCCAACTGGAAATACTGGTTATGCTTTTTAATCTTGTGTTTATTTTCAATTTGGATATCTGTTTTAGATAGTGGTATATTATTTATAAAAGGAACTTTTTTGCATTCTACACTGTGGTTAATAAGTGTTTTATTGCTTTTATCATTCCCAGCAATTATTCTTCCAAGAAAGAAATTGAATTTAATAACTTCTATTATTAATTCTCAAAACAGATTGATGGAATTTCTAAACTACATTACTGGTGCAAAATTAGCGGATCAAAATAACAATTTAGATGTTTTTTCTTTTATTAACTATAAGTCTTTAAATAATTTCATTAATTATTTTTTAGCAAATTTGGAAATTTTGTTAGTAGGTATTATTGGAGGTATAACAGGAGCAAGTGGTGCTATACTAATAAGTGCTATATTTTTTACATCTCAAGTTGATCCCTCATCAATAGCAGCAAATAACTCTACATGCTTGATAATTTCAACTTTGACATGTTTTTTTACTTATATATTTGAAGGAAGAATTTATTTTGATTTAGCACTTTTAATGTTGTCTATTTCAATTTTATGTACACTTATAGGGAAAAATATTATTGACTATTTTGTGAGAAAATACAAACTTTCGTCAATAATTATTGGCATTTTGATTGGAATGATATTATTTAGTTTACTTCATATGAACTTTAGACTATTCTTCTTATTAAAAAATAGTCGATATTAGCTATATAACTAGGTATATAAAATTTTAATTTAATAAAAGGAAATTTGACAATTTTTTTGTTTAATAGATATTAATTACAACTCAAAAAAGTAATTGCATATTATCTTTTTATTCTATAAGCAACGGAAAATAATTTATTTTCCAATTTATTGTAGATTGAAATTTTAAAAAACTAGAATATGAATTCTTTAATTTTAAATTGTTTTAAATTCAATATTATTTAAAGATCTTTATATATAGATAAATTTATTTAAAGTTCCATTTATAAAAAGATGTTTCTGTTCTTTTTTACGCGTTTTCGAACATATGAATGTCTTGTTAAAAGATTTGGTTAGAAATAAATTTAAAAATATCAATGAAATTGGAAGTGTGTTGAATATAAAAACTATGAGTTGTAATCGCTAATGAAGAATTTTTTGTGTTTATTATTTGTACTTTCAATATTACTTATTCTGAATTCAATAGTTGAATCCAACGATTTATCAAACAGTAATACTTATTCAAAATCGTTTTCAATAAGAACAAACCCATGGACTATAGGAATTTTAATTCGTTTAAAGTTATCCTTATGGGCACCTTTGTTTGATGATAATGATGATCAAGAATCCTTTAAAGAAACATTAAGATTATGCATTAATAGAGGAATTACGCCCCCACAACCACCTGTATTTATAAGACTTTTAGAATACGAGCATTTAACTGGTTTAACAGGAATTTTATTTGAATTCCCGAAAAACGAAGATACAGTAAATTATATTAATCGTGAAAATATTCTTTTGTTTTTAATTCAATGTAGAGAAGATAAATTAGGAGGAGAAGCTCATATTGCATCAAATATATTGTTAAGAAACGTTCCTATAATACATATTACGAGACAAAAACAAGATAGCGAACACAACAATAAAGCAGAAGAAAACTATTCTATGGCAACTACATTTACTATAACATTTTTAATATTAGCAACAACTTTTTCAATAATAAGTGCTTATGTTATTTATTACACTGTAGTGAAGAACAAAAAGTGAGATCAATTTGATCTTCAAAGCTATTTTAATAAATTTCGATAAATTAAATTCTCAAATTCAAAAATCAAAGTTACAATTTATTTATAAAAGTGGTCCAAGTAAAAATTAATGCAAATTGCTTTTAATATAAATACAATCAATAAATATAAAGAAAGAAGTGAAATTGTTCATTGACACATAAAAAATACGTTTTGAAGTCATCAAATTATTAAATATTTATTTATATTTAGAATTTTAGTGCTTTATTAAGGCATAATTATAAGTTTTAGAACATACCAAAAATAAATTAAATATTTATAATAGGTTGAATTTATTTTTTTAAATATAAACGAAATTAGATAGTCTTTTTTTTTATGTAATTTAATCTAGTTTATGTTTTTTGAATCAATTTATATTTAATATCAAATTAAACAAGTTTTAAATGAGTAATAAAGCGGGTTTTAATTTAAAGCTTAATCTGAGAATATTTGAAATATTTCAAGTTTCCCCACATGAAATAAATTTAACGCGAAAAATGAACTTTAGTTAAAAAAAAAAAAAGGAAAAAAAAAAAAATAATAATAACAAATATAAATATAAATATAAATATAAATATAAATATAAATAAATAAATAAATAAATAAATAAATAAATATATATATATATATATATATATATATATATATATATATATGTATATACATATTTTAAGAATTTTTAAATTAAAAAGTCAAATTTTAAATGGTGAATTCAATACGAATGAACTAAGACGAAAAAATTAATTTTTTAATAAATTACTCATAACGGTTGAGATATGCCTGAAAACTACAGAAAAAATAATGTAAGGAGTTCTAAGATCTCTGATTTAAACTCAAAAATTAGGGAGGCAGAAAATGATTTGGCATTTTCTAAGGGAATAAGATCTAGAAATTTATCTGTAGAACATAACTTTAGACAAATAAGTAGACCACCGTCTAGTACAACGAATTATGAAGTAGAAGAGGTATCTGAATTGCAAATATTGCGATTAAAACAGATTGAAACAGCTCAAAGGTTAAAGGAGACATTGAGAAGAAATGTCGATTTAATGACGGAGCTTCAAAAGGCACGTAGTGTTGTAAGAACATTGGAAAAAAAGATAAGTATCTTAGAAGATGGAAGAAGTGAAATCGGTAATTTAGATTTTGATGATAAAGATATTCGTAAATCTATGTGTTCTCATTGTCCAAAGCAGGAGCAGGAAATAAATCAATTAAAGTTGCACATTATTGAGATGAATGATTCATTTCAAAGAAGATGGGAAGAAACGCAAAGAGAATTGTCTCAAGCAAGACAGTCCTTGGCAGATGTTTCAAATAAATTATACGAGTCTATGAATAATAAGAATAACAATAATAATAATAATAGTGTTAGTAACATTCATCTCAATACTGTAAATAGTTCTAATTCTAATAACATGAGAATTTTAGAAGATACTGACTACTCAAATATTCATGTACAAAATCCTGGTTTAATTAACTCTGGAAAAATTAATAGTGACTCTATTCGCTCAGGAACACAATCACCTTCAACTTTTAAATTTTCAAGACCAACTAGTTCTAATTTCACTAATGAATCAAATCCTACTATTCAGAATATATTTGAAAATGTAAATTCTAATGTTTACGATCTTAACAAAATTCTTATAAAAAACAATTCACCCAATATACAAGAATTTTCCTTAGCAAATAATCAGAATTTTCGAATAGAAAATCACAATTTCAATCAAATTCAAGAAAGTAATATAAACAATAAAATTAGATCTATCAGACCTCAATCTGAAAATAGCTCAAGACATTTAACTTACGATTTTAAGCCACTTACAGGCGTTTCTTCAAATATAAGGTCTATACAAAGTTCTCAGAGATCAAATTTGAATAACAATTATCACGATTTATCTACTAAGATTCCATCTTTTGATTCCCTTACATTAAGACCAGATGCAGGTAATTACAACTCCTTTCCTATAAAAGGTAACAACAGTAACTTTTCGGGAGTTTTACCTGGAAATCTGACTCGTGAATCATATATAGGAACCCCTATAACTCCACCTACTATTTATCCAAATACATATTCATCAATACTTCCTTCTCAACAGAAAAATTTGTCTCAAATGAATATTCCAAATTCTAATTCAAATAATATTTTTAGTTTAAATTCATTGTCAAAAAGCTCTTCAAATTATATGGATAATGCAAATTATGAACAATTCTCCGATTCTCGCCCATTCCAAAATATAGAATCTACTTCAAATCATTTAAATTATAAATCAAACTCTCACCTACCTCCTAATATCAATTCCAATAATAATCATGTAATAAATAATTCTCCTTCATTACCGTCAATTTCATCTAATAATATACAACCACAAGTAATTAACACATCACCTTATAATGAAACACCTAATGAATATCCATCTTCCCCGACAACTAAAGAATCACAAGTTGAATTGGAAGTTGAACAGAATACTTACGGCAATATTAGGAAAACTCTCGAAGAATTAAAGAAAACACAAGATGAGAGAGTTCAACAATTGAAGAATGATAGAGAGAAACTGCTTCGAGCCGTACTAAATGATTTGCAGGAAATGAGGGATTTCCAATCAAATCTTGCAAGTGTTAAAGAACAACAAGAATCTATGATTAAAAACGCACCGAAAAAATTATTTTCATTAGATCAAAATATAAATAGTCATGAAAATTCATAATACTTTGAATCAATTATAAAAGTTACTTTAAATTTATAAACTTGTCTATAATTAAAATCTAGCTTTTGTTCTATTACATTTTCTGACTTGGTTCCACTTTTCTAAGAACGAGTCCGAAAGTTGGATATTTTTAAGATGTTTTGAATATACCAAGGGTTTAATTACTGCTCCTATTTTAGATTGTATTTTTGGTTGAATAAGTCTATTATGTATTGCTGTAGTATTCCATTCAAGACCAATAGGATGTTTAAGCGTACTCTCGTACAATTCATTCGAATTATACGGATAAGGTGCCTGGGAAATACAATATTTTGTAATTTTCTTATCTATGCTATTGTTTGGTTTTATTAATGACTTTTTTTCCTTTTCTTGTTCTATATTATTGTTTAATCCAAAATTAATATCTGATAATGAAGAACACCAATTACCCCATCCAGGAACAATTTTCTTAATATTGGCATTCTTCTCTTCAGAATTTTCCAAATCACCATTTTCTTCTAACTCGCAATCATCTTTACCTTGTACAAATATCTGTTTCATTATTTCGTTATCATTTAAATTCGAATTTTCTTGCAAATCAATTTCTGCCATATTCTCAAGTTCATCTTCAATATTTAGAATGTGTCTTTTTTTAATTTTTTCTTCAGATGACTTTGACAAATTAGAATTATTCAAAAACTGATCTTCTTTAGTATTTTTAATACTATCACTAAGATTAAATGCATCATTAGAATTAAATTTAAACTCTAAATCAAATGTGTTATTATTAAAATTTAAATCCTCTAAAACTTCATTTTTAGCATTGAGTATTTCTTCGTAAGTAACTTTTTTAAGTTCTTGATTATTAACTTCTTTTTCAAAATTATCTGATTCTTTATTAAAATGATTTTCTACATCTTGGTCCTCTTCCGAATAATAATTTTCATTCTCAATTTTAAGTAGTTCATCGTCTAATTGATTATTTTGTGAATCTATACTACGTTGAATAAATTTTAAATCAGAAAGATTCTCAGAAAATTTTTTTAATTGATTAATATTATCACGAATGTCTTCAATTCTATTTTGATGATCATTGGTTTCATCTTCTGAAGTGCTATTTTCATCGTCACTTTCATGAATATCTTCCGAAGAATTTTTAATAATTTGTTCTATTCTTCTTTTTTCGTCATGTTGTTTCTGTGCTTGTTCAGAAATTGTCTTTTGTAAATCTTTTCCACCAAACCTTGTTGCCATTTTTGCCCACTTTTTTCTTGCATTTTCTCTTCTCATAAGTCTAATTTTTGCTCTTTTCTCCTCATATCTTTCTTTAATTTTTTTAACTAACTCAGGATATTCAGATTCTCCTAAACTCATCAATTTCTCTTCTTCAACTTGAATCTGTTTCCTACGATTCTTTCTCCAAGTTTTAGACTTAATTTTTTTAAGTCTCTTATTTTCCTTATTTTGTTGAAATAAAATAAATTTAAGTTTTTTTACAAAATTTCTCTCTGCCTGATCTTTAATTTTATCACAGGGCTCGATAACTTCATCTAACTTATTATTCTCATCATTCAAACTAAAATCTTTATTATTCATGTTCTTTAATATAAGATCAAATTCACGTTCAAATTCATCCATTGGTTCATATTTTGTTGCTAATTGAGCAGTAGAATGTATATTCAAATTTTCAGTTTCACCATATTTAATAATTTCTTGACGATTTATATGATCTATAGCTGGACCCCAACGCTTCATACCCTTCTGCGTTGAATCATATTGAACTTTTCTTTCTATTTTCGATTGTTTATTTGGAGATAACAATTCCATTATTTTGCCTTTATTCTTTGGTTTTCCTTCTAATATTTTTATTTGTTTCATTACATCTCTAGTATCCAAAGACTTCGACAAATTTGACATTAAGGCATTGACTGTCCCCTTCATGTCCAATTTATTTTTTTTCCAAACTTTTGCAGACATTTCAGGATCTTCTTTAAAATTGGAATCCTTTATAACCTTATTCTTTTTAATATTAGAATGTTTTAATTCATTTTCGGAAGTTTTCTGGATTAAATTTGAAACCTTATCAATTAGTCTATCCAAATTGAAATCATTCTTCAAATCTCCAGTTCTATTGCTCAAATCCTTCATTTTAATATTTGAAACAGTTATAAGCTATTTATTTTTCTATTAAAAAAATACAAATTTCTAAATCTGAAACTTGTGAAGGAAATAAAGATAAAAAGAAGTTAATATATAATTTATTCCATTAAATAGAATTAATAATTAAATAATAAAAAAATTAATCTTATTTGTATTTTTAGCGAAATGTAAAAGTTTACAAGAGAATTGTTTTAAATAGAAGCGGTTGCGGTATACACGCTCCAATATTTCTCGAAATACCTATTTCAATAAATATTCATTTTCATTCCAAAACTTATCTTGTATTACATCTAAAAAACATTTGTATATATTTGTAACTACGACAATTTCATCCTTTATTTTCCAAATTGGATGGAAAGGTTCCTGCAAATCATCATTCGTATTGTTTCTATGATTATATTCTGTAAGTAGATCTGTTTCAGAGTGATCTTTTTCTTTTGGCTTGTCTTTCATTAAGAGATACTCGCTTCTAGATTTTTTACTTTTTGGTTTAGCTTTGTATAGTAATGTCCCTCTTCTGAATTGAGAAGGAATTAAGTTGTAATTTATACCGAATTCCTGAAATAATAATTCATTTTTGTATGAAGATTGAGTAAACTTTAATGCTTCTGTAGCTTCTTGTTCAGAGATTTGTTTTCTAGAAACTAAACACCAAAAGCAAGTATTATATAAATTATTTATATGACAATCTACTTGTCTCCAGGAAAGATATGCTCTAATGTCTTCATTAGTTGGATATAATATTATTCTTCCATCAAAAACTGGTGGATAAATTAGTTCGGTATTAGGAAAATAATTACTCCAATTAATTACAAATGTTGATGTAAATAGAGAAACAACATAAGTTAGTATCTTGTCACCTCTTCTATTCCATAGGTCTGTTTTTCTTCTGAAAACGAAACTATTGCTTGTTTATTAAAAATTTAATTAAGAATTAATCAAACATACCTATATTCGTCGGACTGTCCATATGAAATTACTATATCCCCTACATTTTTCATAACATTTTCTGCACAGTGGTTCATTAAATCTAGTCCTCTTTTGTCATTCGGTTTTTCATAATTATGATCTTTGGTAAATCTAGACAATTTTTTTTTTCAATTATTATTAATTAAAGAGAGATATTATATAACTTACTCATGAAAAGAATGACCATCAACTCTAATAACAAACCAGCAATTTCTCAATATCTTATTTGGTATTTCATAATCTTTGATGTATTCATATTTACTGCATGCCATTATTTTTTAAAATGTTAAGGTCTGTTCAAATTTATTAAGGAAATTGCCAAAACCGCCAAGAACATCATTTTTACAAATATTAATTGGGAAACCAAAACAAACCCAATAAAAAAAATTGTTTATTATCTTCAGAATTGCACATAATAAATAGAAAACACCTCTTATTTGATTATTTAGAGATTGTTTCAACAGAATAAATGACGATTTTCAATATATGTCTTGTAGCCGATACCTTCAACTCCTATATCACCATTAGAAGTAAGTATTATCGGGTTTTTTAAAAATAAATTTCTAGACATAAATATTTTGTCGGGTCTAATGTTAAGAAAAGGATCTGTTGGATTAATAAAATCACTTTGATTATCACTTAATGAATAGAAAGGAGAATAGCTGTTGCAATATTCAATATATTCTCTTGTAATTTCTGAATAATCTTTAAATTCAAAAGATAAATCTTCTTTACGAAAATCATTAAATATAGTACTCATTTTTTGTGCGAGAGATAAACCACTAAGAGCATAGCATGTATGATAAAGATCCCTAGGTTTACCTGGTTTATCAATAAAACCACCTTCAGGAAGTTGACAACATATAAGAATAAATGACTTTAAAGCTTGAATATCACACCACAAATGTTTAAGTTGTAATCTTGAAGTGTTTTGTCTTAATCTAAATATTTCTCTTATGCAAAATAGAAGTCCAATAAACCAAAAACTATAACATGAGTCAACAAGCTTATTACTTCTACCTTGAAAGCCTCCCTCAATTCCTGATTGCCTTTGCGTTATCCAGTATAACAAAGAATCAATATCTAAAATATCTGTCTTTCCAAAAATACATAGCCCTGCCACTACACAATAAGTATATCCACCGTGAGATTCCCCATCAAAATCTCCAGAGAAACCTCCATCGAATCCGGAACAACCTAAAATATACTCTTCTATTCCATCAAATAGTTCATTAGTGACTATATGTAACATACTAGCTACAGCTGCAACACAATAAAATGCTCTGACATCTATCTCACCATCTAACTGGACTTTAAAACCACCCGTCTCTTTATCTCTCAATTTTTTAATATATTGATACATTTTATAACGATCGATTTTAAGAATTGCATTTAGGTCACCTGTCATAATCAGTGAGGACACTGCTAGATATGTTGAAACCATATTTGGCATATGACTAAAATTACCACCAAAACCACCATTTATATCTTGAAAGGCTAAAATTGTTTTTACTACTTCATCAGAATCACTATATAACTTATTGGAATTTTCTGATATTTTTTCTTTATCTACATCTTCATTTGTCTCTTCGAAAACTAGATTTAATTCATTATAATCGTCTGTCAAAAGCTCTTCTGAATGCAAACTCCAATATATCATCAAAACTCTAGTAGATTCGCCCTCTATGTTGTCTTCATTATAAAGTACTTTTCTCATTTTTCTTACATATTTTAAATGTTCTTTTTTAAATAATAATTTATTTGATTCATCATCTTCGCTATTTAAATACTCTTTTTTAAAATTTCCAGTAAATCGTTTGTTTAAACCTTCACTTTCTACATCAAATCCACCATAAAATCTGTCATTAATAAAATTTTTATAACATTCTTGACTATTTTTTATGGAGTCTAACCAATCTCTATATGTATGTCCATCTTGAAATTCATTCATAATTTCCTCATACCAAGGGTATACTCCATTATTTGTCAGAAATAGTTTTGTGTCATCAATAAACATTTTCCCTTTTTTTTTTTTTTTTTTCTTAATTTATATTAAACAAAGAACATTGTATTTTAATTAATAACCACCTTAAATTATTTGCCTCCAATTTTATTTTAAGCACATAAATAATTTGGAGCAAATATCACAAAAGAAAATTACATATTAACAATTGTATTTAAAAAAAAATGTTTATAAATAGGTTAATATCTATCTAATTACATGTATTTGTATTTAATTAAATGAATAAAAAACACACATTGGAAGAAAAAAAGAAGTGATAAATGCAGCATTTCAAAGTTGTAGTAATTCATGAATTAAATAAAGCATCCTTTTATTGTGAAGCAATAGTTGTTGAAAATAATACAGAAAAAAGTGGAAAATAATTCTTTTAAATTAAAGAACTGCTGTAAATTTAAACTAATTGTAAAAAAGTACCGCCAACTATGCATGAATGCCCGCTTTAGACAATACGTTAGAGCATCAAAAAAAATATACAAGATCTTATAGAAAGAAAAGCTATTAAATAGTAATAGAAATGTTATATATTGATACTTAGACTGTAATTTTTCTTGAATGTAATTCATCTTGATTGTGTGATCACAAAGATTTTTTTTTTTTCAACTATAAGAAAGTGGTAGTACTTTATGTTAAAATAACTGAAATCTTGTGATCACGGCTTATTTTCAGTATTCACATTTTATATCTACCCCAATTTAAAAAAATCTAATCAATCTTATTTATATTAGATCGAATTTGTATGCAATTTAAGTTTAATTAATTAGTAGAAAAATGGATAGTCAATCTAACACAACTAATCAGACAGTAAGTTTTTTTTAACTGGAAAATATGGCTATTTTAATTCTCGTTATCTAAATATTTCAGGCATATAGTATGGTCAATGATTATGGAAGGCAGGCTGCAACAACTATTCAAAGTTGTGGGAATCAGCTATTAGGTAGTGGAAGAGATTATTTACAAAATTCTCATATAATGGGAGAAGGACCAAAACCACTTAGAGCATTGTGCTTTGTTGGTGGCATTTTTTTGTCCCTGGCATCTTTGCTAGGTATTTTTAGTATTAGTCAATTATTTTTATCTCCCGGAAGTTACTTATTTGAAGCCGTGTTATTTGGGTTAGGGATTGTCGTAATGGTGGTAGAATCGAAAGATATCGAAAAACTTAAACCATTCCGAGATTTCTGTCTGGAATGGGCAAAATTTTTGACTGTTCCTGCAGGAAAAGGAGCGCTGTACTTATTATCTGGGATATTAGCAATGTCTATTTTCAGAATCAACTTCCTAGAATTATTTGCTGGAACTTACATGGCTTTTTTAGGAGTAGTTTGTATCATGGTTCAATTTGGGTGTAGAAACCAACTTCAAGCTGCAGGTATTTCAATAGACACAGGATCTTTTTCTAGAGAAAATACAAATGAGAGATTTAGCAGATTAGCATAATTGTATGCCTTTTTTGTAGAGAAATAGTAAATCTAGTCTATAAAAATTTAATAATTTAGAACAATTAGTCTTTAATTGTTTTATATAATAATTCGCATTTCCATAAAATTTTTTATTGACCCTCATCTTCTTAATGACTTGAAATCGGATTTATTCTTAAATTTTAAACAATTTTAATATGGAGAGTAATATATTAAAATTGAAACATGTTTCTTCTCAATTAAATAGAAATTTAGAAGAACCAAAAAATATAAAGCAAAAAGCTAATGAACTAATAAATTCTATTAAATATAAAATAAAACTGTATAAAAATAACTCTTTGTTTATTCAAAGGAAAATAAGCGATAGTTGCATCACTCGCTCCATAACAACTGGTATTGGAGGTGGTATTATAGGTTTTTTTTTTTCCTTGTTATCCTTTAATTACAAATATAAATTAATACAAAATAATTCAAAGTTTATTAAATATGAGAGCACTAAAATAACAGAATTTAGAAATTATTTCAAAAATTTTTATAATCATTCGAAATTACATTCGGTTAATTGGGCAAAATTTAGTTTTTGTTTCTCACTGTCTGAATGTCTAATTGCTAAGAAGAGAGCAAAAGATGACAAGTTTAATAGTATTTACGCAGCATGCATTACTGGTGGATTATTTGGGTCAAAAGGTATGTTTTTAATTTTATAATAGTTCAAAAATTAATACTTTATTTAGGTGGACTCGCAAGTTCAATAACAGGCTGTGCTGGCTTTGCTGCATTTACTGCCTTAATAGAAGAATTGACATACATTAATGAAAAAAGAAGAAGTTGCAAAGTATGTATAAACTAGTTATTACATAATTTGAATATTTGAAATTGAAAAATTATTTAAATATGTCAAGTTAAAATATAATTCATATATAAGAGTGCGCCAGTAATTGAAAACCATTTTTAGTTTCATAACTGACCTTTACTTTTATTAATTTTTAATAAATTTGAACAAATAACTTTAACATATTTATACAAAGTGACTGTATTTTTTTAGAATTTTCCTGAATTTTTTATATATATATATTTTTTTTTAATTAACCATTATTCTATGGTTAAAAAGATTAAATTAAAGAAAAAAAAAAACGAAATTCACTTCAGAAGGGAAATATTAAGAATGTTTGGTACAATATCTATTGAAGACCAAATACCTGTTTTTCCAAATGAATTAAGTTTTTTTGATACTGAATCAAAAGGAGAAATGTCTAATAAGATTTCTAAAAAAGATCCATTAACACTTCTAAAGAACAGAATAAGTGAAAAATATTTGAACAAGGTAGTGAAGAATGCAGGTTTAATGGTTTCTTTTATAGGGTTCGACAATGTTGATCATGCCGAGATAGACAGTGATGATGGAGGACTACTATTTAATATATCGTTTAGAATGATTGTATTTAGACCATATATAGGAGAAGTTATTGAAGGGGTTGTTGTAAATTCAGACTCAACAGGTTTAACTGTAAGTCTAGGATTTTTTAATGACATCAAGATTCCTTGTAATGACTTAAGGGAACCTAAGTCTATAGATCCTAACACTAAATTGTGGTCTTGGGATTATGAAAGTCATAAATTATGTTATTTGATAGATTCTACGATTAGATTTAGAGTTACTAGCATTGTATTTAATGATCAAAGTAAAGATAGCAGTTTATCCTCAATGGTAATTATTGGAAATGTTCAAAGTGATGGACTAGGAATGATTTCTTGGTGGAATTAAAGTATCTTAACATGTTTTAAGTATTTTTTGAATAAAAATAAATCTTAAATTTATATAAATTTATTTAGGCGGTAAACAGCCATTTAGGCGCGTGTGTTGTGGTTTACAATTTTTTCCTTTCTTTTTACAATTTCCGAAAATTAAAAAAAAATGGATTCAGGTGAGGAGGTAGGAAGAGTTTTATCCAAAATACAATTGCTTCCATGGAAGGAGCAGCTAGATATTGAATCACTTTTGAGAATACTGCGAAACTTCGAATTAGAACGCAAATTCATAAAACCTTATGATAGAATATATATTAATGAAGTTAATTTTTTTATTGTTTTATTTTGCGATCCAGACAAAGGGGGCATACTATCTGATTCTACACAAGTTTTTGCGAATGGAAAGCCATTGATGCCATTGCAAAAGGTGCATTTCCTGGCTTTGCCTCCATTTAATGCTGCGTTTTCACCTATGGCTCAGAAAGTTTCAACGATTCGTCTTAATAGAGTAGCTCAAGAAGACAGAGAGACAGAGGGAATTAGAGAAGTAACTGTTTCAGATATTGAAAATTTATGTGATAAAGATCAACTTTGCAGACTGTATATAGAACCTTATTTCCAGAGAAGAAGAAAGGAGCCGGTCTATGTTGGTAGAAAGATAGAAATAGACGGAATTACATTTCTTATATGGGCATGTGATCCGCAACAAATCGGAGTAATAAGCAAAAAAACCTCAGTTTATATAGATTGGGATTGTTTTGGTGAATTCAAGAGAATTCATGTGATGCCATTTTCAGATACGCTGCCTCAAACGTATTCATTTGACATATTTCAAGATTATCTCAAACCTTTTTTATCGAGATATACATTTCATCCGTTCTCTGAAGGTGAAAGCTTTACATACAATGGTGTTCAATTTAAAATAATTGCAACAGATCCTGCTGGTGTTAAGGCTCGAGTAGGAGATGAGACAACCATCTACTGTCAAGGAAGTTTGACACCTTCAATAGTTGACTTATTACCGGTTCACTTATTAGAAAATATTATTCGTTTACCTCCAAGAAGTAGACCTTTTTCTATTTTACAAGCACTTGCACATCTTCCTCCCTCTGATGTCGATCGAATATTTGGATCTGCAGATTCAAATAACAATCGAGGAGTTAACAATGATATAGTTAACAGAATCACGCAAAGATCTTACAAATTTGGGACTGAAAATGAATCTGCAAATTCTTCAGAAGATCCCCCAATGTGCACAGTTTGTTTATCAGAAGTTAATGAAGGAGAATGTGTAGTGAAACTCGACTGTCAACATATCTTTCATTTACAGTGTATTAAAGAATGGTTCAAAATGTCAGTTATCTGTCCCCTATGTAAGGTCGATGTAAGAAGCAACAGTTAGTGAGGAAATGCGGATTCTAATCTAGTTTTAGATAATTACAATGTTTGCCATTGTGATAACATTGTTATATTAAAGTTATTGACTTTTTTAGATTAAATATTACTTTTGATTTCAAATAAAATTTTTAAATAAACAGTTTATAATCCTTAATTATAAGAGTTTTTGATATATTGTTCATAATCTCACCTATTTCTTCCTGAGAGTAATGTTTATTTATCTCAAAATTTCGATTTACTAACAAAGAATCATTTTTGTTTCTGATGGGGTTATTAAACGAAATCACTACATCAGTATTGCTGGAAACTATTCTCATTACTAAAATATGTAGATTCAGTTCTTCTTTAAAAGATGAAGTTGCATATTTCTTTTCTAAATTTTGTATTCCATAACATTTTGAAACTAGAACGTCGTCCGACCATTTGCTCAAAGATTCGGAATAAATTATTTTTGTCTCTTTAGAACAATTATATTCAGAAATATCTCTGAAATAATATTCTGCCAGCTTATTTTCATCGTTTACATTTGCTGTATCTAACAATTCAATAATAATGCTACATTCAGAATACCTATCAACAAATACTTCTTGGTGATCCGGAACATCTCTTATTTTGCTTATATCATCAAAATTCTTAGGAATATCGACTTTTATGGCTCCACCGTACAAATTTCTCGTTTCGTATTCCATTTTGGAATTTTCTTTTTTTTTTTTTTTTTGTTCCTAATTAATATTTCATGTATAAAAATAAATTTACCGCAAGGATATTTCCACAAAAATCGTTATTCAAGCCAATTTTTAATAAATAGTGAAATTTAATTTTTCGAATCTGCAAAATTCATTTTAAAATTTTTCAATTACTCCAATTGTGTGTCTTTAAATCTTTCTAATTCCTCGTTCTCATCGTCGGAGAGAAATATAGTTTCAGACGGGCTCCAAATATGTAGATGATTATTTTCACTTATGCTTGCAAAAGTAGTTGTTAGGTTACCTGTCATACAAGAAAAATCATTTACAGGAGCTGTATGACCACTATGAGTAAATATCAGTTCAGGAACCCCGTCCTCAACTTCATCAGGTCTTTGTTCCATTCCGATTTTTGATAAATCCCATATCTAAATGTGAAAGAGTTATTTAGCGACAAAATTGTACATAAATTAAACTTACCGAGACAGTAGAATCAGAAGATGCTGAAGCTATTAAGGAAACATCTTCTAACAAGAATTTGACGCGATTAATTTGACCAGAATGACCATTTAGTGAATGAAGACGTCGCTTTAAATTTCTCATATCAAACAGTGCAACAACAGGATCGCTTCCACCTACAGCAATTAAATTCGTTTGGAACGGATTAAATTCAACAGTATTTAAGCTGTTAATGCAAGTATTTCCATGTTCAATATATGTATAACCCGTTGTTTTTTTAGTTTTGTATACTTGATTCAAATTGTCATTCTTAGAAGAGGTTTCACTAATAGAGGTAGTATAAGAACACGGAGATACTGATTCACGTATGTCCCAGACCATAATTAATCCATCGTCTCCTACAGAGATCATGACTTTTTCATGTGAAGGATGCCATGATACATCCTGAACACTTTTTTGGTGACCCCTGAACTTTAATAATGGAGATATAGAAGCTTCTTTAGAATCAAAAGCCTTATTAATATCCCAAAGACATATTATTGCATCGTCTGATCCACTAACTAAATATGAATGATTGATCGGATTCCAATTTAAAGCCCAACCTTCTTGTTCGTGTCCACTCAATATTAATGAAGGAGTTTTTTCAGTTATTAAAGGATATTTTGTCGATTTATTTTTTATTATTGAATTGAGATCATAAATATGAATGTTTCCAGAAATCGTTTTTGAAGCAATAATATTCACGTCTGAAGGAGAGTGTATAACTCTATTAACTTCACCGTCGTGAGGAATAAGTAGTCTTTGTCGAAATTTATTTAAACTATTGTCTTTGCTAGATATTCTAAATCCAGCATAATCAGTGTGTGATTCAAATTTTCTTCTATCTTCAGAAATTGGCATATTCGGCAGTAGCAGATCCATAATAATAATATAATCTTGATCTGTTCTCGATGTGTGAGTACCAAGTAGTAAGGAATATTCTGATAATTCGTCTATATTTAAATTTTCATTTTCTATTTCACACATATTATCTTCAATCTCTGATAGATTATGTTGGTAAATCCACTGTACCGACAATGAAGGCCATTCTAATACGTGGGTCATTATATTTTCATATAAAAATGATGTGTTTTCTTTCCATATTTTGTATTTTTCTTGTATAGCTGAATCTTCCGTTTCTAATGCTTTCTTCGCTGTATCAAAAAAAGTAAAGTTCATCATTGACGAAAAGGGTGAATTTCGAGTAATAGAGCTCATTTCAATTTAAATTAAGACTCTTCTATTGAAAATGAATACAAAGGATAGGTTTGATTTGAATTAAAGACTGTTTTTTATTAACTCCATTTTTCAATATTCACCATTTCAGTAAAAGTTACGCTCCTTTATTTACGTAGCGGTCTTATAAGAATACTTTTACATATTTCTGTATATATAAATTTATCGTTTTCTTACTTAAATTTATCCATATTTAATTTTGATCCCAATTGATATCACTTGCTCTGTTATCAGTGTCAATGGCAATCCCCTCAGTTATTGCATACAATAATTTTTCTTTTAATATTTCTTTAGAAGAATACTTAGGTAATTCTAATTGAAAAAAACATGTATGACTGGTTGGAAGCATTAAATCCTCCTTCCTAATATATGAACTTGAACTGCTTGACGTATTCTCGGTCATTTGCAACCCATTTCTGCTCCCCATCTCTTCAATCTCTTGATTTTGATCCGTAAATTCTCTGGAATTAAGAGAATGCTCTATCCTTTCTCTAGATACTGAATTTGTAGCAACATCTTCCAGTGTAAATTCTAATGAATTACTGTTATTTACTCTTTCGCTAGTTTCTGAAGTAATTATTTCATAAATCTGATTATTCTCTTCAATAGATGCCTCATTATTACTATTAATTGAATATCTACCAGGGTATAATCTGACTATTTCCATGTTACTTTCCCAGTTACTATTACTATTAGGAAGTCTACACCTACCCCATACAAACCTAAGAAACATTTGTTGCTGAATTATAGAAAATTCTGATAATACATCCCAAAACCATTGTATTATTTCATCATCTGAAGAATAACCTGTGTATTTTGTATGTAATTTCAACAAATTTACATCTATTGAAGGAACACCACAAATCAATTTTTCTAATTCACTAGGTGTGAATAATTCTAAAATTTGTTCAGGTATAATATCTATTATTCCTTCTCTTATATTTTTTGTTGCATGAGTAAATTCAAAATTGATTTTATAACTAATAAAAAAACTGCAATATAAATCTAAATCAGTTATTTTAACAGGTAAATATTTACCATTTTCTCTTATTTCAATTAATTTGCCACTACTATTCGTTAAAGACCAACACAAATCAAGTGAATCGAACTCTTCTAATAATAAATCCATTCTCTCATCCTGGATTCCAATTTCATTCATTAGATTCCAATCACTTTTTATCTGAACTAATTTTTCATATAGCCTCACAGAATATCCATCAATTTGCTTTACGTCGCTCAAATTTACTTCTTCATTTAATATTAATTTCCAAATTATTTTAGGAAAATCCAAGTTAAGAGGTAGATGAGTCCTAATTGAAATACCCATTAATCTACCAACAAATCTGTATAGTGAATCATATATTGCTTCTGAGCACTTTCCGGAATATTTAATTTTAAAATTATTCTCATGTTTACAAAAATTGGAATTGATATCTTGATTAATTTGATATATTTCATCGATAAAATTGTAAATATATTTATATTCTGCCAAATTTGGATTTGGAATAAAATAATATTGATTTTCACCAAATCCATATGAATTAGGGCATAAGATAAATAAAGGTAATCTATCACTTTGAAGTTCAAAGCAAATGTGACTTATTGAATCTCTATATATTCCACCTGCATCAATTCCTCCTTCACCCTCATATATAACATACCAAGGTCTGTTTCTAGTGCGTATCCTACTAACTGGGACATTTTCCAAATTTTTAAATACTTGACCAAATACACTATTTAGTCCATAAGGATCATAAATATCTTGACTTTCTCTATTATAAAGTATAGACTTTGGTCTATTAATAGAAACTCTTATTCTACCATCTGCAGCTGAATCTTCTGTTAAAGCTAAACATAAGCTCAAAATAATATTTTTAAATGATAAGTTTATATATTTTTTTAATCTTCTCAACCATACATATTTAAATATACTAGACCTAGGAGATATTATATCCACACAGTTTAATATCGAAACAAATAATAATGAAATCTTTTTAATAATACTGTAGCAAATACTACAATAAGCTAATACTGAATTTTCACAATTTTCACATCCAATTTTATTGTAATAAGAGTTAGATTGCTTATTATTAATGGGTATAGCAAATAATATATCTTGATTTTTAATTTCTGAAAACAAATATTCCATAAATTCTTTAATATAAGGTATTATTGTTTTTGTCTTTTCTTCACCTAAACCATTTTCTTGGTATGCATCGTCTGTAAATTCAGAAACAATATTTTTGTAATTAGATGAATTATTTTTGATTTTGCTGTTAATACAAAGTTCTACCTCACCATGATCATAAAATTCTTTCAATATATCGCTGCAAGAGAACAAATCCAATATTATTTGAGAACTATTAATATTAATATTTGAATTTGCTTCGGAAGCCCTTTTCAAGTTGCATTCTTCTTCAAAAAACGTATCTAAAACCTTTATCAATTTACTTAAAGTTGAATTGTTGAATAATTTGTTCAAATATTTCAACTTTAAAATAACAAAAGGTGTTTCTGTGCTATTCTCATTCCCAATTATAATATTCATATCTATAGGATATTCATTACAAGAACAATTTTCAGATGTTTGATCTTGAGTTTCCAAATTTTCATCAAATTTATCTATTTCTTTGTAACCAATTATATTAAGATTAACTGAAAATGAAATTTGAAATGATTTGTTATCGATATAAATAAAGGATTTTGTTTTTTTATTAAAAACCTTTATTTTGTTAATGTAAATATTTTCCAATTTTT
Organism: Cryptosporidium baileyi; assembly: GCA_001593455.1. Lineage (NCBI taxonomy): Eukaryota > Apicomplexa > Conoidasida > Eucoccidiorida > Cryptosporidiidae > Cryptosporidium > Cryptosporidium baileyi. The sequence goes on from JIBL01000084.1 coordinate 172,212, forward strand.
TTTCAGACAACTTTTCGTTATTTTTTTGATCAAAAATTCTTCTACAACCTCTTACTCTATTTTGCCAAATATTATTAAAATAAGTAACTATTGGTTTGTTTTTCCAATTACTTGAAAAAACATGAACGACACTTTTACAAGAAGAATAATAAAAATTATCTTTTGGAACAGTAGTTAAAATTGAAGTGTCTGAATAAACATTACTATTGTTGGAATACTCAGACAAGTTTGCCGATGCATTAAGTTCATCCATTTCATCTTGATAAATTATTTCATCATAAGTTTCCTTGATATAATTATGGACTTGATTTAAATCCCACTCTAAGTAAACAACTAATAGATTTGCAATCAACCCAAACAATGGCTCGCCTGTAGTTAGTTTTGAGTATTTATAATTTGAACCAGAGAATTCAAGTAACTTTGAGGAAGCAATATCTTGTCCTAAGAAAATATTAGATTTATTTTGATTAAGGCTATTATCGTCATTGATTAAATCCAGATTATTTTTAGTAAAGTCCCTCATGTGTTTTGGCCAACCAATTATCCAAGGTAAATCTCCACTTAATAATGGAAGAGTTCCAACAGGTATATTCTTACTCTCATCTAATAAACCATTAATATATAGCTTTACAGTAAAAACTTCATCTTCATCTTTTTTTGTGTTGCTATTTTTAGAATCTTCTGACGAGCCTATTGTTAAAGCTATATGATTCCATTGATTTTGATAAATTTTGCGATTTGAAATGATTTTCGTTGTATGATATTCAATTATAGATGAGTTATTTTGTATAAAAGATGAAAATGATGCAATGCCTATATCCCTACTATGTTGCGGAATTGTTTGATTTATCATTAACAAATTTGAAGAGTAATTTTTATTGGGGGAATTAATTATAACGGCTAAACTTCCCGTTTCTGTAATCCAAAAAGAAATTGTAGAAATAGTAATTCCCCTGTATGCTATAAGTTTCCAGCTATTATTTACAATATTTTCTTCTGAATTATATTTTATTTCTAATGGAACGTCATTCAAAGAGTAATTTCCACTAGAATTTATATTATAACTAAGCTTTTCAAATTTTTTATTATTTGAAATAGAAAAAACTTGATTCCATGTATTAAGTTCCAATGGATACAACCAAAATGAAATACTACAAGGAGCACTGATTTCACGGAATGTAGATACTTGAGATGGTAATTCAATGTTTTTGTAATTTTTTGAAGAGTTTTCTGAATTTAATGAAAATTCAACATCACATATTGGAATAGTACCAGTAAAAACTGGCCAATAATTTCTCTCAAATATACTAGAGGAGTAACTTTTCAATAAAAAATCTTTCATTAATTGAATCGTTGGAGTTTTCTCCCAAGATTCTTCTGTTTTCTCTTTATTTTGTTCGTTAGAATCGCTATTTGGAACACAAATTTTACCTTCTCCCAACAATTTAAATGTGAATGTATCTAAATATTCTATACAATATCTTGGATCAAAAACATCTTTTTTTTTTTTTATGAGATAAAATCATTTCATGTTCCCAATTATTTACCCATGGACGACCAAAAGTTATATCACCTAATTCATATTTTTCAGAATTTTCCAAATGCAAAAGTAAATCCCACAACAACTTCACTCTGTCTTGTTTATTAAAATATGGTGAGGCTGTAATTACTATTAAATCATTAGAGCCGAAATGAGCACATTTTGATACTATGATTTCATTTGTTAGTACTCTTAAAAGAGAATAATTAATAATTATTGGTTGATTCAATATATTTTCCAAATTTTCTTCGAAAGAATTTAAACAAGATTTTAAAAAAGGATCTTCTGTCCAAAAGAATCTATTTTTAGGTAATATAAGAATTTTATTATTCATTCTTCTTGCTGTTTCTTTAATAAATTCGGTTATATCTATTGACAAATTATTAGAAACTTCTAAATCAATTTCTTTATCTGATAAAATTATCTTCGCACTTATTATATAGATTTGAATTTCTGATATTTTTTCAATAATTATTAATGGAGGATTTGGTTCATCAATACATGAATATTGGTTATTTATACTCCAACTTGGAAAACGAAAATTTATTTTCTCATTTATAAGCTCATGAAAAGATTCAATAAATAAATTACCATTTGAAAAATCATAGTTTTCCACATAATTGTTTAACAATGAAGACTTAAAAACTTGATTAGATACATTTAAAGTAGAAATTATATGAAACCAGGAACAAATGTTATAAAGAGAAGAATTGCTGCTTACCAACAGCTGATGGCTTCTGAAGTCACCACTCAATAAGAAATGTGAAATTGCAATTGATTGATTTTGTTTAAAGTCGAAATTTTCATCGATTAAAATTTTTTCTGAACATTTATTTTTGAAATAAATATGGTTAATTTTTATTAAAGAATCATAAACAGATAAGTTCAATTCTGTAATCAAGTTTAATTGAACTTGTAAATCCAATGAAGTTAAGGAGTTAAATAAATTAGAAGATATTACTTGGTTTATCTCTTGATCATCTATTTTAGTTAGTAAAAAAGAATTTTTATTATTTGAATAAAAGAAGAGCAAATAGTGCAACTGCATTAATAAACAAAACTTAATATCGATATTTTGACCATTATTGGTTACTAATTGTAACTGATCCATTTGCAAAGAGTATATAATATTTGAAAGATTATCCAGATACTCCAATATCACTATGCTTTTTTCCGAAATAAAGGATAAAATATTAGGTGTCTTCCTAAATATATAAATTAATTGCTGAATAATATGAATGAATATATTTTGTAATGGTAAAATATTTTCTTGAGAAGAAGAAAAAGTTGATTTATTTTCTGAATAATTTCCAATATTGTATCTCATATTTTTTGGGATATGAATACTGTAAATTATTATCAAAAGCATTTCTACAATTTCTCTAATTTTTGGGAAAACATTGACTTTAGAATTTTTTATATTTCTGCAAAGTAAATCTAATAGAATATATGAAAAATGAATGTTATTATTTTGAAGTATACTTTCATCATTTAAAGAATATTTAATTGGTATAAATACAACTTTTATGCCATACTTGTCACTGCTATGTGCTGAAGAAATTAGGCGAATAGAGAATGAATTTACGGGAATCACTTGTTTATACCCACTTAAACTTTTTCCTGTTTTTTTTAATATAATTATATCTTCTCCGTTATTTCTATTTTTAATAGAAATTGTTAATGATGATAAAGTATCAAGCTGAATTTCACAAAGAGGATCGAAGACGGCGTAAATATATTGACAACCTTGAATAGAAATATCAATCTTTTTGTCAATATTCGATTCATAAGGGTGACTTGTTTCAACAAATATTATAGGTAACTTATAAGAAAGACTATTTTTGATATGAGAAATATATTCATCAAATATTATTTGAACAGAAGATTCTGAATTGTTTTTGGATATTTTTTCTAAAGTTTCAATAAAGCCTTGAATATTTGTTTTTTTCTCTTCATCACAAAAAATAGAATTTAAATTTTCTTTTTCCATAATGAATAAGTTTGATAAGCTGTACTCACATAAAGTAGGTCCCTTATTTCCAAATACCAATTTAAATAATCTTAAAGTGTCAATAAAAGTTTGATCAGAATAATACTCATTTGTATTATATATATATATTGGCACTTGATTAATTATCATTGAAACTGCATCTCTTACTTCTGAGATACATTTCAAGTATTCTAGTTGAGGGTAAATCTTAAATACAGATGTCAAATACTCATTTAAATTTGTTTGTCCAGCTTCATTATGTGCTTCACTTAAAAAAACATCTCTAATGTATTGCTGAAATGATATTGAACTGTTTCTCGAAAAACCAGATATTTTGGGAATATTTATGTTATTTTTAAAATTTGTCTTCATTTCAACCAAAAAATAAGTTGGTAAATCGACAAAATAATACACTAATGAATTATAATCAATAAAATGTACCAATGCAGAATTTGATACTTGATTACATGACCAAATTACACCTGTTAATTTTGAAAGTCTTCTTAAAAAATAGATTGTTTTGCATCTGGGTAAATGATGAAGATCAATGATATTATTTATATTTTTTTCAGAAGTAATCATCGATTCAAAATAATGTTCTTTTGTCATAAATGACATCCAATATTTTATATTTGACGCAATTTTGACAACTGTACCAGGAAAATATATTTTTTGATACACATTAAATTTCAAATTTGGATTAGATGAATTTATAGATGACTCGGGTCTATTTTGTGTATTATGATTCAATATAGTGTTTTCTATTCTTCTTTGTAAATTAATTGTATTAGTCTGAAATGTATCAGAAGAATAAAACCAAATATCGTTTGAATATGAAGAATTATTGTTTGAACTATTTGCACTGCGTCTAAGATTCCCTTCAATTCCATTCCAAGTAGATTCGCCAAATGGACCAAACGATAATAAATATCTTGATATATCAAAACAATTGTTCCTGGTAAATTTATTTGTTATTCTTGGGTCTTCAACATTCCAACTCCTATATATGTCTGCATTTATAAGAGTAAAATACTCATTATTTATTGAATTTCCAATTTCTACCCTTGAATTAACAAGTTTATTTAATAGGTGATGATGTTCAATAGTTTCAATTAGAGAAATATTTTTTTGAATAATATCAGAAATTTGAGAAGAGTTAATGGTTTCTTGTGAATTTTCTTTAAGAAAATTAGTTTGCATATTATCTAGTTCTTGAATCCCATTTTCAAGAAGCCAATTAATTGCAAACTCTAAATTATCATCGCATCTTTCAAGAGCAAGGATACATAGTGACATTGGGAATAATCCACCTCCCATTATTTCATGTAATTCTCCTGCAAGCGTTCTTCTATTAAATTCAACTTTATTAATTACACAATTTAAATTGTTTGATGAAAAAGTTGATATAGTATCTAATTCTACTGAATTTTGAACAATAGATTCATCTTCTTCTATTAATGAAAGAATATTATTAATTTTGAGTCTATTAATATAATTGTATTTAAATTTTTCCTGTCCAAAATTTCCTTCTACTAATATATGCGAAAAATAACTCAACCTTGGTTGCAAATTAAAGCTCTCAATCCAAATCGCAGGTCGAAATTGACCTTTTACATCTTCAAAAAAAGCTTCTTGAAATTTCATATTATTTGATAATTCAAATTCAATGGGCTGATGATTCGATTCAAGCATAAGAAGCTTACCATTCTTTGTAAAAAAAACCAAATTGTGAATAAAGTCTATGCCACAACCTACAATGTCTTCATAAGTAAACTTTTCGACATTGGCTTTTACAATTTCTTCTTCTGTACAACTGTGTATAAGTTTACCTGTGTTTTTATAAGCAAAACTGCCAAATTTCCCTGCACCATCTCTTAAACAACCTTCTCTGTAGATGCCAATGCTAAATTCTGCAAATTGATTTGTTTTGTCAAAGTTACTCAAATCTTTTTGTATTTGAGATGTTGAAGTCTTTAAATTAATGAATTTACATTCAAAATAGTAGTAACATAGAGTAGTTGGAATGCAATTATTTGCAGTAATAAAAATAGGCATGTTTGAACTGGAAAATTGTGGTAAAAGATTGCATATTACAATTCTTTCGTCAAAGTAATATGAACATCTTTTTTCTAATTCCCATGAAGTTGGTAGTTTCACTGTACTCTTTGAATATGGTGAACTGAACAATAAATCTGTTTGAGTGGACTTTTTGAAAATTGGATAATATTTGCTTGATGAAAACTTGTCTAAATCTTGAATTCTTTGAATAAATCTTCTATACAGAATCACCATATCTAAATATGTTGAATCTTCTATTCGTTCATTAATTTCTGGAATCTTTATCATCCCAATATTAATCATTAATTTGTGTAGTTTTTTGATAATTTCAAAATTATTTTTGTCATTAATCAAATTTGAAAGATAATTATTTTTTAGTAACATGCAAATTAAGGAAATGCTCATAGATAAAAATTGCAAACCAATGTATTTTTTTTTATTTTGATCCGAAATGGTGGTAGAATAAGGACCTTCATGATTCAGTAAAGATTCTTCTGAAGAGACTAAAGGAGAAAGAAATATTAAATAATCATTAGCAATATCAGCTATCTTAATTAAAGATAATATAATATCCATTTTTAATTTAGATACGAAAAATTGTATTGGAAAAGAAATTTGGCATTTTATACATATTTTCAAATTATTATGATTAAAAGTTTTTAATTCCAAAGATTTGTCTTTCTCTGATACCAAAATGTTAAGTTGATTTGTTGTTGGATTACTTGAAATCAATATTCCTTCATTCCAATTTTGTCTGTTTTCTAAGTTATTAAGTTGAATTTCTCTATAGAAAATTCTGTTTCCAATGCAAACTTCATCTTCATACTCATCAATAATTAATGTTAAACTTCCTATACATCTATATATCTCTTTCCAAACAATTTCTTCATTATCATTTAATAAGGATTTAAGCAATTCCGGAATTTTGTTTATATTTTGAGAAATTATATTTGTTAATCCTTCATAAATTAAATCTTGTTTATTTTCTAATTGAAATTTTTTTGTTTCAATTTTCTTATATTCTTTATCTGCATAGGAAACAATATATCTTAATAAAATAATAAGATTTTTACAATAATTTTCTTTATTATCAAGAATTCTATTTTTTGTCTCTAAATAAGTTCCCTGATGTTTTTTAAAAAACGATAGAACACCACTTTCTGGAGAATCTACAAGGATCACTGGAGAAAGAGTCTTTATTTGATCATTGAAATTAAATTTATCAAACAAAGCAAAAGAACGTCCAATTTGCTCCAGACAGTCACTAAAAAAACCAGAATAATCCATTTGATATTCCTTGTTACTTTCAAGCTGATATAATAAAAGTTTTTTAGAATATAAATTTAAAAAATTTTCCACCGTCATTAATGGCGAGAATTTCCAAAGTAACTTTATAGAATACTGTTGCAAAACCGGATTGTGTGAATTAAATGTACGAGATAAAACTTTTGATATAGAGCTTGGTTGAAGTAAAAATACCTGAACGAACAGTTTATCAAATTCGAAAGAAGACTTCATTGAAAACTTGAATTTGTTTCTTTTATTAAATATATACTTCATATATTCTATGTACATTCTTTGCTCTCTTCTTGAAATCAAAAAATCGGCAAGAATATTTTCTATTCTAGAGCATAGTATTAAAATATTTCCCATAAAATAAATTTCGCACATTCTCCAAAGTTCTCTAGATGTTAATCTACCTTTAAAGATTCCATTAATATTCATTGAGTGAGAAAGCCCTACAAAAGATGAAAATATAAAAGACAACCTCAAAACAGAATTATCCCATATTGAACTTTTAATAGACATTATTGAATAAATTAAAAATATTGGATATGGTCCAGGAAACACTGTAGGTATGCAATCTTGTTCTATTTCACATTCTTTTTCACAACCAGTCATTAATTTCAAAATTTTTGTTGGAATATTGCTTCTCAAAATTATCATTAAGTCTGCTTCTTTTATCATATAAAAAGCCAACACACTTATTCTTAATATTTGACTTTCAATTGATAAAGGTTTTGATTCATTTGTTAATGTATCAACTAACTTGTAATAGGCCTTTTTTACCTGAAATTGTATTTTTTTTCCACAGCCTCTTAAATTATCTGTATAATGAACTTCATAACAAAACTTTTCTTTTTTAAGAGAAAAGCACTCATGTGGCAAAAATAAACAATATTTTGGCTTACAAGGAATCCAATTTTCTTGATCTTTTTCATAAAAATAATTTGCCGAATCTGTTGGTAACTGACATGGAGTTTCATTACCCAAAGATCTAATACTTTTGATTAAAAGAAGTTGAAGAAATTCATTTTCACATTCACTATTAACTAGATAATCCAATATTCTATAAGCTTCAAAACGAATTATTGCTCTAAATCTTCTAATTTCAAGTACGAAATTCATGCCACTCAAATCAGAATCATTATTATTACTAATTTCAGTCATTTTTTCATCTAAATTTATAGGTCGAGCCTTCATAAAATCATTAATTCCATCACAAATGTTTTTAATAATATGGTTAATATCAAGTATTTCCAATTCATCGCACTCATAATCATCATTAAATAAGTATGAATTATTTAATTGATCTTCCGAATAAAAACAAGTATTTTTTTCATCATAAAAATTTGTGTTTTCGATTGCTTCGGACTTATTAATATTTAAATAATTATTCCTGGAATTGGAAATATTAACTATAGAACTTAATACTAGGCATATATTTTCGTTTGGATAATAAATATATTTTGAGCCATTGATATCAAAATCATTTTCTTTTTGTTCTTCAATAACAGATGTAGCAAAACTTTCTTGTTCAAATGAATCATAATTAATATCTGAATTAATTTCTGGATGACTGTTTCCTGAAAAAGGAACTATATTGAGAACTAGCTGAATTTTGGAATTTAGTAATCTACACCAATAATCATATTTTAATTTATTTTCATATGTATCTTGATTATTCATACCACTTTCTTGAAAAGAAATATATGCTTTTTGTCTTTCCATTATTATCCAAGATCTGAATTGTTTTCCAAGAGTCCATACATACAATAATGATTCACAAAAATCAGCATTCAAAATAAAAGTAATTATATACTTTAATATTTCATTATTTTTATTAAATACAAATTCTAAATTATTCGATTTTTCTTCATTTATTTGAATAATTGTCTTTAACATATTTACATTATTTTTCAAAAGAGACTCGCAAAGCTGAAAGATGTTGTAATATAGGCCAAGATGATGCAAATAGCAACAAATATAACCTCTAATGGTTAAAGAAACTGCTTCTCCACCAACTCTTCCTGTTTTAATTTCATGGTTAATTATGCTCAAAAACTTTTTGTCATTTATTAATTCAATAGAAGCATCACTATGATTTTTTTTTAAATTATAATGAATAATTGAGGCACGTTCTAAAATGAAATTTATTATTTTTCCCCATTCTAAATTCTTAATTATTTGATATTCAATCTGATCTATTCTTGGAGTAGTGGAGTATAATTTTTCTTGGTCTAAAACAACTTCTTTACCATTTTCAAGTGAGTAAAACTGTATATTTTTGTAATGTTTATGAGTTAATATGTATTTAGTTTCTGAAACCATTTCAGAATCTACATTGAATTCTAAATCCATATAATTATAAAGCGTATCCTGATTATTCCAAAAAAAAGGCACAGATTTAGAAATGTTCATTTCATCATCACTCTCTTCAATGCATAAACCTCCTGTGAACAAAAGTGAATGCAAAATATCAACATAACTTTTTTCAATTTGACTCACAATTGGGCCACGTAACATAATACTTATACTTGATGCTATAGCCGCTGTTGAGAATAAAAGTACGTCATTTAAATTATATAAATAAGAACTCTCATTAAATTTTGTATAATTAGTTACTTTTTCCTGTTCATCTGTATCTTTTTGATCCTTAACAATCTGATTCCAAAAATGAGCCTTAAAATATATTCTAAATCCCCACTGTTCATTAAAAGTACTTCTATGTTCGAGTTTTGTTGATATGCGAAAAACTAAAAGCAAAGAATTTCCTTCGTAAATAATAGGTTTTTTTGGCCATTTAGACGAATCTCCAGAAAGTTCTCCACACAAAGATTCGGTGTAATAACTCTTTAGATATTTTAAATTGTCGGAATTTATATTGAAATAACGGTTTTTCTTTAAACCGAAAATTTCTACAATATCTCTGTTTTTTTCTGTTGAGCATTTGTCAGCAAATATAAAGATAATATGTGAAGTATTGTGAACTTGTATCAACTTCCAAAAATATTTAACTTTTTCTGAATCTTGATATAAATCCATTTGAATTTGATTTTCTGGAATTTCTGTTTCTACCCCGATTAATTTATATTGTTCTTGAAATTCAACTATGAAATTATTTTTAGATGTGGAATTAAATTGGAACGGTCCATAACTATATAATTCTTCTCTAGACAAATTATCAAAATAATTCTCATGTTTATTTTTATCATCGCGAATAATTAAATTTCTTATATCATTTATTTGCCTTGTTAAGGTTATGCATTTGTTTATTGTTCTTATTATCAAAGATATTGAATGAATATCTTGTAAAAATAGATTATTTCTAATACTATTTTCTTTATCTAAAAAATTATAATCGTTTTGTTGAATGTTTTCAACATTACTAAAATTGAAAATATTAAATTTGGGGTTTATTTCCGAAGAAAGTATATTAATAATTATGAGCGAAGTTCTAACCATACCAAAAAAAATTTCATTTTCTGAAAATAAATACTCCAAAATCTTCTGGGAAGATATGATATCTAATTTTTGACTGTTATATCTAAGTATAGTTTCTTTTTTGTTATTTGGATTAGTTGTTTCTTTTGTTCTTCCACCACTAAATATGGATAATATATCAATACCCAATTGTAATATTGAAGAAATAAGAATTTCCAACACTTGAAAATAGTATTCTGATTTATTGTTAACCACTTCATAAATAGAATTAAATAATATCTTTTGTATTATTTGAGATATACAAATCGTTGTATTCTTATCTATTGTTTCGTTTTTCATTTTATATTGAAAAATATCGCTAATGTGCTTACGAAAATATCCATTAGAAATTAAGTAATTCTTATAATATAAATTTATATATTCGAGAAGCATTTCTAATAATGATGAAGTCTCTTTATTCAAAAAATTCTCTTTTTTCATATATATATCTTCCAATGATTTTGGAATTTTAATTGTTCTTATTTTAGTTCTTGGAGAAACTTCTTCAATAATACTGCTGCAAAAATTATTTCTAAAAGACAAATTTGTTTTTAATTTTAAAATTACTCCATCCTTTGGCGTAAATGTTGATTTTTCAATTATTTTTTCATAAATTCTCATGTTTCCTGAATTTTTTCTAAAAATATCATGTATTTTAGTTTTACTTTCTTTATCAGAACAAATTAATGAATCAAATAGTGATAAGTTGCCCATTTCAACATCCTCTAGATTACTTAAAAAATGTTGAGTATTTTTTCTATATTTCTTCCAAATAAAAATTAAGTCTATATAACATTGTAACCTGAGTCCTATATATTCCTCCCAGTTAAAATCGTTTAAAAGTGAAAACTCATCATCCATAATACATCTTAACTTTTCTAAATACTTCAATATTCTAATTCTCATGTTTGATGTCATTGTAAGTACTCTTTTTTCCTCCATTCCATTATCCGATCTATTTAAAATATCATCAAGCATTAATGGATGACTCCATAATAAATCATCAACATTTGAAAATAACTTCTCGCGTTTTTCCCACCATAATTCTATACTTTTTGAGTTTAGGCAAGAGTGATTTTGAATGTAATATATTATTATTTTTTTGAAAAATTCATCTTCTTTTCTTGTTCCAGCATTTTCACTCAACCCAATAAAAAGCTGGTCATTTTCATTTATATCAAGATCGAAATTCTTGCTATTAATTAAATTTAACGAGTTCCCCATAGGATAATTATACTAAATGTCATCACTTAACTGAAAATGCCACTATCAAACATAGAGACAACTGTTGCATGGAATTGCATGCAACTGCAAGTATTGTGGGGACTAAAAGCGCGATCTCCCGCCTGAACACAATTTTAATTATTTTACAAGTCAACTATTTATTAGATTTTACTTAAATATGAATTGAAATACTTAGAATACCAAAAATTCTATCTTTTGATTTTTAAAATTACTTTACATGAATTTTAAATTAAAATTATACTTGAATTTTAATCTAAAATATTTGCGATTCTAGAAAAAAAAAATTATTATTATATTTCTCCATTTTTTGAAAGATTATTAAGTAAAAGCTCCATTGCATTTTGAATAGCTGTAAAACACATATGTGATTTTTCTTCGGAATTTGTATTTGATTTATCGGGATGCCAGCGCATTGCAGCCTTCAAATATGCCTTTCTTATTTCTTGCTCTGTTACGGGCATATTAACACTTAATCCTAACAGTGCTTTAGCTGCTATTATACTTCCTTCAAATTCATTATATGTATATTTGACTTTTCTATTTTTAAAATTTTTTCTTGGAGTATCGCATTTATTAGGTAAATCAGAATTTTTTTTGTTAACATCTTTAAATGTTGAGGCATGTGTACCAAAATTGATAAATCGAGATTCATATTTCGAGATTGGAGTAGGAACTGAATAAATATTCTTAGGAGTTGAAACGTTATTTTGATTTGCAGTCTTGATGTTTATTGGTAATTCTATTTTTTTCTGGTTTGAAAAGTTATTTTTAGGAGTTCTTGTTTCTGAATAAATATTTGAAAAATTGCTATTATTCTCAGAATATTTGAACTCAAAATTTTTTTTTGATTTTTCGTCAAAATCTTTGAATGAGTACAAAAACTCATCTTTAAATAAATATATGCTTTCAATAGATTCATTTTCAAGTTTAACATAATATGGCATGACTTTTCCATTATAAAATTTGTTATGAGTATCTAATAATCCTTTCAAAATGGAAATTAATGGCCCGATAATAGGCGAAATATCTACTCGATATTTTTCTGATAATAAAATTTTTTCAATTTTTTCCAAATCTTCTATAGAAATATCAGTCCAGGTAATTCCAGAAAAACTAGTAAGTGGTAAACTTGCTTTTATTTCTCTAGAAAGTATATTGGCCAAAGTATCAATCTCCAACTCCAAAAATTTCATTCTTGTTCTGGAAATTATTAAGGGTTCTTCTGTATTTTTAATTTCCAATGCTTCCTTTTTTTTCGTTTTCTTCCTATACAGACGATGTAATTTACCTAAAATCTCTATCATATTCAAATTATTAATCTGTAAAACTATGTCATATATTTTTCAGAAACCGTAAATTTCAAGTTCAACTTTTATACGAACACAAAAAATTCGATAAATTTTTCATGTTTTATATTAGGTACCGGCATTTATTTAAAAAAACAAAAAAAAAAAAAAAAAAAACATGTCAAGAATATGTAGATAAAGGCGGGCTTTTATTAATCACAAATACAAGATCAAGAAATTAAGAACGTAATAAATCAATAATTAAGAAAAAAAAAATTTTAATCCGAACATTTTATTCCGAAATAACGATCACCAAAATTTCCAACACCTGGAATTACTTGCATATTTTCGTCCAAACTAGAATCAACTGAAGAAAGAACTAATCTTATATCTGGGAATTTTGAAAAAACCATGTCTATTGCTGATCTAGAAGAAAGCAATGCCATACATATGATATTTTCTGCTTTCACATTATTTTTAAGTAACACTTCAATAACACAACATAAAGACTTTCCGGTTCCTAAAACGGGATTCATCAAAATTACAACCCTTTCTGATACATCCTCAGGAAGTTTAACATAAGATGCGGAAAGCTCTGTATCTGATGAATTTTCTAAGCAATTTTCTAGTAAAATTTTCCCAATCCTGCATCCTCTACAAACAAATCTCAAAGCATTTTCCATAGCTTCACCTGATCCTATTAAACTTACACCACAAATTGGAGTATTAAATGCTATTCCTCTCACTTCAGAACCATTAGGAGTTTTTATTTCTTTATAATCATATGGCAGAAGATTTAAAGCATGTTCCAATACTATTCTACTGATTCTATCTGCATAAAATACAAAATCCTCTTTTGATGTATTTACATCCCTTAATATAGTCATTACACCTCTAAGTTGAGGAGTTTGAACACATATATACAAATTTGGATATTTCTTACTCAGTTCATCATAAAGTTCCATTTCGGAAGGTTGTACAACCGTAAAAATATTATTCATTGACATTTATGCGAATTTTAACTTGAACAATGGCATTAAGAAAATAAAATTACCAGTAAAAATGTAATTTATATAACATTAATGTTATACAATCCAAAGAATATATTTGGATAAAATTCAAAATTTTTCCAAATATAGGCGAAATTTTCTGATCAAATTAGTAAAAAGACAGTAGCGGCATTATATCTTAACTTTTAACCTAAAAATTTGTGGCTATAACAATAATGAAAATTGATTTTAATAAAAATCTTTGAAATCGGTATTTATTTTATTCAATAAATCTTGTTTTTATATAGTTTGAAAAATTTAGTATTATTCTTATTTAAGTTAAAGTAGTAGTTTCCAGATAAGAATAATAAGTACAACTACAAGAATTGTCAATATGGGAGCGTATTTTTGAATTAATGCTTGAATTGAAAGTTTTCTTGCAGCTCTTGAAAATTCAAGAGAAGCGTATTTTAAGTCATTTGCTTTCTTCTCAACATCTGTTAGATTTTCTCCTCTAAGTAAAATATCATCTACATTTCTTCTCATAATATTAGTTACCTAGAAATAAATAAAGAATATAGTTTTAGATACTATAAAACATATTAATTGATTTAAATAATTAAAACCTTACCTCTAATAATGAATCATTTAATTTTTGCAATGATTTTGTTGATCTTGGATCTTTATACTCGGCTTTGCACCTTTGTATAATACGATCAAATTTAATAAAATAATATGGTTTATCTATTGCTTCTATTAAAGCTCTAAAATCATCTCCTTTATTTGCAAATTCTCTTTTAAGTTCCTCAAAAAACAGTCTTTTTATGTCTTCAAGAAAAGAAAATGCCAATTTTTTAGGATATGATTTCGCGGATAAAGTCATGTAGATAATTCCATTATCTACAATATAATGAAAGACATAATTTCCGCTGTCAACAGAACATCTTTCTACACCTAATTCATTCCCTATTGTTTTTAAAATTTGTTTAGCTTGATGTTTGTAACTTTGTAATGATCTATTAGAACTTAAATCATCCCAAGTTTCTGTAAGAACGAGTCCGTCACTAGCTCTTCCTATAAAAGTAATATCACACATTTATAAACTCAAAATTTAATTTATATTATTATATTTCGCAATCTCTAATTATCTATATTAAATTTTGTTCAATTTATTTGGATTAAATTTAAGTTTTTAAATATCAACCGGCAAATAAGCATCTCATCCCCTCTTATAGAGAAATGTTTAAACCCCACAATTCTGCACTTAAATGCATTTAAATAATTAATAAGAATTTTAAATAATAAATGAATATTAACGAATAAATGTTAAAAAGCAATGAAGAAGTCAATTTTAAAGAAAATGAGAATACACCTCATTTTTATTATCAACGTTCAGTTAAACTTGAACAAGAGTTAAAAATTGCACAATTAAAAATCAAAAAACTTAAAGATGAAAGTCAAAGAAATAAAGAAATTTTTCAAAATCAAATAGAAAAACTAATCAATAGAAACCAAAAGCAAGAACTTATTCTTTTGGAGCTTGAGCAATATAGACAGATATGTAGAATAGGTGTTGCAATAATATGTAGATTATGTGGAACAGTTGTTGATATGAGTGAAGTGATGCAACATTTAATAGAAGATCATTTGTTTGATCCAATATCTTCCAAGGAATCTAATTTATCTTCTAATCCCATATTTTTAAAAACTCAACTCGAAAATCAAAGTCATTTTGAAAATATTGGATCTAAATGTTTTGAATATATAATTCAAGATTCAAAAGAAGCAGAATTATTAAGAATTGATCTTTCTATATTAAATGAAAATCTAGTCATGATAGAAATATTGGAATATGAAAAGAATTCGAGTAAACTTCTCAATTACACCATAGATCAGATCTATAAATTCTATTTACAGGTAATTTTCTCGATTGTTTAATAGATATATGACATTTATATATAACTCTCTATAGATATCCGAAGCTTTTCCGAAGATTCCACTACCTGAAATATCTAATGATAAAAATTTATCTAAAATAAAAAAATTTCTTGAATTCATTCTTAAAATTAAAATTTTAAGGGAATCTTCTATAGTTAAATCTTTTTTAAAAATAGAATGTTTATAAAATATTGGATTAAATCATATTTCGTAATTTTTATTATTATTCAAAATTTTTATTTCTTTATATGTAAATATTATTCTATTTCATATAATAGAAATCTCAAGGTTATCAACGATATATTTTTTATTTTTAAAAAAAAACTTTCAAAATTTGATTTAATTAGATTTTTTAGATTCCGTTGTTATTTTCTCTTTTTCATTATTATTCTCTTTATTGAAAAATGAAAATGAACTTATTTTTGAATCAAAAAATTCTTTATTATTGATATAATAATAATAGGCAAATCCAGATCCAGACGCTATCAAAATTAAAATAATTGGTAAAACGTACCAAAATACACCCGAAAAACTTTTATTTTTTTTATTATTATGATCATCATTTTTCTCTGGTTTAATGCCATCATCAACTGTATTATCCTCTTTAACTTCATCCTTTTTTTCCTGCTGATTTTCATTTATACCATTATCAATTTCTTTTTCATGATTTTCATTTGATAAAAGATTTTCCGATGTTTTCTCACTTTGTGTTATAGCTTCCATATTTTCTGGAATATTACCATTTTCATCTAAAACATTTAATTCACCGATACTATCAGAACCCATTATTCTAGCACCTTCACCTCCACTTATTTTGGGGTCTTGATAAAATTGCAATAGACAAAGTTTAAATTTACCTGGAAATTTGACTTGAACATCTTCAAATAAGGCAATTTCACCTTTAATTTTTGGAAAAATACTGTTTCCATTAGGAATTATTAATTGTCTAGATTCATCAATTGCAGCAAAAATATTGTCAATGTCACAACTAGTTTTTTTTGAAACAACTAATAATCTTAGACATTGGTGCATATTTCTTCCTGAAATAGCTATTGATCTTTTTTTTTCTTTATTCCCATTATCTTTATTAGTATCATTCTCATTCATTCTTATTATTTCATATAAATTGCCTCTACTTGGTTGAGATAATGCACAACGTATAAAACCTTTTGGACAAGTTAAGGTTGTCATATTTATAAATGGAACACATTTTGTAGAAAAAGTACCATCTTTTAATGTCTCTGCTTTAAAACAATGTGTTGATTCTTTTGGATTATTATCACAACTACTAGGTGAACAACTTAAAGGACAGTCGAGACCTTGATACTCTCCAGTATTTGAGTATTTAGAAAATAAATCAAGTTCAGATTCTGAATATTCGGCTAAGGGTAATTTTTGTGTGGGTACAACTTTGTAATTCTGTTGCACTAAAAATTTATTTTTTGTCTTTTCTGATTCCTTAACAGTTTCTTTTAATCCGGTTACTATTTCACCTATTTCTGAAGAAGTTTTTTCAATAAGTAATTGTAATAGTTCACTAATAGCATTAAGTTTATGTAAATTTGAACCTATTGCTGCTTTAATATTTATTTCTATTTCTTTCAATTCTTGTTGTCTTTTTGTTGCAAGAACTAATTTATTTAGTACCTCTTCTGACTCATAAAGACTATTTGCTTCTATTAAATCAATTTTTCCAACGTCTACTCTTCCAACATGTGACAATTCATTAGATTTAAGATCATTTAATTTTCCATCGGAAACACTTCTTATACTTAAACCATTAACCCCAAAGAATAACAATAATATTAATTTAATTCTAAAAATAGCTGAATTATAATTTAAAAATATATTTAGTAATTTTTTCATTATTAATATCATCTCCACGAATTTTTTTTTTTTTTTACTTTCTCAATATTTTAAGTACCTACTATCAACTTGACCTAATTGTTTTTTTTTTTTTTGAATAATTACATTAACATTTCTAAATTAATTAAATAATAACTTATAACCATATTCTAAACATTATCAAAAATTAATTTATCTTACATATTTTTTAATTCTGTGTGTATTTGGTAGTAAAATAATATTTACACACCTATAAATACCAATATACACACCTTTTCCTTTAAAACTAATCAATATAATTATAAATGATTTTTTTAGTAAAAATTTAATTAAAATTAATAATTATTTCTTTTAGAAATTCATTAAATATCTTTTTTAGTTTAAAATTTCCTTTAATTTAATTAAGAAAATTCTTTTGATTTATTTGTGTACATTGTATGCTTTAAATAGATGCAATATTAAATACCGGTATTAAAAAATTTATAACTTTATAACTTTATTAATATAAATACTTTTATAATAAAAAGACTCTAATTTAAAAACATCAGAATAATTATAAATTATATAGTTATATTAATATGAAACGAACGGTTTAGATTCGAATGAAATATTATTTGGAGTCATAACTCCTATATCAGTGAAAAACATTGTAATATGTGAATTCTCTGATAAATCCACTATTGAGGTAATTGGAGAACTATTTAATTTTTGATTTTGATAAGTTATATCAGATAAAATGTTATTAATTTTTATGTTAAAAGGAACTATATTTGTAAATTTTACTGCATGAGTGACGATATATACTGGTTTATTAAAAATAGATTTTGCAACAGAAGATATTACTGCAGTTCCAGAAATACCTATGACTGAACCATTTTCCAGAACACATTCCGGACTTAACAATACAAAATCTACAATATTCATTGCATTGTAAATTGAATCAATAGAAATCAATGAAACAGTAATTCCTTTATTTTTCATTCTTTCCTTCCATTCTTTAATTTGAGAATGATGATATGAAATAAGTTGATTACGTACAGAATAATCTTCATGTGATACATCTTTACTTGGAAGTACAATCAATAAATTGTAGTGTTTATTATAATTTTTCCATGCATTATCAAGTAAGATTTCAATTATTTCAGAATATCCAAAAGTTAATATAGTTATCCTATCTTTTGTAAAAAGAGACAAAGACAAATTAACAATTACATTAGTACCAGTAATTAGATTATTAATAAAATTTTTAATTTTTTTTGAAAGAATTGTTTTATACCGAGGTATATCAACTTCAAGTGGGGAATTGCTATTTTCTTCTATAAACAATTTTAAAGATGAAGATTCAAATATACGACAGATAGGTGCTATAGAAATATTTGTAACTCCATACTTAGAAACTAATTTTTTGAGTGATTCTTCAGTAGATAAATTCATCATTAATATATCTTTTGCTGCTGATATTTCAGTGAATAGTTCTGAAGCACAATTTGTATCACTTTCACAAATTACTTTTTCAAATGAAAGCAGAGTTGAAATAAAAATAACACAAGGCTTAGAATTTGAAATATTAATAATTGTTTTTTCCATAAAATTCCAAAAGTTGTTTAAAATTTTGTCTACATTTGCTCTACCGGTTTCATATATAAAATCTGTTCGATTAAATGTACATTTATTTTCAAGTTGTTCTTTAATCTCAAGAGTTTCAACATGCATTGATTATTAAAAAAATAGAAGAAACTCCTGATTAAAGATGCTAAATCTAATTAATAAATATTGAGAATAACAAGATTTTAATTTATTTTTAAATTTCCAATAGATTCAAAAATGGTACCTCAATTCCTTGTCAAGGCGCAGAAATATGCAAGTTTATAAATTGTATGATAAATAAAATGAAATGATCTAAATTTTGATATTTAATATTCTTTAAAACTTTTTAAAAAAATTTGAAATCCACAAAATGTCAAATCTTTATGATGGACTTCCTCCACCAATAGCGAAATCAGAATTCTTGAATTTAGAACTTAACTCTGAATTAAGTACTGAAGAAAAAGATATTCAAAAAAATAAAGAAAGATTTTCATCTTGGGGAAGATTAATTGATACATTTGTAGAAACAACAAAAAATAAGAATATATTAAGTAATGAACTTATTGAAGTTAATTTTGATGAAACTCAAATTGATGACTTAGATCTTGATTACAACCCGAGAATTCCAAATATTTATGATCAAATTACTTATTCAAAACAAGAAACCTTAGAAGAACCAAAAAGTCCTATAAACAATAAGAATGAATCTAAAGATAATTTATTTGTCGGTAAAAAACTATTGGAAAAAATGGGATGGAAACAAGGAGAGGGATTAGGGAAAAATAAACAAGGAATAAAAGATCCCATATCAATTGTTCAAAATAGTTTAACAAAATAAATATATTTCTACTTTTGTTCAGTTAAATATTTAGCTGGATTATTGATCAGTTTTTGTGTTTAGTAGTAAAAAAATGAGTAATAAGAGAGTTATCGTGAATAGTTGGAGTGTTACTTCCTTTTGATTCACGATTAATTAATTTTGAACGTTCAACACTTTGAACATTAACTTTTGTTTTTTCTGAATTCACATAATTTATATTTGCAATTTTATTCGGTGTTTCTCTATTTGGAGTTGGATGTTTTCTTTTTCTAATATTATTCGCTTGAATCTTAGAAGATTCATTCTTGAGATCAACATATTCATTACTTTTTATGCTACCTTGTGAATTTAGATCAACATTTTCAAGATTCATTAAAATATTTGGAGTAGAAAAAACAGAATCTTCAATTTCTTTATATTCAAGAGAACAATCCAGTAATTGCAATGGTTTATCTTTTTTACTCGAATTAGTAGTTTGAGAATTCTGAGAAAATTGAATTGGAGTAAAAGACTCAAAATTAAATCCAAGATCTTTAGAATTATTTAACTTATTTTGCTCATTCTTTGAAGAATTTTGCTTGTTAAAAGTTAAATTAAGTTTTTCTTCCAACTTTCTTTGCTCTAATAACTTATTTAACTTTTCTTGATCTAAATTTAATTCAGGTATATTTTCTTTTACATACCATCTAAACTTTGTATCTCCTTCTAACTTTGTTCTATATACATTTTCTTTGAGAAAATGGACAATAGCTGCTCTTTTCAAATCTTTATTTTTATTTAAATTCATAAATTCTGAAATAATTTTTTTAATAGAAATCCACCTTCCATGCACAAAATAAGCCAATTCTTGTTTTAATGAAAAATCAAGTACGGATTTTCGATTTAAAATAAGTTCAGAATTTTTTATATTGTTGATATCATCCTCTGGATCCAACTTATCTCTAGAATACCTTTCTAAATTTCGACTTTTTTCATATACCCAATCTATTTCTTGTGGAAAAAAAATAAGATACTCTTTTAACAAACACTTGACATTGGCTTCGTTAGGAATAGAGATTCCAACACCAAAGTCTATTGTTGTATGATTTAAGAAAGAAATTACTACTGGAGCAGGATATTTTGAAGATAACGGATAAAGTAAATTTACCATATTATTATTGCCGTTTTTGTCAGCAATTTCTAACACATTGTCTTCTAAAAGTTCATCAAATTGAAAACAACCATCTGGAACAAGCCATCCCGAAGAAACTGCTTCATTGTCATCATCCTCATCACAATTTTCCATTCCATCGTCAATATTATCAACATCCTCACCACCAAACTGCTCCTCCCAATCTTCATCAGTGTCGATATCGTAATCAATGTGCTCTTCTTTAGCTAAAGGATTTGTTCCACTACATTCTCTACTCATATGAGTTATTAAAAGATGCATTGGAGGTCTTTTCCATTCACTTCTATAAATCAATACCCGACGAATCTTTTCGGGAATTTCAGGAAGATTATTATTATTATATACACTCTGAAACTGTCTTAAGCGAACTTCTTCATTTTCAAGAAATTGTTTTTTGAAACGGCTAGAACCAATTGTCGGTATAGATTTATAATACTTGCGCTTTTTATGTAAATTCTCCCTTATAGAAAAGAATTTATCATAAATATCTTTGTAAATATCAAAAAATTCTTTTAATAAATCCTCGTTGCTTAATTTTTCGTAATTAGAAAATAAGTCCAAATCAAAATTTTTATTAGAAACTCTATTTGATATTATATTATTTTTATTATTCAAAATTAACTCATTTAATTCACGATTTTGTGAATCATCATTTTCATCAACTGTAATCAATGCACCGTGAACATCATTATTTTCAACTTGCTTTCTATTATTCTTAATCCAATTCATTACTGATTCATTATTTGTTATTTTTGAGTTATTCGTTACAATATCATTATTCTTCGTTGCTGAATCAACTTTTGCGTCTAATTGTTCTAAATTATCCTTTTCAGTTATCTTCAATTGATGATTTTCACAAAATCCTTCTATTGAAGACAAAGAATTGCTCACAATAGAAGTTTCTACTTTATTTAAATCATTTATACAAGCTTGAGTTCGAACTGGAGTTCCAGTATTTGAGTTCATATGAGATAGCATATATGGATATATCTTTTCAGATATATATGATAATGAAAGAAATGATAAGAACAAAGATTGTTGTAAAGGTATGTTTGCGTCTTTATTAGATTCCAACATATCCATAAAAATTTGCTCAGAATTACTTGTTTGAGAATCTACCTTATTCAAATATAATTCATTTTTATTTAGCCAATAAGACATTGCATCTCTACATGAGTCCAATAATTTACTTTCTTTATATTTCTTATTTAATTCTTTTATGCTTTTGTCAATCAGTTTTAACTCCTTTCTTCCTGATGCTGAACTTTGATAACATAAGTATCTTAATTCACCAATAGTGTCCTTATCAACCCCACCCGATTTATTTAAATCAATTGTATAATTATCTAATGCTCTTCTATACCTTTTATAAGGTTCATTGTAAACCCCCAATATTCTTAATTCTCCCAATGTTTCCAACAAAGAATATAAATCTTTTTTTAAATTACCAGAAACAGCGTTATTATCTAAAATATATTTTAATCTCGTATATAAGTATCCGTAGTTATTTCCATATTCAAAATGTTCATTAATAATTTCTTTGTTATGTTTATCCACAGATATATCCACATTAGGCTTTGATTTATCTAATTTATCGATGGAACAACTTATCCGAGATTGTTGTTCAAAATTACTAATTTCTATATCTTTATCTAACTCATTGCCGAAATTATTCTCTTTATTATCAGTGTCATTATCGATATTACCTTCTATGTCTGAATTAATTACACTGATTCCCGTTTTATATAATGTTAAATTTATTGAACTATCCGACATTACACGTTGCTTATCCTCATTCTTTTTATTAAACATAAATTTATAATTAATATTCACATATTCATTTTAATTACAATTGTCAACTAGTATCGACGGTATAGGTTCCAGCACTCCCCACACTATTTGGCGCCATTTTATACAATTATTTTAATGCAATTCGAATAAACTTGTTAAAAAATAACAACTCTAAAAAAAAAAAGAAAAAAAAGAAATATATTGCTATAATAAATATATAGCTCACAAATTTACCAGAATAGAAATTGAACACAGAAAAATAATCTGTATTTTGAGAAATTAAATAATCATATAGTCGCTAGAATAAAATTGTTTCAAATCATTTGAATTTTTTTTCTAATAAATTATTTAGTTTAGCGCATAAATTAACTTCTCTTATTCCTCTTTTTCAGAAGTAGCAAGTATTTTTTTAGAATAACGTTGTGCAACGAGCTTTGCTGTATTGGAAACATCAAGAACACTGTCAATTGTACTATCTATATTCTTTTGAAACTTCAATAGTAAAGGACGAAAAACATTTGTATAAAGAACAATTGCACCTGTAGTTTGAGGTAAAAATAACCAAAATAAAAAACAAAGTTTAATTAAATAATAAAATGGTACCCAAAAGAGAATAATGTCAATAAATATCTCCAAAATACTGAATATTGCATATACTACCCAATAAGTTAGCCATTGTTTATCATCAGCTTCTCCAGGAGTTTCCAATGCTTTAAAACTCATATATGCAGGATATATGAAACCGACAACACTGCATATTAATGCCCCGGCATATCCCATACTTACAATTAAAATCAGAAATGCTACTGCGACAAAAAGAAGATAGCAAGGACGGCATCCTACTGATTCAGAAATTGGCTTTATCCAAGAAATACTCAGTAATTTCTCATCTATTTCCTTACAATATGTTTCTATATCAATGCTTAAGCCACTAAAGACACTTATTGATTCGGGATTTTTATTAGCATTAAACATACGCCATTTATTTGCCATTATATAACTTTATTCTTTATATACTTATAATACTACTGTTCTAAAAAAACTAAATTTTCAAAGTCTGTATTAATTTTTAATTAGTTTCAATTAAAAATAATCTTTAGTTTTCCAATGAAAAAATACGTATGTACCTACAAGATGAAAATTAATATTTTCAGTTAATTTTTCGTAAAATGTTCAATTGACTTGACCCCAAAAACATAATCCCATATTAATAATAGAAAATTGGAAGGACCCGCTCAAACTTAATTGATTCACTCATTCTCGGTTGAAATATTGATAATGTTTGAGAATTTAACAGATAACAAATAAATTGCTGTACAAATAAAATATTTTGTTTTGTAATTACTATTTCAAATATATATATATATTGTTTAAAATAAAATATGTGATTATTTTAAATGAACACATTTACTAAAATTTTAAATTTAAACGAAATATATTAGAAATATGATAAAGATCATATTTCTAACATCTTACAGACTTCTTTTTTCTATTAAATTTATTTTTTTTTCTTAAATTTATCAAGTACCTTCTTTATGTATCTACCCGCCAAAAAAGCAAATCTATTGAAATTAAATTGTAAGTCAATTTTTAACTATTAAGGCAAATCCAACGAAACTTTTAAATAAATCGTTAACAATATCAAAAAATTAATTGAAATAAATATATATTTTATGTAAATCAAAGTCATATAAAATATGTTTGATTTAAGTGCACAAAATTTTGTAAGTAGAAATGGCTATTATGAACACGTAATGCTTATACCGGAAGTTTCAAAACTAGTAAATATTGCAAAGCACCTATCATATATCCATCTGTTATTTGGATTTATCAGAATTTTTACACCAGAAATACTTTGGGCAATACTTGAATTCATATTTTTAGGTTGCTTTGGTGTTTATATCTTTTCAAAAAATTCTCCGATAATACATTATTTGCTTTATGGACTCTTCTCTATATTTCATTCAGGGTGTTCAATATTGCTTTTTTATATATCACTTTTGACATGGAAGATTGCTAAAATTAATAATAATTATGAAAGACATATTCAAAACATCGAAAAATTACTTCTAGATCAACCAATAATTAACAGATTAAAACTTACAGCTATATCTCATCTTATATGTGGCATACTTTGCATTATAGATATATATTTAGTAAATAAGATTATCAACTTAATCGAGGAACACAACCAATTAGAAATCATTAACCATTCTATAGAAGAAGAAAACTCAATTTCATATAATAATAATATTAATTGCAACTATCATCAAATTCCAAACAATAACATTGTAGAAGCATTTTCTGGTACTTCTAGAACTTTAAAAGATTTTTCTGAGTAAATCTTTTAAAAGATTATCTGAACTAAATAAATTGATATCATTTGATAAATATATCAGTAATTATTTTTGTTTATTTTCTAAATATTTATATTTTTAACTTCAATTATAATTATTTAATATATATTATATAATACAGCGTAAATTAATATTTGCATGCACTTGTTGCATGCAAATAAAATTCAAAATATCCCCACAATTTAGAAATATATATTTTCCATTATTTTTTTTCCTTTCATAAACAAGATTCGAAAAAATTTCAACTTGAAAAAGGAATTTGAATTGAGAAACTCATCAGGCCTTTTAACTAATGAATATTCAATTAACAACTAATGATATTCTTAAATATTAATATTTATATAAGTGAAATATTTTGAAGGAATGAAGTTATTTTTAAGAAATTTGTTTTTTCCCTTAGATGAAGATATAATTTCAAATACTAATTATGAAATTTATAATCTAAAGAAATTATTTATATTTTTTATTTGTATTCATACAATATTTGGAATTACAAATATATTAAGTAATGAGAAAACATTATTAGGTATATTCGAGTTTATATGTATGGGTATTTTTGGCTTAATCGTAATATACAGTAAAATATTAATTTTATTTATATTATATTCATTAATATGTATGGTTAGCTGTATTTTACACTTCAAAAACATAGTTTTTCAAGAATTAACAATTTCAGATATAATAAATATAATTTGCATAAGTGAAGTTATAAATAGTATGTGTTGCTCAATAATAACAATTGAAATATTCGCAATTATAATAAGATATATTGATATAGTTCATTCATTTGAATTATTAAACAGACAGAATTACTCTGTAGCATATATCGATTATCCAAGAATTAATAATTTGGGTAATATCGGCTATTTAACTCCATCTCCAAATACATTGGAAGATAATTTAACAAATGATATTACTAAGGAATCATTTACTCATTACAAAGAAGAAGTTAATAATAACGATTTAGATTGCACAGATAGAAATACTGTTACTTACAGTAGTTTTAAAAGGTATTATGTTTTATGATTCAAACAAAAATTCAAATTCATTAAATGCTAATTTTTTTTATATTACTATTTATAAGACTTTGGAATTCTTCAATTAAATTTTGTATTTTTTTCAAATTATTCAAATTGTTTAGATATGACTTTTCCCAGCTGTCTATATTCTCAATCATTGAAAGATATTGCTCAAGATGAATGTTTTTTCCAATTATTTTTTTCCATAATGATGATAGATCATCTAATAAAATTGAAAAACTTTCGTCTTTATCTAGTTTAAGTTCACAGATTAATTTTCTCATTTCTTCAATATCATTGTTATTGGATGCTTCTACTTCACTTAATTGATTTTCCTCTCTATCTGAATCCTGTTTTTTATTCCTTCTACCTGCATATGATGAAACCTTTGATTTCACCAAATTTGAAATTTTTTTTAAATCTGTTTTTCTAAGCTCGCTTATTGTAAACCCATCTAATAATGCATTTGCCATATTTACACTCCTTTCAAATATTTTCAAATCTGTATTTAATGTAATTGCATCTAACATACTATTAAATTCTGAAATCCTCAGAATTATTGTATTAGAATTTATATCAAATTCATTATTTTCATTTGATCCTATTTTATTGTTTAATGAAACTATTTTATCTTCAATTGTTTTAATTTGGCTCATATTATATTTAGAAAGATTAATATTTGAATAATTTAAATACTCTTTAATATTTAATTTTATATTTGAAATATGAGATGAATTTCTTTCAACTTTGAATTCAGATTTGTTTTCAATACCACTTTTTATAATGTCTTTAATAAAAGTCGAACTATAACTATTATTCTCTTTAAATAAAGAAAATAAATCATATTTATTACAAATATAATCAATATTTTTAATCTCATTATGTGAACAAAAATCATTTTTTATTTTTTCTGTCTCGACAGAAAAAAACTCTGTTAAAATCAACAATTCTTTTTTTAAATTTTCCATTCTATTTTTTAAATTATAATTATGATAACATACTTTTGAAGTTTGATATGGATCTATAGGAATTAAGCCAATACTAAAATTATTTTTGAGATTTTCATCTAATATTTCTTTTTCGAAAAATATCATTTTTCCACTTTCTTCTTTGTTAAGCTCACAATATACATTAATAGTCTTTAACTTATTTTCTTCTAAAAATTCTCCTATATTTTCTCTTTCTGAATTTTCATTTATTGGTATTCTATTTGCCGAAAATTTCATTAGATTTTCAAAAAAAAGTTTTCTATCTTGAAAAATGTTTTTTTTTTCAACCAACAAATCTTCAACTGTTTCAGGTTTAGAAGTGATTTTATCTTGAACTTCAACTGTTTTATCTTCAAAAACTTCTTCAGTCATATCACGTTTTTCAAGCAAATATAATATTAATTCTTCAAACAAATCTAATTGAAAAATTTTACCGTCGTAAATATTTTTGGATCTTGATAATTCATCTATCAATTTAAACTCTATTTGTTTATTAAACTTTTTTTTTCTATTTATCATATCTCTTAATTCTTCCAACTCTTGTTTTCTATCTACTAAATTAATTTCGGTATTTGAAATATTCTCTCCTGATTTAATATCATTCTTTAAATCTTGTTCTTCATCTTCTACAATATTACTTTTATCTTCTAATTCCAACTTCTTATCATTTAGATCATTTGAATTATTGAATTTTAAATTTAATTTTGATTGATCATTAATATCTCCATCCTTGTTAATTAATTTTTTTGCTTTAGACTCAACACTATTTAAATTTCCATCTTCTTTAGTAAGTTCTGAATTATTAAGATTAAATTTAACTTCTTTATTTGAAACATTTTTTATATTTAAATCAATGTCATTTAGAATTTCTGTATCATTATTTAATTCAATTATAGAATTTGATTTAAGATTTTCTTCATTTATATCTAATTGAGTCTTCATATTACTATCTTTTAAAAGTTTATTATCAAACGAATTCAAATTAGAGTCCTCATTTAATATTTGTTTTTTTTCTGTCTCCTCTTCATCAAATGAAGTCTCTTTAAATGAATTTATCGAATCAGTTATTTTTAAATCTTTAAAAACATTTTCTTGATTAAATGAAACTTTTTTTTTATTATCTACTTCTTTTAAAATTTCATTATTAATAACTGAATCACTTGTCTTATTATTTATCTTCAAATGATCTTCAAAAATATCACTTTTTTTATCTTTAAATGTTGATTCATCATGTAAACTTAAATCTTTAAATTGTTTTTCTTGAAATTTTTCATTTGAATTTTCAAAAAATTCATTTTTAGAATTTCTAGTATCATTTTTAACTAAATCATTTTGAGTATTTTCAAGTAAATTATTTTTTATTT
This sequence comes from Cryptosporidium baileyi, assembly GCA_001593455.1. Taxonomy (NCBI): domain Eukaryota; phylum Apicomplexa; class Conoidasida; order Eucoccidiorida; family Cryptosporidiidae; genus Cryptosporidium; species Cryptosporidium baileyi. The sequence continues at coordinate 200,965 of JIBL01000084.1, forward strand.
CTTTATTATTCAATAATAAATTAGTCTCACTAGTATCAAGATTATTTAAGTCAGATAATATATCTAAAGTTTTTTCAATATCTGATCCATTTGTCATACTATTTTTAATATCATCTTCATTATTAAATTTCTTATCAACTTCTTTAACATTAAAATCTTCTTTTACATCATTTATTCTATCAGAAAATGATTCAGAAGGAATAAAAGTATTGCTTCCTATGTAATTCTTTATTGTCTCAGATTTTTCAATTGAATTAATTTTATTTAAACTGTTTTTTAAATCTGAATCATGAATTTTATTATTGTCCATTTTACTTTCTTCATTACTCATAACTCAGACACTAAAATCAACAAATTTTTTAATAAATTAAATCTTTAGAAAACATTATAAATCACTAAGTCAAATAATTTATATTATGTAATTTTGTTTTAATATTATTTTGAATAAAATTCAATTTAAAAACCTTGTGTGGAAAATCCAAGTTATAATATAACATGTATCTTAGCGCGAGCGCTATTTAAATATTAACTGATTTCCTATAATGACATTAGGAACTATAAATTTTGTTCAATATAATAAATAATGAGTGGAAATAGTAATGAAAAAAACTTAAATGTTAGTTATCTTAAATCTTTTGATTCTGCTCCAAAAGTAGAGGAAAAAATTATTCAAGAAGTAAATAAAAATAATGTTCCAGTTCAGAAAAAAGTAGAATCATTTTGCTGCTCATCTGCTGCATTTGATTTAAATTATAATTCTCAATTAAAGAACTCAGATCAATCTTTTTATAACACAAATAGTGTGAATTTGAATGATTCTGATAAAAATGAATCTTTATTATTGAAAAGTAAAAAAAAAAAACCCAGATTTTTTTCAAGTAATGAAAATAATAAATATATTGGTCCTTGGGAATCTATAGAATATAAAAATGAGGATTATCAAGAAATTCAAATAATTGAAAGTGACGAATTTAAAACATTAAATGAAAATAAAACTGAATTATTAAAGAAAGATGAAGATAAAATGCAATCATTAGTTGATAATTCATTAACTGTAAGTACATTTCTCGGAAAAGAACGCTTTGATTATCAAGAAAGATCTTGGATGATTTGTCCTAATGAAATTAAAGAAAGACTTTCTAATGATCGTTGTTATATTCCTAAAAAACTTATTACTGTTTTAAAAGCACATACAATGGGTGTTCAATCAATTAGATATATTCCTATTACTGGACATTTAATGTTATCAGCAAGTCTAGATTCTCAAATTAGAATATGGAATGTAATTGATAATAATAAATGTATGTATATATATCATGGTCATAATCATGCAGTTAGAGACATACAATTCTCTAATGAAAAACGAAATTGTGATTCTTTTTATAGTTGTGGATATGATAAACAAACTATTCTCTGGGATATTGAATACGGAAAAATTAAATGGAAGAAAAATAATGATAAAACACCTTATTGTGTTTCTGTTTATCCTAATGATGAAAGATGTATAATAGTTGGATATAGTAATAAGAAAGCAATTCAATATGATATCAGATCAGAAGATATTGTACAAGAATATGCTGAACATCAGGGAGCTGTTAATTCTGTTACATTTTGTGAAAATGGAAAAAAATTTGTAACTACATCAGATGATAAAAAAATGTTTGTATGGGATTATGGAATTCCCATTGTAGTTAAACATATAGCTGATCCTTTAATGCAATCAATGCCTTATGTAACTTTGCATCCTAACAAACAACATTTAATATGTCAAAGCATGGATAATAAAATTTTGGTTTATGATACTCATTCAAATTACAAATGTATTAAAAAACGCTTTTTAGGACTTAAAAATTCTGGATATGCAATACAATGTGATGTAAGTCCAGATGGTCAATTTCTAATTTCAGGTGATTTAAATGGAAAACTTCATTTTTGGGATTGGAAAACTACTAAAATTTTTAGAAGTATTCAAGCTCACGATGGTGTTAATATTGCTTGCCAATGGCACCCTATTTTCCCGTCACGCATTGCTACGTGCGGTTGGGATGGAACTATTAAAATCTGGGATTAATTCAATTTTTTTTTTAAATAAAAAAAAATTGAAATAAATGATTTTTTTTTGAAAGAAAAAATTTTAAAATTTTTATATCGTTTTAATTCAAATGTAAAAATTATTTTCGCATTATGTTCTATAGATAGTTGAAGCTTAAATAAAGTATTATGGAGAATAATAATTCAAGAGTTGAAACAAATGTATCTAGAAACTCAATATTTGATCGTATTAATGAATTTGAGTTGACAGTTCCAAACTTACCTACGGAAAGATCTCCAAGAAATTTAGTTTTATATATATTTCTCTTTCTTTTTATAATGTTTATAATTAATATAGAAGGTAAATTTGAAAATAACAAATCAATAGTAAATAGTTCTATTTATTCATCTGCAATGTTTTATTTTGGTGAATTTGAAATGAATATTAATCCAAATTTATTAAATCAAAATAATAAAGGAGAAAATAAGTTAAATATTGAAAGTGATTCTAAATTAATTATTAATGGTCCTTCTAAATGGCAATTTGATTGGACAAAATCAAGTATATCATCTAATTCAGCATGGATTTCATTAAAATTACAATTAGAAAGTAATGGTAAAGAATTTAATTGGGAGTTTGAAGAAATGCTTACAGCAAATGATTTTGATTTTACATTAAGAGGTGTAACAAATGAGAATCCTTTAGGAAATTTTAAAATGTCAAATTCAAATACTTGTTCATTAGAAATAGACATATCAAATGATAAACATCTTAGAAATCAATTATTCCCTAAAAAAGATCAAGGATTATTTAAATTTAGAGGAAGTACTATAGGTGAGAAAGAAGTTCAATCTAAAATAACCGAATATACTCTTAAATCAAAAGATTGCAATTTTGAAGCAATTATTAAAGGAAATCCTTTTCCTATTGGCTTATTTCGTCTTAATGTAATTCACTTTTCATTTTTATATAATTTAAAAGTTTTGATGGAAATAAGAGGAGGTTTAACTCAATTAGCTCATAGTAATTCATCAAATTACAATGCAAATTATATAAACAATATATGTATATCAAGTTTATTAATGCAAATTATTATAGATGTATTTGAAGGTGTATTTCTTTTATTTTGCTCGTTTAATGCACCTTCTCTGTTATTCTCTTCATTTACTCTTATGATAATTTTTAAATGGATGCATATTTCATTTGTTCAAACAAGATATTTAGTTTGGATATGGAAATCTAATTATCTTCAAAATTTTCCTTCAAATGAAATACCAAATCTTATTTCTCAATTTTACAGAAAACTATATTTATTTTTATTTGGAATACTTATCACATTTATTACAATATTAAAATTATGTGATTCAAATAATTTAAATTCAAATAGGAATTTAAGAAAAGGAAATACTACAATTTTTGTACAATCAATACCCTATTATTGGTATTTATCTTTATTCTTCTTTTTTATTCCTCAAATATTAAATGATACATACAATAATTTAATTACTTCTAGATTATCCTCACTACCTTTACATCCTCATTATATCATGACATCTTTAATTGGAAAAGCATTTGTTCCAATGTATATTTGGGGTTATTCAAATTCAATATTTAATACACCATTGTTACAACAATTTATTAAGGCAATTCCAATTACAACTAGAAATACACCACCACTTTCAATTGTCATATTTGTAATTATTTCTATTCAAGCAATATTGTATTTTCTACAATATAAATTTGGACCTAAATGTCTTATTCCAAAAATATTAAGACCTAAACCATATAATTACTTTAGATTAAGTAATCTTGATACAACTTTTGAAGAATCTAATCAAGACAAATCTTTAGAAGTAAATAAAAATGATAATAATGATTTTATAAATTCTAAAATAAATGATACAATTAGAATTGATTCTATTATTAGTGATTCATCTAGTAATGGATCAATGAGTTTCGGTGATATTGAACTCACAAGTTATGAAAGTAAATCTAAACAAAATAAGAAATTATGTGTTATATGCATGACAAATATCACTGTATTAAATGATTTTGAAGATGATATGTGTGCTGTTTGTACTCCATGCGATCATATATTTCATCAAAAATGTCTTAAGCAATGGATGAATATTAAGCTCGAATGTCCCACATGTCGCAGAACAATCCCTCCCTTTGAACTTACATAATTATTTAATTACATTTTCTTCTATATGTCTCAATATTCCTTTTAAATGTTCAAGAGAATGTTTTTTTATGGAGGTAAATAATAATAAATCCTGTTTATCATATCCTTTATTTCTAAATAATTCTAATAATTTTCTTGCGTATAAACGCATTATTTCATCTTCTCTGTTTCCTAAAAGAATCTCAACATTACATACTAAATTTTGTTCATCTGTAGAAGCATATATTACTGATCCAAAAGTTTCTAATTCATTTAACATTATTTGAATTTTATTTGAATAAATTAATCCTAATATACTTGTTTTATTATTGTTATATTCATAATCTGGGATATTGCTCAGAATATAAGGAATCACTTTCTCTTCTGACATTTTAAAATAATTAAAATTAAAATTAAAATTTATATTTTTTTTTAAATTTATATATATATATATATATCAATATATAATTGTTTTTGGAGATCAGCTTTTGACAAATAATACTTTATAACTAAGATCAATATTTACCGCCAAATCGGTAATTTAAGAAAATTTCATTTAAAAGAATATAAAAACTATTTAAATATTTGTTTTTAAATATAGATTTTAATTATATTCTAATTATATAAATTTTAATATTTTAAAGTTGTATTATTTTATACCATAATCTTTAATTATTTGAATAAATTGTTTAAAATATAAATTAATATTTATACAAATATTTTTAATAAAAATTTCAGAAAAATAAAATCATATAAACTTTATTTAATTTTGTAATTTAATTTTGTAATTTAATTTTTTTAAATTAAAATATTTCAAAAAAAAGATGTTTTGCATGCAAAAAAAAAAATTAAATTTTATTTACGATAATTCGAGAATTACGTTTTTTTCTTTTTAATATGCAATTATGAATAAATTTATTAATTAAATGTAATTATAACTTTAAACATTGTTTTTAAAATATAGAAAACTTTTATATAAAAATATTTTGAATAAATAGGAACTTAATTAAAAATTTATATTTGAAAATGAAGTAATTTTTAAAAGGCGCAAATATGTAAATATGAAATAAGTTCATGATTGTATATGTATTTTTATAAAAAAGATTATCAAAATAAATGGATAAAAATGAAATCTTTGGAATAATTCTAACTGTTAAATGGCCTTATCAAGAACCAGAAATAGTATTTTATTACCCACCGAACTCGTTTACAATTTTAACTGAAGAAGATGCCACTATTCCAATAAAAGAATGCTTTGGATTAGAATGTTCAAAATTGGCACCGTTAATCCTTCCTTCAGATTCAATTTTGTGTAATAAAATATCTGATTTAGTTATAGAAACAAAGAATTGTCAAAATAGATTTTTATTCTGTCCATGCTTCATTTCAAATGATATCTCTTTAATTACTCAAAACAAATCTTATGAAAAAGAAAAAATGAATATTTTTCAGATTGAAGAAAAGGTTAATTTAAAGAAGCAAATTGAAAGTTTTTCTATAACATTAGTTTTAAATGCATCTATAGATTTAAATTATGAATTTATAACTGAAAATCTTGATAAATTTGCAAAGGTACTTTTGAAGTGCGAATCAACTATTGGGCTTATTTCAAAAGAAACAATAAAAACAAATGATATAACTTTTGAATACCTAAAAAGTGGTCATAATTTAGTTTCAAAATTGAAAAATAATGTTTATGTTGAAAATTATAATTCAGAAATGAAGGAAAAAAAAAGTAATTCTGAAGAAAATCTAATTAAAATAATTGAAGAAAAAAGTCCACTAGCACAAAAACTTGTAAAATTTCTAACTAACTTTACAAAAGATTATAATAACATTACTTTAAACCTTAAATGTTCCAATATTTGTAATAATTTTGATTTTGAAAAAAAAACACTGAAATATCTTGATGAAAATTATGATAAATATACGATAATTATTGATAATCAAAAACTATCAAATTTATGTAATAAAAATGAATTAATAAATCAACTAATAAAAACTGTAGATCCACATTTATCTATAAAAGAAATTTCAAGAAATCTTCTTGAATCTCCAACAAATATTTTAAATGTTTGTCATCACTTACTTTCTCAAGGAGCAGCAACAATAATTGATGTCATTAACTACAAGAAAATATATATAATTGTTCCTGATAAAATTAGATACAAAATGAGCTTATTTAATAGAGAATTCAATGATATAATTGATTGGAAAAATTGCAATCCATTAATAACTATTTCTTCTTTTTTTTGTAAAGGTAACGTATTGAGTAAAGTTAGGGATGAATTAATCGAATTTTTTCAAAAAAGTTCAATAAAAAAAAAAAAGTCTGAAATAATTATTTATACTCCATATAACTCATTTAATAATGTGTTTAATTCTACTATAGATGAAGCGAGAAAAACAACAAAGTCTATTATTTCTTGGTTAGCAATAAATAATTGTATTGTAATTTCAACTTATGTTCGCGCGCCGAATGATTTTAATGAAATTGAAGAAAGAAATTAAATAATTAAAAATATATATAATAAATAGTTTTTTGAAGAAAATTCGATGATAAGAACAAATTTATTTCAAAATAAGGAGCTTTATAATATGCTTATTGAGAATAGAAATGTTGCTCTTTTTAAAAAAGCAATTAGAGCTGATCCTACTGAAGAATGGTCAAAGGTAAGTAATAAATTTTTCTCCCATTTATAATGAAAAATAAATGATTTTTAGGATGAAGTTTCACTTGTTACATACTGGATTCTTCAATTATGTGCTTTGCTTACTGGAATAATCTGTGGTATTGTTGGACTTAAAGGAATAGCAATTTTTATTTCAGCTTTACTCGGATTAATATTTATTGGAATGGCATATGTTAACCTTTTAGATGTACCTGAAAGAATATTGGATCCTACAGAAGTTGTTGTTGAAAACACCGCTACATGTATAGTTACTTTTATTCTATCGTGGACAACATTTTATACTTTAGTCCACTTTTAAATGAATAGTTTAGATTCTAAATTTAAGATATATTTTATTTAAGATGTACAGACAAATTCGCGACATATTATTTAAATAAAGATTTATTGTTGCAATTTTAAGTTTTTAAATTAAAACAAGATTATTTCTAGAAATTAAGAAAAGTATTTAATTTTAAATAAATTGAATTTAGTTTTATTTTTTTTTGACGTTAAATTTTAGATTAAATCTTTTTTTAATTTTATCTGAAATTAATTGTTTAATTTTTTTTTATGTACTTTGGCTCCAAAAATAATTGGACTCAAATATCACAAAAAAAAAAAAAAGAAATTTAATTAGAAATTGAATTTCTTTATTTATATTTGATTTTTTTTGTAATAATTGAAGATTTTTTAACTTTTTTTTTTATTAATGTTAATTTTTATTTACTTTCAAAATAAAAAATTTATTTTGGAATGAGTTCAAACTATTGTAGACATGAACTATCCAATTTAAGTTGGATTCGGAAATTAAGGAAAGGCGAGCAAAAAGTTGACAAAATTTTGGACTCTTTTGTTCAGCAGGATATGAAAGTATGGGGACCAGGAAAGAATTTGTTTCATCCAAAAGTAGCATTCTTTCTTTTTTTTATAGGAGGTATTTTTCACGCCGTATTCGCAGCCTTCTTTTATTCTAATTATAAAAGTACAACTTATTCAGAATATATAACAGAACCTATACTTAAAGATATGAATAGTTTGATATTAAATGTAACTTCTGATATGAAAGCACCCATAAATGTTAATATATATATTGACAATTTTTATCAAAACTTTCGTTCTTTTGTTCAAAGCAGACCACCTGAAATATTTCCAGGATTTTCTTGTGGTACAGCAGTTACATTAGGTTATTTACGTCAAGTTCGTGGAAATACATTAGATAATTATATCAAAAAAATTCCAGGAGTAAATTTAACAAATGATGATTCAAAAAATATCCCTTTAATTCCATGTGGACTTTCATCAATTACATTCTTTAATGATGAATTTGAATTGTTACTTTTAAAAGAGAATAATAAAAAAGAACCTGTACAAATTACCACAGATAATTTGTCTTTAAAAAACGATTTTTCTATGTTTGCGATTCCATATAATGAACAAATGTGGATTAAGACAACAGATATTCATTACAGAACTTGGATGCATGGTGCTTGGCTTCCCAATTTTAAAATGGTTTGGGGCCAAATACCTCATGATATAAAAAAGGGACTTTACGAAATTAAAATGAATTATAATATGTGGCCAGCTGAAGATTTTAATTCAAAAAAACGCATAGGATTGGAGAAAGTATCATTTCTTGGTAGTAAGAATTTAATGGCCAGTTATTTTTTTCTAATTTGGAGTATATGGTTATTTATAGTGTCTATTTTGTTAATTACATTAATTTTCATGTCTAGCAATGATTGGAATAAATATAAAAGTATTAAAAAAAGATTTTTAAAATTATTTAATAAGTAACTTCCCATTCTATTTCCGATTCATTTTCTTGTATTGTATTTGAATTTGAGACAGAATTCCAATAAAATGAAAATGAAATATTAATAATGATAATTAGATTTATAATAACAGAAAACTTATTTAAATTTTGATTTAATATTGTTGATAAAATTAAGTATTTCATAACTTGACTTCCTATAAAATAGAATATCTTATATAAGATATACAATACATATGGATATTCACTTTTTTTATTAACATTTTTTTTTGAATTACAAATAAATAAGATTATAGATATATTAAATAATATTCCAGAAATCAATGTTATGAATGAATTTACAATTGGAATATCGATCCAAATTTTTAAATTATATATGATTAAAGTGAATATAAAATACCAATTCCAACTTCTTAGCATAGATAATTCCGTTAGCAGACCTATTAATGGTAGAAATATACACAATATAATAATTGATTCATGTTTTATCACGAATATATGTGATGTTAAATCAAATTCTATATTATCAAATGTTAGCATTCCAAATAAAAATATATTGAAAAAAAATACTGTATTGCTTATCCATTTGTTCTGAAATAAATTTTTTGTATAATCTTCAATTTCATTTTCGTTTTCTAAAGTTTCATTCTCCGTTTTAATACTTGTATTTGTTTCTAAAATACTCTTTTTTTCTTCTTCACTACCTTCAACTTCAATTATATTTGATTGCTGTGTAATCTTACGAATATCAGGTATACATGAAACAATATTTTTATAACAATACTTAACTAATATAATAAAAGTAATTAGTATTATTTGTAAAGAAATTATTTCTTGCCTATTTAAGACAGGAATTCTCAAATAATTATCAGTTCTTTGAAAAAAATTAAAATTTTGTATTTCAATAATACCTTTCATATTGAAAAATGTTTTTTTATCAATATTTGTGTATTTGTCTATTACATTTATTATAAGTATTGTTAAAAACGAACACGATAAAATTACATATCTTGTGACAAATAAGCCATTATAACTCCTTAAATCTTCAGCACTATTATTTTTCCAAAGTTCATTATATGCATCTAAAAGTTTCTGATCATTACTGATTAATGGTAAAATATATTCATCTTTGTAACTTTCATTAGAATCCATTTTTATCTCATCATACTTGAAAATACACCAAAGTATTCCAAAATTTAAGAAATCTATAATAATTCCTAAAATAAAATAGTTTACTTCAATATATACAAAATTTATCATTAGTATTATTGAAAAACAAATTTTCATTACTTTTGATGTTTCCACATCTACTAATAATCCACAATATAAAAGAATTAAAAACCAACTTAACATCTTAAAAAATTTGGGAAGATATAATGAATTTATATTTTCCAAATTATTAAATACATATATTAATAATACTATATTAATAACCATTAATAATCCTATTGCAGATGATTTAAATAACATTTCATTATGCCACAACTTTAAAAAACGATTGTATTGACATTTTGCACTTTTTTTAGCATCCAACAAACGTTTAACATACATTTTAGATTTTAGTTATACTAAAATATATTAATATTTGAATTTCCCCAATATTTAGCCAACTTTCATTTAATAATTAATTGCATGTGTGTGCACACTGAAATACCGCCATTACAACACGTCATTTATTTTGTTACATACCGGTATCATGTTATGGTCGTTAATAATATTGTAAATGTTAATTTAAAATATAAATAAATATTAAAATTTATGTATGAAAATTTAATATCTTATATTCTAAGTTCTTTGAAATTAAATGATTGGATAAAAATATTTTTTTCTCTGGTAATATTTTCAATAGTTAATTTATTAATTTTAAAATGGCTTTCTAAAGAAGAAAAAAATATTTTAAATCAAGAACTTAATCGTGCTAATCACTCAACGCCACATTTTTTCCAGAATAATAATTTAAATCAACGACATTTGGATAAAAAAAAACGTATTGAAGAACTTTCAGAAAAACAAAAAAGAAATGCAAAATTAGCAAGGCAGGCTAGAAGAGAAGCATGTGAAAGTAAAAAAAGATTAAATGAATTGAAACAAGAGTTATATCAAAAGAAAATAGACGAAAAAGTTTTAAAGAAACTTTTAGAAAAAAAGAAGGAAGAAGAAGCGAAACATAAAGAATACGAAAAATGGAAAAGAACTATTAAAATCGAAGAGGCGGGAAGCGAGCTCAATTTTGAAGATGAATTGTTGAATCTGGAATACATGAAAATATCAAATTTTATTAATGCAATAATTACAAGAAAAGTAGTTTATATTAATGATTTAAGTGCAGAATTTCATTTAAGTGTTGACGACGTAATATCTAGAATAAAAGAATTAGAAGATCAAAAACTTATTGACGGTGTGTTAACAGATAAAGGAGAATATATATATATTGAAGATGAAGAATGGAATTCTATATATAAATATATTGAAGAAAAGGGTATTATTTCAAAATCAGAAGATCTTGTATCAATTTGCAATAAAGTTATTCAAATAAAAAGTTAAGATTTTAGGTTATCTAAATATGTTTAATAATTAAATCATTTTAATTTAAAGCGGTGTGTTTAAGAAAAAAAAACTTTGTCTCTAACATTTTTTGATCACCCCCCTCAAAGAGACAAGTAAATTGACTATTTTACTTTCATATCGTTTAGAAAATAGAGTTTTATTAGACATTATTTCTCCAAAAACTTGTGTTCTGTAAATAAATTGTCAATATTTAAAACTATGATTCAGAAATTAATATTCTTATCACTTCTCTATTTTGGTATATTTAGTGGTGTGAGATCTCAAGATATTCTTAGTTTAATAAATGAAGAGAAGATAATTGAAGTTTTCAATGAGACATTAGAAGTTGTTAAGAACATTACTAATGATACATTATTAGAACTTCCACTTCTCTCTCAAAACGATACATTAAACTTTGATCAAATAAAGTTAAGAAATTTACGTGCAAAAAATCAAAAAAAATATCATTGTTCATTTAAATGTATCATCTCTGATTTAGATGGTTCATTAGCTGAAATTGGTCAAACATCTGTAACTGATTCAAACTTGGCTACTCTTGAAGATATAATGAAATCCAATATGCATTTCTTCTTATCAACTGGCAGATCTTATACAAGTGCAATGAAATTTATTAATAATAATAGAAGCAGTACATTTAATGGATTTCCAGGAGTTTATTACAATGGTGCTCTTGTACTTGGTCAAGGTGGTCTAAATGATGTTTTATTTGAAACAAGAATTCAATTGAGTAATGCATTGGAAATAATGAAATTCATACACAGTTTTGCCATTTTTAATGAAAACTTTTTAAGATTTGAAAGCAATCAACAAGGAACTACACGTTATATAAGTCTTTCAAAAGAAGATTCAAGATATGTTAATAAAACTATTGGATCAAATATTAGATTATTGAATGTTGCTATCGAAGATGGTACAGCAACTTATGTAGATGGATCTAATAATGAATATATGGAAAAATATTTAAGTCAAGAAGTAGATAATTTAGTTCATAAAGGAGTTAATATACAAAAATTCTTGGAACAAAGAGAAGGTGAAAATAAAAAAGAAATCTTTAAAATTGTTATTGCAGAAAGTCCAGAAATACTTGTATTATTAAGAGAAAATTTAGAATCATTTGTTAGAATCTATGGATGTAAAGTTTATAGATCAGTTCCACATATCTTAGAAATAATACCAGAAAATGCTTCTAAGCTTTCTGGAAGTAAACTTATTTTAAAAAAATTAAAAGTTAAAACTAATGAAGTTGCTTATCTAGGTGATGGTGAAAATGATATTGATCCTATGTCCAAATTTGGATTCCCTATTGCAACTAAAGGATCTTCTCCTGCAGTAACTTATGTATCTAGAGCCGTTCAAATGATGTCTCCAGAAACAAGTCTCTCAAGTTTAATCAATGAACATTGTAAAACAATGGAAACCTGTAGAAAAGATTAATTTACAATATTATTTGAAATTAATGGAATAAGTTTAAGTTAATTGCCTTGCATTATTTGTTTTGTATACTCGTAGATCAAAATTGACGCGGATACATGAACATTAAGAGAGCGTATCATACCATATTGTGGAATTTCTATACATTTATCTACAATTGAAACCAAATCTGAAGGAACACCCTCTTTCTCCTTTCCTAATATAAATATTGATTTTTTTGGGAAAGTAAATTCATTTAAAAGAACACTTGAAGATGTCTGCTCAAGAGCAAAAACTTTGTAACCTTCCATTCGCTTTCTTAAAATATAATCTTGTATCTCTTCATAAGGTAATTCATTTATAGGTACCCATTTCTCTGCTGTCACAGATATTTGTTTAAATAAAGGATCATTTAAAACTTTTTTTGTATTTAAAAGTAGTTCTTTAACTCGAAATACTTCACAAGTTCTAGTTAATCCAGCAAGATTTGGAATCTTATCAACTAAACTTGCAAGTACTATAAGATCTGTTCTATCTAATGCAGAAATTTCCACTCTTTTTGGAACAGGCTTTTCAATTATAGAACGATTTTCATTAAGAGGTTCGAACTTAACTTGATAATTAGAAAATTTTGTTAATATTTGTTCTTTAAAAATCTCATTATTCTTTTTTAAATCTTCTGATTCATAATAATAATTACTCATTTCTCTACATATTATTTTTTTTAATAAATAATAAAGACTCCATGATGGTCTTAAATCACCTAATATTAAATGAGAATTTAATCTAAATTCATCACAATTATCTTGAAAAGCAATTAAACTCTCTTCAATATCATTATTATCTAATTCTTTATTATCTTGTATCTTATCTAATATTTCATCAAAACTTTTACAATTATTAAAAAAATCTTGAGACATTCTTTGATCTGAAAATTCCATTAAATTATCATTAGGAATAATATATTCTATTGAACAATATTTTAATGGATTCCAAAAAATCCAAAATTTATCCAAATTATTTAACATCTTAATTATATCTATATTATTAATTATATTTCTAAGTAAACTTCTTATATTTGATGATTCTTCTAAAATCATTATATTTAAAATAAATGAATTCCTTAAAATTTTGTTCTCAAATATATCTAAATATAATTCTGATCTTTTAAGTAAATCTATTATTATATCAAAATCTTTAATATTAAAAGCTTCTTCAAATATTATATTAAGATTATTATTTAATTTATTATTTAAATTATCTTTATTATCTATTAAATATTTAATATAATCATCTTTATAAAAATCATATATTGTAAATAAAACAATATTTCTTAATAATGATGAATTTGAACTAGAATAACTTATAAAAATATTAATAAATGAAATATATTCTTCCAAAATATCCTTCTCAATCTTAATCCAATTCATCTCATTATAATCAAATAAATCATTATCTATTATATTATTATTAAATATTATATCTTTATTACAAGGAAATGGTATCTTTTCTTTTAAACTATATATTAAATAACTTGAAATACATAAAAATGAATATAAAACTTGTGTATGATTATTTATATTATTTAATAAACCTTTCTTAAGAAATTTAATACATATCTTAGGATATAATTTTACTAAATTACTTCCAAATAAATCAATATATTGTCTTATATCAGGATTATACAAATAATTTAAATGTCTAAAATAAAATTCAATTATATAATCTGTAAATAATTTATTCTTAATCTTCATAATATCAAAAAAACAACATAATGATTGCCATAAATGAATAAGAATCTTATGATAAATACTATTAGGTAATGGTGGAAATTTTTTTACTTCTTTATAATTATTATTTAATTCTTCTTTTAAACAAATTTCTAAATATTTATATTTACAAATCTCTAATATATTTATATCATTTAAATTTATTTCTTTATCTATAATTCTAGGTATAAAATTATCTAATCTTTTTGTTATTAATATAATTATTATATAAATAAATTGTATATAATTCTTATTCATATCTTTATTTTTATTTGAATCTTCAAATAAATTATATATATATATAATAACTGAATGTCTTATAAAACTATTATAATCTTCATATATTTTACATCTTTCATATAAATTAAAATATTCTTCAAATTCTAAATTTTTTTTTTCAATATTCTGAAATCTTGTTATAGTACAATCTATTAATCCTTTTTCTTCAAATATTAATAATTCTAAAATTATATTTGCTATTAAAATTATTGTATTTATTCTAAAATCATTCATTTTATCTTGTAAATCTTCAAGAATATATATAAATAAATAATTATCACATTTTTTTATATATTCATTAATTAAATTTAATAATGGAAATATAAAAAGACGAATATTACCATTATTATGTAAAATTTGATTATAATAATAATTTATAATATTTTCAATCATATTAAAATTTTTAAATAAATCTATGAAATTTTTATTAGTTAAAATATCATTAAATTTTATTATTAAATAATTATTATAAATACCATTTTCAATAAGTTCATTTGTATTCTTAATAATTAAATTAAAAAGATCTTTTAACCAATTAGAAATTATATTTATATCAAAATTATTGTAATTATTAGCAATAATAATTAAAATATTTTCAATTAATTCCCAAATATATAAATTTTCAAAATCAGAATTTTCTAATTCAATTAATAATAAATTAAATAATTGTTGAAAATAATTAATATAAGATCCATTTATAGATTTAATTTGAATATCATTTTCTTTATTAAATAATTGGAAAAATTCAATTTTTTCATTTAATTGAAATTTAAATAAATCAATATTTTTATCTAAAATACAAATATTAATTAATTGAAATTTTAATTGTGATAATGTTATAAATAAATCACGATAATTACTTGGAAAAAGTTTAATTAATCTATTAATATAATTTTGTGAAATTTTATGATTAGAATAATTATTAGGATAACCAATAGAAATATTACAAGAAGAAATTATAGAATATTTATCATTATTTATAGAATGAATATCAATAATATTATATTTAGAATTTTTTCTTCTTATTTTATCCCAATTTTGAATATGTTGATTATTCATTAAATATTTTAAAATAATTTGATTATCTAATATTAATAGATTACTTATAAATTTAATTATTTGTTGATTTGAAGAAAAATTCATAAATTTTTTAAGATGAATTATACATTTAATAATCATTATATATGAAATTAATAAATAAATATCTTGTTTAATTTTTTGAAATAAAATATTTATTTGAAGAATATGTTGAATACACCAATTCCATAATTGAATTAATAATTGATTTTGATTAGAATTATAATTTAAAAGAGATATATAATTTATTTCAAACCAAAGTATATCTAAATCCATAGAATCAAATCCTTGAGATTTTTGAAATAATATTTGTAATTTATTATATAAATTAGATAATTGATTATTTAATAGATTATTAATAGAATAAACTTCAGAATTATAATAAGAAGAAATAAAAATAATATGATTATTTATAATAGAATGAATATTACTTGATATTTGAAAGATTTGTTTAAATCTTCCAAAACCAATACCATATTGAAATAATTCAAACCATTGATTTGTTTGTATAGATAAATCTATAGATGTAATATAATTATCAAATTTATATTTATTTTTTGAGAAATATAATTTGATAATATGATTAATATTTGGATCTATATATATATATTCAGGAATAATACCTAGAAAAATAATAATTTTATTAAATAGATCATTTTGTTGAAATTCATTATTATTAAAATAATTAATCATAATTTCTAACCAATATAAATAAAGATTTTTTCGTAATATAATAGGAACATATTTAATTAAAGGTATTGAAATATTTAAAAGTTGTATAAAATAATCTTTTGATAATAAAATAATTTCATTATTTTGTTGGTATTCAAATGTATATATTTGCGTTTTATCGTGATTTTTAGATTTGATTTTAAAATGATGATTATTAGAATAATTAATATTTGGAATATGATTTTGTTTATAAATATGAATTGAATTAAATTGATTAAGAAAAGAATTAAAACCAATTCTTAAAGGATAAATCATGATTCTTAAAGATGTGAATACTTTAACATGATCTTTAATAAAAATTAGATATTCAAGAATCCAATCATTTTTTTTATTAATAATAGAATATATAAAATGTATAAATAATTCTTCTATTTGAAAACTAATTTTATTATTTAAAGAAGATAATATATATTTTAGATAAATTTGAAAGAATGTATTTTTATTAATCCAATTAGGAAATGATTTATCAAGATTTTGAATAAGAAATTTCATTGTATTAAATGCAACATATTTTCTTACATTTAAATTTTCATGATTTAGACCTTTTTCAATAAGACAATTAATCCACCATTCTTGATTAGTAAATTGAAGATGAATCATTAGATTTTGAAATTGATCCCAATTATTTTTTAATAAATGAATACTAAAATTTTCATAACAATCTAAAATACATAAGAATGAATTTAAATAATTAAAATAGATTTGTTTTTGTTCAGAAGTATAAATATTAGAATATTTTTTATAAAAAATACATGTATATATTTTTTCAAGAATAAATTTAGTACTTTTTCTGATTTCATATTCATGATGAATAATTCCTTGATATAATATTAATTTGGTAACATCTTTTTCAAAATAATAATTTGAATCAATAATAAGTTGTATAAAATTAGGAATTCTTAATGTAAATACAAAAATTTTTAGATTTAAAATATTTTCTAATTTAATTAGAATATTTTGAATGAATTTATTTGTTATTTTTTGATCAACAAGATTTATATGTTTAATCATAAATGGAAACATAATATTTTGTGAATATTCCAATTTAGATATAAATATATGATTTAAAAAAAGATCAGATTGATTATCATATATTTGAGAATATATATTAAATATTTCATTAAAATATTTTAAGTAATAATGATTAAGATGATTAAAAGATTTAGAATATATATAGAATAATAGATTTGTAAAACATTTAAATATTTCAATATTTTTGGATGAATCAAGAATATTTGATTTCCATTGATTTAAGATTAGATAAAAATCATTTATTTTAAAATTTAATATTTTATTTATAAGATCATATATTTGATTTTGAATAATTTCTGATTGAATTAGATGTATTTCTTTAAAAAAAGTTTCAGAAATAATATTTTGAAGATTTATAATTTGATCATCAGATATATATTTCAGAAAAAAAATATAGGATAAGTATTTTTTGTAGAATTTATTGTAATCAGTTTCATTGATAAGAATTAGAATTGCTTCACATATTTCTTTTTTAGTGTATTTATCGATCCATAAATCTAGAAATATAACAATTACGGATTCTAAAGTATTTAATAAAGATATATCTGATATTTCAGTTTTATCTAAATTATCAACAATTTTTTTGATTTGTTCTATAATCATTTTTGAATTTTGAATTGAAAATAAAGTTATTTTGACAATTTATAACAAATCTGAAATGTAATATACCGCCATTGTTGTGAGGTATCGTTTTTTAGCGGTAAATGTGTTTATGAATTATTATTAATTGTAAAAACTTAATTTAAAATATATTTTTTAATATAAATATAAAATATTAAAAATAAATTTATTTAGATAATATGATATTTCAGAGATTTGCATGTTTAAAAAATTTTTCTTTTTTAGTAGGAAACATTAATATACCTAGAAATGTAAAAGTTAGACAATTTTCATATTTTAATAAATCTAGATTTCTTTCAAGAAATGTTTGGAAATTTGCAAAGTTTTCTGCTTCAACAATAATTTTAAGTAGTATATTAACAATTTATTCTTTTGTAAATTATGGTTATTATTTAAAAGATTCAATATATTGGAATCCTAATTGGACTTCATTAAACCAATCTCGTGATCAACAAAAAAAAAAATATTATTTAGATGAGAATTTTAATAGAAAATGGCATCAGAATATATTAGTAAGACATGGGCAATATAATTTATCAGGGAAAGAAGATGAAGAAAAGATACTTACGGATGTAGGTAAAGAACAAGCAGAAGAAACAGGAAAATATTTATCTAGACAATATTCTGGTAAAGTAAATGCAATTTATCATTCGAATATGAGAAGAGCAAAAGAAACTGCACAAATAATTTCAAAGTATTTTCCTGATGTTAAGTTAATAGAAGATCCTAATTTAGCAGAAGGAGTTCCTATTGCTCCAAGTCCATCACTTAGTGGGTTTAATCCTACAAGAGAAGAGATAATTAAAGATAAGAAAAGAATAGATACAGCATTTAAAAAATATTTTATTAAGAAAAGCGATATAACGGAAGATAAGGTAGATATAATTGTTTGTCACGGAAATGTTATTCGCTATATGTTTTGTAAAGGTCTTCAATATCCAACAAGTGGATGGTTAAGATTAAATCATCTAAATTGTGGAGTTACAAGAATGTCAGTATCTAATGATGATCTTGTAGTTTGCAGTGGTTTAGGTGATGGTGGACATTTAAAACCTAGTATTCATACATACAATTAATGATTCATGAATTTTGAATGATCTGAATTTTTTAAAAAGCACATTAATTTGCTAATTGAAAAGAAATCATTTGCTTAAATATAATATACCTATATTTTCTTTGATCACCTGTACCTGTGATATAAAATCCCTTAAATTCTAGTTTTAATCCTCGATGAAATCATAAATATCCGAATTACCGCCACTGTTAGCGCGGCTGTGGGTTTAAGGGGAGACGAAGGTTGTCCAGATTGCAGCGCATGTCTTTGTGCAGCTTTTATTGTGGTCAATGCAGTTCCTGTTGAAAGCAGTGAGGCTTAAACGGAAATAATTTGGGGAAGATTTAATCATTGTTGGATATTAGATTTTGCAGGTATTAATAAAAGTTGAAGGTAACTTATTGAACAGGTAAAATATCAACGAGATTGTCTGCTCCTGATGCAACTTTGCGATAGATAGGTGCATTTAACGAGATATTCAAGGTATAAGTGTGTATTGGCAAAAAATAAGGTATTTGATTACAATTTCTTCCATTCTTTCCGTTGAAATATATATATCGCAGAATTTTTGTTAGCTTCATAAAAGTTGTCTTAGGTAAATAAATCTTGAGTTGTTCTATGTTTTTGAATATACATTTTTTGAACAATTTTTTAAGTTCTTTCAATAATACAGGTATACTTTTAAATCAAATATTTCAGGGATATCTATAGTTGAATATTTTTGAGAGGCTGAGATATAAAGTAAAAAGATTAAAAAAAATCTCACATTCTATAAATTGGTTTAAATATATATGCTGAATAATTATGAAATCGCAAATTGAATCTAGTCATTTAAATAAAGAAACTATGAGCACTGTTTCATTAATAGAAAATTCTTTACAAGCAAAAGACAATCGGCTAGTTAAGAGAGGTAACGTATTACCAAACCTTGTTTCTTGTGATTTAATTTCTGATGATCAGTCTCTTTTAAGTTCGAGAACATTATCGGGTGAATCTCAGTGTTTGGAAAGTTATTCTTTTATTAATATTATGAATCAACAATCTTTGTCTACATCAATAACGAATAATAACCCAAACATCATAGATTCAGTGAATATAAGTTGTGAGAATAATACAGATAGTGATATTATATTTGGATTTAAAAGTAATGGTTTTTATGATTCAGATAGTCAATCAATAAAAGGTATAGATAGTAAATTTAAACAAACAAATGAAAGAAGAGCAGGTAGACCACCTTTAGACAGATCTGATTATTTTTGTCAAATTTGTTCTGCAACAAAAACGCCTCAATGGAGATATATTTCTGTTTGTTCAGTAGAAACTAAACTGAGAGTTTGTAATGCTTGTTGGATGAAACAGAGAAAAAAACGTGATGGTAAGTGTTTGCCACTTCAGGTAAATACGAACAGTGGAATGAAATGTGTAAGTATGGGTAGTTTGTTAAAAACATCTAAAATAGGAGGTAATAAAGAGAATTTTGATCCTCAAAGACAGAATTACTCAGGAAATGTTTTAAATTACAAAGTGAATCATATTACTAAAAATATGCTGAATAATTGTGGAACTGTATCTAATGTTGGAAATATTATGAATAAAGATAAAGTAATTTCTCAAGATATGTGCGAAAATACAAATAACTACATTAATATTGATAGCACATTAGACAACAATATAACATGTGGAAATAATAATTTGTCTAATAACTCTTGCATAAAGACAATAGCATTCAGATCTTCTCCATATTCAGTGAATACTAATGTGAGTTATTCACACAATACAACTTTAAATTGTTCATCATGTGGTAGCAATAAAGGTTGTTATTGCTCAACAATAATTGGAACTCAGCAGTATTCTTTACCTTTAAGTAATTTGAATGAAAATCCTGATAATTCTTGCAAATTTTCTTCATCTAACACTACTGGAGTATACAATCAAAGAAAAAAAAGTAACGTTTCTTTAGAGAAATTATCTTCATTAGATACAAATAACACAAACAATTCTAATACAATGTTATATAGAAATAGCGATTCCAATTTTTTAGAGATTAATAGAGGGAATATTCAAAATGTCTATAATTTTTCTGAAGGAGGCTCAGTAAATAATACGGAGTGTATAGATGAACAAATCAATATAATAAATAACTTTCCAGTAAATGAGCAACTTTTATTTGAGTTAAATAGTGACAGCAATATAACGGAAAATAATGATAATGGTAACAAGTTAACAATTAAATCTTTTCCTAAAAACGGGTTATCTATTCAAACTTCGAATAAAAGTCCTGAAGAAAGCCCAACAGAAAATATGAATCAGAACCTAAGTAAAAGTCCTAAAATAAATTCTTATTCAAACAGAATTGGTATTTTAAATAACATAACAGTTCCAAAATTTAATTCTGAAAATACAAGAAGTAGTCTTGTATCTAATAGTAAATTATCAATTTCCACTCCGGTCCATCATCAAACATCAACTACGGTATCTCCGAATACTAACTATTGTAATATATCTTATACTTCATCGCCGTGTCAGTCCTTCTCGACTTACGATGGTCCTTTTTTGGAAGACCCAAACAAAACTATGTATATATCTGTTGGTACGTACTTTTGCACCAATTCTGAAACTAATCGTTGGAATGAAGAGGTCTCTGTTCAATCATCTGTAGAGGCTTTGAACAATTGTATAAATGCTTCCAATGAAACAGAGAATGATGAAAAGGTTGAAACTTTATCATTTAATTTAGATCAAGATATTCATACTAATACATTATCTCAAAGTAATACACAAATTGAACAGGAACAAACAAATTATACTATTTTTAATAAACATTTGACGGTTACTGAATCTTGGAATAATGAATATTTGCCAATGGATGTATTTTCTGTTCCAAATACAGAGAAAAGTACATTAAGTTCAGAAGCTTCTACAACTTCTAGTTCTCATTATTCAGTAGGTTCAAAAATTTTCAATGGATCTGTCATTTGTGCTTTATCATCAGGTTACTCAACTGGAATACATCAAGATAATGAACACTCAAATCAAAATGATTGTACTACATGGGACCTTGATTCTTCTTCAATTGCCTGTATAGACACGTGGCAAAATCCTTTATGGTATGACTCTTACTCGAATGGTTATTGTAAGTTGACATAGAATATCTTGTTAGTAGAAATAAAAGGTAGTTTCTAGTGAATAGGACTTTAAATATTAATCTAGTAAATGAATTTTATATTTAACAATTTAACCGTGACCACTAACCACATCTGTTTTAAGTAGCGGGCAACATTTTTTTTTGGATTGCATGCATGATTAGAAATAAATGTTTGTTTAGACTTTTGCATGTACATGTGTTAAAAATTTATGTGTTACTTAATTGTCTCTACAGATTAATATTATATCGGAAGCGTGATTAAGTATTTTCAACCAATGAAAGATGAATGATAATGCATATTTTAGTCAAGGAAATATTGATTTGAATGAAAGAAAATGTGAGGTAAGTAGATTATATAAATAAAATATTGTTATAAAGATCTCTAATTAATATTAGTATAACAGTGTTATTGATCAGGAATTTATTAAAAAATTGACATTAATGATCAATATGTTTAATCCATCACAATTCAATAAAGAAAAAAATACCGAAAATTCCAATCAGAACAATCTTCAAATTCAAGGTGAAACTCAAGCAGAATTAATAATTCCGACTGGTAATAATTTATTACAAGGATGCTCACAATATACTGATTTAGGTGTTTTAACTCAAGAAAAAGTGGATATTTATTCACATGAAACGAATAACTTTATAAACTATATTAATCCTAGCGGTTCATGTAGCACAGTAGATGAAATTCCCAATCAAAACTATATGTCACTGGCAACCTTGAAAGGAAAAATGAGTCAAGAGATTACTTTGGAACCGGAGAAAAAAAAATTCAAGAAAAATTATTTGGGTTTAAATTGGCAAGAAGGTAAAGTTACAATGAAGAAAGGTAAAGAGAAAATAACTTGTAATTATGCCTTTACACCAACAAAATCTAGTTTAAGAGTAAAGTGCATTTATTGTGGAAAAATTTATTCTAGTGTGAAAAGTTTTATTTCCCATAGAACAAGATGTATTAATAACAAACCAACACAAGGTATTACTTCGGAAAATTTTCAAACAAGTATTAATTCACAGAATATTGTTTCTAGTTCTAAAAATATTAATGAAAAATTAAATAATTGCTCTAATCAACAATCAATTTATTTTGGAAATAATATTGAACAAACAGAAAATACTCAAGCTAGCAGCCAAATCAATTTTTCAGGAATTCAAAATTCTAAAGATGAATATAAGTTTTTAATAAATCAAAATAATTTGAAAACACGAGAACAAAAAGTTAGCGAATATGAAAGAATTCATTCAATTGAAAATTCTGTTCAAAAATTTAAAAATTTTTTTCAATCTGATAGTAAAATACAAAATGCAAACTTTTTTAATGATACAACTGAGAAAAATTTCAAAAAAAACAACGAAGTTCTAAAAAATTATATCGAAACTAATATAAATTCCAATAAAACTAATTTTGAAAACTTCAAAATTTATTTATATGCAGCAATGTCTTGTTTACCCAAAACTATTTTAGAAAAAATTATTAAGAAAAGAACACCAGAATTACTTTCAAAATTAGAATATGAACAAATCTCAAAAGAAAAAATGGTCGAATTAATTTTTCTGGGAATTACTTCAAAACAAAAAAAAACTAATTTAGAAAACTCCAAAAATGAATCTTTTGAAAATAAAATTAGTTATTCAAATAGTTATAATTTTTTTGAGAATCACGATGGTGTTGATAGCAATCATTCTAATGATCTCGACAAAACCGAGAATGATCATCATTCTATCGAAAATAATATTAAAAAAAGTGAATTTGAACAAATTAATGGTAATCAAAATGAAAAAACAAATCAAAATTTTCAAAAAAACGACGAATTTGAACTAGAAATTTTTGAGAATGAACCTAAAAATTCAACAGTTGAAAATGTGAAATCAGAAAATGCTTTGAATGTAGAAAATAAGACAAATGATGAAGATATATTCGAATTTAATATACCTGTATTTTTCAGACATTCAAAACCTAAATTTCAAGATTGGAAATGCCATGTATGCAAAATTAATAGAGATAAAAAAAATACAATGATGATGTGTGAAAATTGTGGTTACTTTTATCACTCACTATGTCAAGATCAGAATAATAAATATAAAATAAATGATTGGTTCTGTGATAATTGCAAAAATAATATTTTTAATTTAAGAGCTGGTTCTAAGTTTCAGATAGGTGAACTGGTTTGGGTCAATCATAAAAATTTAATTTGGCCTGCTCAAATAATTGGATTTTCTGAAGAATTATTTGAAATTATTATATTTCATACTGAAGAAAAAATTTGTAAAGAATCAGAAGAACTTATATCTTGGTCTGAAGGCATTTCTTCGATTGATGGTTTTGCTTCTAAAGGAGCTTTTACACGTGAGTCTTTTAAAAGCGTTATGCACTGGCAATCTATTTATAAAGGTCTGAAATACTATATGAAATCATTAAGATGTAAATCTAGAAGACTTCCTCAAAATAACAATAAACAACAGAAATCAAATTTAAATTTAAATAAAAAAAAAAACAATTTGAACAAAAATTCCTTTGAAAAAAAAACAATTAATAATATAAACCATCCATTACCATTAGAAATAAGCAATGAATGTGAAATTCAAAATGATGAAATAAAAAATAATTATCTTGATGATCAACTTCAGATAAAATCAAAAAAAATTGACAATTACAATTGTTTAAAAAATAAAATTAATTCCGAGCAATTCATTGAGGATGAAATAATAATAAACAATTTACCTTCTACTCAAATTAACTGCAGTTATACACAATACTCCTATTAAAAAAATTTTTAATTATAAATTAAAAAATTAAGCCTTTATATTAAAATTAAACTAGATTTTTTAAATTAATAAAATTTTAAAAATATTTGTAAAACTTTTTTTTTCAATCAATTTTTTTTTTTTTAGTAAATTGTCAAATAAGCTATTTACATGTCCCACATGCAATAATTGCATGCCACGTAAATGATAGTAAAAACCCTAGAAATCATTTGTTTTAATTAAAATGCCAATTTTGCTTTTGTTTCTTTTATTTTTTATAACTAAATATAAAAATTCATATAGTTGTCAAATATCAACATGGAAATCTACAAATGATTCTGTATTAAAGCCATTATCCGATGAAAGAAAATTCAAAAGTTTGGTTCTTGAAAATGGAATAACTGCATTATTAGTTGAAGAAAATAAGTCAGAAAAAGCTGGATTTTCAGTTGGTGTAAAAGTAGGTTCATTTAATGATCCACCATATGCACAAGGATTATTTCATTTAATGGAGCATATGCTTTTTTTAGGTACAGAAAAATTTTCTGAACCTAAAAATTATGATGAATTTATGTCCCGACATGGTGGAAGAAATAATGCTTACACATCAGAAGAAAGAACTATATATTTTAATGAAATAACAGAAGAATATTTAGAAAGTGGTTTAAATCACTTTTCTCAATTTTTTATTAGTCCATTATTGAAAGAAGAAATGGTCTTTAAAGAAATAAATTCTATAAATTCTGAACATTCAAAAAATATTCCAAATGAATTAGATAGATTGTGGAATATAGTAAAATCTTATACATATCCACCTTTTTCTAAATTTACAACTGGTAACTTTGAAACTTTAATTAATATTCCAAATTCTCTTAATATTTCTTTACCTGAATTATTGAAGAAAATGTATTTGAAATATTACTGTGGGAAAAATATTTTTGTTGTTATTAGTTCTAGAAAAAAATTAATTGAGCAAGAAAAACTATTAAAAAAATATTTTTCAAATGTTTCAATTGACAACAATGGTGTTTGTCTAGACAATAATTTTAAAAACAAAAATCTTCCTATTAAATCTTTAGTTAAAAAAGAATACTTGGGAAAATTTCTACATGTAAAGTCTTTAATGGGAAGAAATTTACTTTGGCTAGTTTGGTCATTTTCAAAAGATTTCAATTCTATTTCAAAACAACCTTTAGCATATCTTTCTTATATATTAAATTCAAAATTTCAAAATAGGTTAATATGGATTTTACAAAAAGAAAATTACATATTAGATGCAAATTCAATGTATGAAAATTATAATTTTGCAAGTATTTTTATTTATCAAATTATTTTAACGAGAAAAGGTCTGAGAAATATAGATAAAGTTATTGGTTTTATTTATAAATATATAAATAAGTTGAAAAAGAGTGACGCGTTGTTAAATATTTATCAAGGAATAAAATCACTATCTGAAAGAGAATTTTCTACACAAATGGAAATGAGTGAAAAATCTCCAATGTATACTGTTTCAGAAATTTGTTCGAGAATGGTTCAATATGGAGTTCACAATGCGCTTAGTGGAGATTTGCTTATTAAAGAAATTGATGAAAATTTAATAAAAAGAGTTTTAAATCATATATCACCATATAATACATTATTTTTATTGCAAAATGATTTTGAGATATCACCTTCAAATGTATTAGAAGATGAATACTTCCATGTAAAACATACAATTGAGAATATTCCAGAATCAACGTTAAAAAAGTGGGCTAGAGGTGAATTTTCTAAAAATGTAGATGTAGATTTACCAATTCCTGAAAATTGTTCACCTTTAAATTTAAAAATAATAGAAGATTCAAATGATTCTACTTATCCAGAACTTTTAAAATCAAATTTGGCAAATATTTGGTGGCATAGACAAACTATAAAAAATCATAGAATTAGAATGAAATTACTTCTCAAATATCCAAGAAGATATAATAGAGGTGTAAAAACACAAGTATGGGGAACATTAATCACACACCTTTTAAATTTATTATTAGAAGATAAAATTGAAAAATATAGAGAATGTGGTATGAATATAGATGTTCTGTGGGAAACAGAAGGAATTTCAATAGATATAGATACATTTGGTTATTCAAATGATCTTTCTATAGTTCTAAACGAAATTATTGCTTCATCTTTTAAAAAAATAAATGAGATTGAATGTAGTTCTTTAAAAGATATTGTTTATGGAATTGCGGAATCAAATAAAAGTTTTCATATAGGCGAAGAAACTGCATATTCACAAGCATTAAGACTTATTAAATCTTTACAATTCAACGAAGAATACACGGAGTGGGAACTTAGATATTATTTAAACCAATTAATAAGTAACAAAATAAAACAAAGTCAAGTAAATTCTTCTTTTTTAACATTGGTAATTAATTATATAAATACAATGATTAATTTAAATCAAAATGATAAATCTAATGAATTATGCAAATTTTTAAATAATTGGAATTATAGAATATTACATAGAGTATCAGTACTTGCCTATGTTCAAGGAAATATTACTAAAAATAAAGCTTTACAACTAATTGAAGGATTTGTAATAAATAGTAATGTTCTTCCATTAAATAAAAAATACTCTATTTCAAAAAAAGTACGTAATATAAAGAACTCAGTTGACATCACTTTAATAAATCCTATATTAAATGATGAAAATAACACTGTATTAACATTATATCAATTTGGAATTCCTACTTTTGAAGAAAAAATACATTTAATGGCATTAGAACCACTAATTCAAGGATATATATACGAAGATTTAAGGACAAAAAAACAGATTGGATATATTGTATTAGCAAGTATGATACCTATTGGTAATGTAAAAGCATTAGTAATAGGAGTAGAAGGAGATAAAAAATATTCAGTAGAAAATATAGAAATGAATATTTATCAAAATTTATATGATTTTTCCATTGAAGAATTAGGAAAAATGAAAACAAATACTTTTGAAGATATAAAATTATCATTATTAAAAGAACTTGAATCAATAGATAATTCTTTTTCCCTAAGTTTTCGTCATTATTGGGATGAAATAAGATTCTCTAAAGATTTTTCTCAGGCATTCAATTTAAAAAAAGCTATAGAATACATTAATAATACAATGACAATTGAACAACTATATAACACTTTCAATAAATTGGTTGGTGAAAAACATATCAAACCAGCAATTTCATTGAAAATAACTTCTAATTTTAATAATTTATCACTTTCAAAAAAGCAAGAATCTAGAGATGAATATGTAAATTTAATTTTAACAACAATAAGAGAATCTTTAAAAAGAGAGTATTTTTAAAGAAAAAAACTCGATATTTATTAATAAAATCAAGATAAGAATAATAGATACATAATATACAATTAATTAAAAATCACATTCCCAATTAATTTCTAAATACTCATTTTAATTTCTAATTCTTCATTTGGAAGTTTTATCAAAGAGTGCGAAAGCTCACGAATGATTTCGGGTGAAATTAAATAATGATGCTGATTTTTTACAAGATCTTGCAACTTTTTAATCTGAGTAGAAGAAAATTCATATTTATATCTTTGTACAAAAGTAAGAAGTGTTTTATGCCATGTTACAGGTAGTACACTATTTGTAAGTGGATTATTAGAATTCAAATTAATGTTATTATGAGAAAAAAGTGGAGTTTTATCATCTAGTTGACTGGAATTCTGATCAAATTTCGAAAAATTATTAACTAACTCATCCAAAACTTTTCTTGGCATGGAATATTTTTTGCTTAAAAGTATCATTATAAAGTGGGTTCGGCATGTATTCCAAGGTTTAATTTGAGAAAGTTTAATAATTGCTGCCGCTGTATGAAGTACAGGAATACTAACTTTGCTCAAAATACTTCCAATTATTACTGCTTCTTTAATTGTACATGTTTTATCCTCAGCTAATGGTAGTAAGATTCCTTTAAACCATGCTGCAGGTTTAAACATTGCTTTCTTAAGAGCTTGATAATAATGGTAGTTTAATTTACCATAATTTTGAGAAATATTTAGTCTAACTGCTGGATATAATATTTTTGAGTAAAACTTTAAACACTCATTTGGTGGAAGACTTGAACAAAAAATTTTTACAGCCTCATTCATTGCATTTGGAGACCAATTCTCTGGATCAGTAATATTGAGAATTTCTTCCCAATTCTCAAGTCTGGGAATAATACTAAATGCCTTTGGAATCTTCCCAGATTTGTACTTGTTAAGCCATTCACCAATAGACTTATATACTTGTTCGACTTTTTCTGGAATTTCCAAAGAGTTTGCTTGTTTCCTGTTTTCTGAAATTTCATTTAAACGATTCTCGTTTAATTTCGATATAATTGATTTAACTATATCAGAATTCTGATTTTGGAATGAATTCTCATTATTATCGTTTGTATTACCTCTAAGCAGATCACTCCAATATGAGTCATCTAATCCTGTTCCATCTATTTTCTCTAATTTATCTTCATTTATATAAATAAATCCACTGTCATCTATTTGAAGACTAGATTCATTTTCAGCCTTTAATTCTGAAGATTCCTCAACAAATTGGGAATCATCATTTTCTTCATCACACAAATCTTTCAATAATTGTTCATTTGCTTCTTTAAGTATCTTTCTAGTTATATCATTTGGAACATGAACTAATCTTTCGTTATCCTTGGACAGATCTTCATCTAAAAAATCTTCATCGAAAGCTTTAGAAGTTTTATTTTTTTTGGGTTTACAATAAGGTTGAGTAGATAATTCTATATCAACATGGAGAGGATTTCTTATTTTTGACTGTTTATTATTTTTTTTAAATTTCGGCATTCTTTACAGCTGTGAATAACCTGAAAATATAATATGAATTTTTTATAATTAGGTTTTAGTTTTATAATTCTCGTATAATTTTCATCCAGATCAGAATACTTATTTTTATATTGTTCTTTTCTTCTACAACTCAATAATCAACTCGTCAATTTCTGACACTATCTAGTAACAATAAATAGCGCTTATTATATTGCGCGCTCTAAATTGAGACAAAATAATAAATATTAAATACATTTATTAAATATATTGAATAAATTTAAAAAAAAAAAATTCAATTATATATTTCTAGCGGTAATAACATCAGGAAGGAACTTTTTTTATAACTATTATATTAATAAAAGAGATTTAGTTTATAATAATGACTTCTTCATCTCTCTCAACAGGAATAGTTGTCGGATTGAACTCCGGATTTATTGTCACTAAAAGACCACAACAACCTAGACCAAGCTCTCGTAAAGGTAAATTATCAGCTAGAAATGCTTTGGTAAGACAAGTTATTCGCGAAGTTGCTGGATTTGCACCTTATGAGAAGAGAATGATGGAATTATTAAAGATAGGATCAGCATCTACAGCAAAGAGAGCTATGAAGTTTGCTAGAGCACGTTTAGGTACTGAAAGAAGAGCAAAGAAGAAGCGTGACGAGTTAGTTGACATCATACAACAACAAAGAAAGAGAGCAGCATAAGAAATATGAACGATCTTGCGTAATATAGTTACTAATTACCGTTTATTTATGAATAGGTATGTAATTTTTTGAGAAAATATTGCGTGAAAAGATAGTTCATTTATCAGAGTTCTATTTTAAATAGAAGATTTTGAATAGATAATACATTAAATAGAACTTTACTTACTCATCTTTCACATAAATTCAATCTTATTTTTTTTTCTTTTCTTTTTCTTTATATTACGGAATCTCGCGATTTAATTGTTTCCTTAAAAATTGTCTTCTTAAAAGTTGCTTGTAGCTTTGTTCACAAGACTCTGTTCACTTGAATTGTCACAAATATTTTCATCACTCATTTCATTATACCTGTAAATAAATACCATTATTTTTAGTTGATTTCAATATAAAAATATAAAATTAAATTTAAATATTCAAGTTACCTTAAAATGTCAATTACTAAGAGGAAATTATTCGCAGAATATTGATCATTAAATAATAAAGGAATCGAGTCACTTTTTTCAGTATTTGAATCAAAAATAATGATTATAATTTGTTTATTGTAATCATTAAACATTGCTTGATTATTTGAATATAAATAATTGAACTCTGAACCATTTAATAATGTATTAATCTAAAAGAAAAATATACATAATATATATATTTTTATATTATAAAAAAAACATTTGAAATTAATTATTGTTAACTTACTGCTTTAAATGGAATAATAATAGTATGCATTGGAGATTTTATTGTTAAAATATTCAAACTGCGATTTATAAAGTATTTTCCAGATATAAAAGATTGGCTCATTTGATCGTATATGGAAACAGATGCTCCATTCAAAGCACATTTAATAAAATAATTTACAAGTTCACTTACATCTGCAGAATTCATACAAGCTCTAGTTCGTATTTCTGTTGATTTATTAATAAAAGAAGAGCTTAATTGACGAGAAGAATGATTAATTTCTTCATCATTGATCATATTACACCAGTCAATATTAAACGAATAAGGGTTAGTACAAGAGTTAACTCCTATAGTACAACATAGATTTTTCATAAAACTCCACATCCCTTAATAAAAATAAAAAAAAATGGTTGATTAAGTTATCTTTATTTAGAAAAATATGGGGATATGTATTAAATATATGTATGCTCGAATTTACGTAAAAAAGAATGAATGAAACTTATTTCAACTATTTAGAGAAAAAAAAAGTATATTTACTAGAATATTTAAAAATAAAAACTAAATTGAAATTACTTGTGATAATAGTAATTTATATGATTACCTCCTTGTTTAGAAATATTTTGCCATAAAAAATTATTTGATTGACATGAAATTATTTTATTATTAGATGTAATGTCATCTGTACATGTACTATTTCTATTAGATTCTTTATTTAATGTTAAATTGTGATTATTCAATTCATTTTTAATTTCATAATTAATATTAGAGAAATTTTGATGATTAAAATCAGAAATGTCAGAAATATTATCTGAAAAATTTGGAAATGGATTTAATGGTTTTCTGATCTTAGCTAAAGGACATTGTATGGACATTAAAAATTGTGTTCTAAGTAATAGATTATGATGAGGAGATCCAAAATCAGGTAAATTATTTAATAATTCTCTTAATTCAGGTAAATTTGTAACAATTATAGGTACTTTTTTAAGGGCTTCTTCTTTAATAATTTGCAATTGTGATATAAGAACTTCTGATGATTTTACTTGTTTAATTTGAGGAATTTTATTTTTAATATCTTGTATAAAAGATTGAGTATTTTTTTCCATTTGATCTATTTTTAAAATAAGATCTTTTTTAGTAATAGGAAGTTTTAAAAGAAATTCTTTAATTTTATTTAATATTTCAATATTTTCAAATTTAGGATTTAAAGATTGATTACAATTTATATTAGAATTTAAATTATGATTAATTAATTGATTATTAATTTTTGATGTAGATAAATGTGAATTTGTAATATTAGAAGGATCATATACTTGATCAACAAAATCTTCATAACTTTCAATAGAAGCTAATACATTACCAAATATATATACAGGTGGATAAATACAAGGTAAATTTAATCCTTGTTTAAGTAATTCAACATAAATTTCAAATTCATCAGAATTTTCTTTTATTAAATTATATTTTTTATTCCATTCATCAGATTGATCAATTGCATTTTGAATTAAATCAAAACAATCAAAAAAATATTGAAGACGTGTAATTGATTTATTTTCTTGATTTTGTATATCCAAATTTTCTTCATTAATAAATAAATGATTCATTTCTAATGGAATAATTCTAACTTTATATTTTTTTAATAAATTATTATCAATTTCTTTCCATTTTAAAATTTTATTATATATATTTTTTAAATTTCCATAAACTGGTTTTGGAGTAATTTGATTATTATAAATATTTGAAAATTGTTTTTTATAAAATAAAACAGCTGATTCTAAATAATAAGTTCTTAATATTTGACATATAATTTCTTCTTGGGGTATATAAACACCTAAAGTTAAAATATGTTTAAATAATAATTCAATATTTTTTTTAAAATTCTTGTTATTAATTTTAATAATTTCATGTTCAATATCTATATTTTGTTGATTATTTTCAATTTCATTTATTAAAATATGATTATTATTTATTGAAATTAATTGATTTAATATTGAATCACATTGTAATTGATTAAATCTAATTTTTAATAAATTATAATAAAAATTTTTAGATGATTCAAGTTTTATTGGAAAATTAGGAGAATAATATTTTAATATATATTTAAATTCATCCCAATTAATTCTTTTATTTACTTCAAATATTTCAAAAAATGATAAATCTTTAGGTATTTGAATTGATTTTAAAGATAATAAAATTTGATTATAATCTTTAAATTTTTTATTAAAAAATATAGAATATCTAATAATACAATATAACCATTCAATTTCAATAATTTCATTTATACCAATTAAAATTCCTATAATATATAAATTTATAATTTCTTCAATATCCAAATATTTTTGATTAAATTCTAAATTTCTAATTCTTGTAATATTTTCAATATCAATACTATTAATATTTTTTAAAATAATATTTGGTATAATTTTACTAAAATCAATTTGAATTATAGGACCAGAATAATTTTCATTTTCATTAATAATAGGACGATTTCTTTTTATTTGTTTTGTAACTGAATTTATAGGTAATAATATACGTCTTTTTCTTCCTTTTTTTGGTTTTATAAATGATATTTTTGGATTTAACATTTCTTTAACAGAAATTTTATTTTTAATTATTCTTCCTTTACGACTTATTTTTCTATTTTTAGAAAATGAAACTTTTTCTATTTCATTTAAATCTTTTTCACTTTCATTATCTATTAATTCATCTGATGATTCTATTTTAATTTTTAATATAGAATCATTTTCTATAGTATTTTCAATATTTAAATTTTTAATAGTAAAAATAGAAGGATTAAATATTGATTGATCAAAAATTTCAAATTTAAATTTTTCATAAAAATCTTTTAACCAAATATTTATTAAATATAATTTATTTGCAATAATATTTCTTTCATAAAGTTGAATATATGAAATATTATTATTAAAACTATTTTCAAATATTTTAAATAAATCTTCTTGTGATGGTAATTCTCTTTTAATTGTAAATTTATAATTAAAAAAATTATTTTTAATTATAGATTGATTATATATATTAATATTAATATATTTAAAACTATCATTACAAAGTAATAAATTATCAAAATTTTTTATATAAGAAAAATTTGAAGAATTATTTAATATTGATTTTGTATATCTTAAATTACAAATAGGACAAATCCAAGAATTTAAATTTTCATTTGTTAATGAATTATAATTAACACAATCTTGATGATACCAACGATTACATTCATCACATGTAATCCATAATAAACAAATTTCTTTATTTGATAAATTTTTATCATTTTTAATACGATATTTTTTAAATGTTGAACAAATAGAACATAAATCTATAGGTGTATTTTGCATATTATTAAAAATTTCCATACATAATATATAATCAATAATTAATTTATTATTATAAAATTCTTTTTTAGGATAACAATTAGGATCAATTATTCCAATATATTGTTGTAAATTTAAATCTTTATTTTCAATTAAATTTTCATTATAATTAGAAATATTTTTATCATACCAATAAAAATAACCATTTTGCCATCCATAAAATAATTTATTAGATATATTATTTTCTGATATATTAGAATTTTCATTATTATTAATAGATAATTTTAATTCATTAATATTTAAATCTTGATTATTATTTTTATCTAAAAGCCACATATAAAAAGATTTTGGAAAATAATTATTTAAAGATTGATCAATTTCTTTATATTCTATACAAAAATGATTATATATTTCTTCAATTAATAAATCATTTTTATTATTAATAGATTCTCTTTTTGGTCTTCCTCTTGGTCTTGGAATTTTTTTATTTTGTAAATCAATATCAATATTATTTTTTTCAAAATTTATATGATCATGTTCATAAGAATTACAATTATAAAATATTTTTAAAATATCTTCATCATTAATATTATATTTATTATTATCAAAATTAAGATTTTTTAATATTTTAGATTTTTTAATTTTTTCATTAATTTTCATATTTATACCATTAATATGTAACCATGGACGTATAATAGTATTTTCTGGTAATAAAAGAATAGCTTCTCTTGCAGAAATAGACCAATATAATGCATCTACAAGATTACTAACAAGTCTAGATTTTATAGGCATTTGAATTGGCATTTGATCACATATTTCAATTAAAGTTATATATTCTTTAAGATCTATAGTATTTTGAATAATTTTATTATTATTATTAATTAATTCATTTATATTTATATTAGCAATATTATGTTTATTAATATTATAAAAATTAAATTCAACTAATTTTTCCCAATCTTCAAATTTAATGATATATTCTTGAATTTTTTCTTCATATATTCTATGATCATTAATTATTCTTTCAGAATTTATTTGTAAAATATTTGGAAATTTATTAATTATTAATGACATCCAAAGTAATATTAATTCAATTGTTAAACATAAATTATTTAATTCTATTAATTCAAATTTAATATTTTTTCTTGCATAACTTATAAGCATCAAAGAAATTTCAATAGTTGGCATTTCAATATTTCTAATTATAGATAAAATTTGATCTATATTATTTTCATTTACTCTTTCATCAAAAATAGAATTTTTAATTCTTTTATTTCTTTTATTAATATTATTATTTAATAAATTTGATGAATTTTTTATTTCAGAATTATTTAATTTATTAAATTCTTTAGATTCAGATATATTTTTTATAGATTCTAAATATTTTATTAAAGAATCTAAATCACAACTTCCATCTATTGGTAAATAAGAAAAATATTTTTCATTTATAAATGATTTAATTGAATTAGATATATTATCATAATATTCATATCCATTTTCTTTATTTATAATTAATTCTTTATTATTTCTTAAATAATGAAGTAAATTTATTGATAAAGAAATATTATAATTTGAATATAAATCAAAATGATGATAATTATTATTATTATTATTATTTAATTTATTATTAAAATTTTCATTTATATCTTTATCTTCAATTTTATTAGAATTATAATTTAAATTATAATTATTATTTGTTTCATGTAATAATTGATAAAATGAATTTAAAAATTTATTATTATTATTATTATTATTAAAATACATGCATTTAATATATTCTTGTGTATATTTATCAAAAATTTTATTCCAATTAATTTCAAATATTAAATTTGTATTAAATTCATTTTTTTCAATATCTAAATTATTATCATTTATATATTCTTGTAATAAGAATTCTATTGAAGATTTTACATTTATTGGTAATAAATTTATAGGAATTTCTTTACCATAAAAATATTCAATTTTAGAATATTCAATTAAATTTAAACCTAACATATTAAATAAATTTAACCATTGATTTGTTTTATTAAACATATCTTTAAATTCATTAAATAATTTAATATCAATATATTTTTCTTCTTTATAAATATTAATAAGTTCAATATCTTTAGATATATTTATATTATTATCATCATATAATTTTTTTTTTAATTCTTCTATAGTATAAATATTATTTTTTTTATATTTATAAATAAGATGATCTAAAAGATTATTTGAATATTCATTATTTAAATTATTATCAATTATTATATTATTAAGATTATTTTTTTCAATATAATTAATTAATTCAATTGCATCATTAATATTTAATATTCTTGGTTCAATTAAACAAAATTCTTCATTATTTAAATATTTATAAAAATATGGATATTCTTCTAAAATTAATGTATTAATTAATTTTTGATTAATTTCACGTAAAATAATTTCTTCTTGAATAATATTAATAAAATCAATAGAAATAGGATGTTTTAAACATTTATCTATAAAATCTTTTAAATTTGAAGTTAATTGATTAAGATCTTGTAATTCTTTTTTAATAGAATATTCATTTTCCATATTATATTGAGAATTTTTAAAATTTTTATATTTTTCAAAAATTTTTGAAAAATTAAAATTTTTTCTTTCATTATAACATATAACTAAATATTTAAAACCTTGATTTCTAAGTTCTATAAAAGATTTTACATTATCTTCTAATTCTTTAAAACATGTTATTTTTTTATTAAGTCCTAAATCAAATCCAATTAATAATTCTGCCATATTATAATTAATTTTTTTAAAAATTAATTTTTGATTTTTTTTAAATTTTGTTTTATTATTAATTTCTGAAGTTAATTTTTGATAAATATTATTCCATTCTATAGATATATTTAATTCTAATTCAAATTTATTTAATATATTACTATCTATTATTCTCATTTGTTTACCTTTTTCTAATAATTGATTCCAATATTCTAAATTCATCGGTTGAATTATTCCTGATGAATTAACTTCATTTATCCAATTTTCACATATTTGTAAATCATTAATAAGTTTACCAGTATATTTTAAATCTTTAATAATATCTTGAAAATTTTTTATTTCCCAAATAGAATTTGAAATTAATTCTTGATTAATTAAATTAAGATGTTCTATTACTATGTTTTTTTCTATTTTTAATTTATTATATTCTTCTATATTATTATTATTAATAAAATTTTCTTTATTTAAATAAGGAAATTTATTAAGTGTTAAATTATCTGAATTATTTAAATTATTTATATGTTTTAACCATTTATCCCAATTATTAATATTAATAGGTAATTTTTCAATTATTATATATAATTCATTTAATTTTTTATAAGAATATAATATAGAAGTATTTTTTATTTCTAAATTATTATCTAATTCATTTTGTTCATATACAAGTATTTTTGATATTTTTTCATAATCATTTATAAAAATATTAATTTTAGATTCTAATTGATTCATTATTATAGGTAATTCTTTTAAATCTTTTAATAAATTATACCATATTTCTATATTTTTTTTATCTTTTTCATATTCTAATATTAATGAATTCCAATAAAATAATATTTCTTGAAGTTTTTTAATAAAATTAATTGGTCCTAATTCTTTTAATTTATTCCAATGAGTAATATTAATTTTTTTAATTTTTAATTCTTTTATATTAATATTAGAATCATTTATTGAATTATAAGTAGATTTTAATTGATAAATATTATTATCTAAATTATTATTCAAATTATTATCCAATTTATTATTCAAATTATTATTATTATTATTATTATTATCATCTAATAAATTATTTTTATCTTGATTTTTTAAATAATTATCTGAAGATTTTTCCAATAAATTAATATTTTTATTATTTTCTGGTATATCTATATATATTTTAAATTTATTAAATCTTTCTATTAATGAATTAAGTTCAAAATCATTAATAGGTGGTTTTATTTCTTCTAAATCCATTTTCCATAATAAAAAATATAATTCTGCTAATAAATTTTCTTCTATTTCATTTGAAATTAAAATACAATTACGTTCTAAAAGTAAATTAATAATAGATGAAATATTAATATTTGTAGATCTTGAAAATTTAATTAATTCTTTAGCTTTTTTAAACCATCTTTCACAATTATCTAAATAATTTGAAAGTTCTTGAATAATTGATCTATCATATATTGTTAATTCATTTCCTTTATTAATTAATTCTTTAAGTTTATCATAACTTAAACGTTCATTTATTTGTGATTCAATATATTTTATTATTTCTTTTATTTCTGATTTATTAAATTCATTACCTTTCTTAATTCCTGTTATAGTATTCCATATATTAGATGAAACATTATCTATATCTTGTTTTGTATGAAAATCTGAAAGTTTTTTTAAAAATTCTTTACTTTCATTTAACCAATCATTACTTTCTTTTAATTTATTTTTTAATTCTGG
Source organism: Cryptosporidium baileyi (assembly GCA_001593455.1). Lineage (NCBI taxonomy): Eukaryota > Apicomplexa > Conoidasida > Eucoccidiorida > Cryptosporidiidae > Cryptosporidium > Cryptosporidium baileyi. The sequence goes on from JIBL01000084.1 coordinate 240,004, forward strand.
TAAATATTCACTCATATCTAATAAATCACATAATGTATATTCTGCCTCTTCTAAAATTAATTGTGCTTCAATATAAAAACATAATCCATCCATTAATCTTTTAAATTTTTTATGCCATTTTCTCCAACGAATATAAATTGGTTCTAAATATTTCATTATTGGAATTATTATTTTTAAACTTAAACTTTCTAACCAAATTTTCTCAAATTCAAATGGTTTTGGAAATTTCCAATCTGTTGTTGTTTCCATTAATTTTTTTGCATCATTTAAAATTAATTGCATTTTTTCTGATATCTCATTTGTATTACATGTCTTACATGCATTTACTAAATTATAAACAAATGGTGGTGATTGAATAATATTTAACCAATCAATTGCTTTATTAACTCTATTTATTAATTGTTTTTTAACTAAAACATTATTTTCATCTAAAAATTTTGCTGCTGGTTCATTTAATAAATTTTCTGCAAAATTAAGTCTCATAGGACGTGTAAGATATTTTTCTACTTTTTCAATCCAATTACTTGCTGCAATTTCTTCTATTAAATCATCTATTCCTGAAAATTCAATATATATTTCATCTTTATCTTTTATTAAATCTTTACATTTATCTAAATTCTTTTCAATTATTGCTGATTCTACTGTACTTCTCCATGATTTTAAATTATCTAATTGTTTTTTTAAAAAATCTAAATATTTTGAAGAAAATATACATTCATCACCTTCTTTTAATAATTCATATAAATCTGATATTGCAATTTTTTTTCTTATTTTTATATTATTTATATCAATATCTGATTCATTCTCAATAAATAATGCTTTTTTTATTTTAATTTCAAATATATATGATTTATTTATTGCATTTTCTAATAAATCAAATTCTGGAAGTTTTACTATTTTTTGTAATATTATACCTTCCTCTAATAATTCAAAACCTTCTTCTAATGTATATTTACAATCTTTATAATTCTCATTTATAATAAGACTTACATTTTTTCTCCAATTATCTATTATATTTAAAAAAATCTCTTGTTTTAATGTTAATTCTCTAAATTTTCCATATGTAATACAAGAATGTAATTCTTTATTATTATTAATATCGTTATCCACATGCATATTATTATTATTATTATTATTATTAATATTATTATTTGCATGCATATTATTATTATCAATAATATTATTCAATATTATATCTTTATCTATATTTAAATTATCATTATTTTTATTATTTATTTCATTTTTTTTATTAAAATAACAAAATATTTCTTTTCTTAAATTTTTTATTTTATCTAATTCATTATTTTTATTTTTTAAATAGTTATCATTTAATTCTTCTAATTCTTCTTTTTTTTTAAGAAGTAATTTTTCTGCTGAAAATGAACTATTTAAAGAATCTGATACATTATTTTTTGATATATATTCCATTAATCTTTCACCTGATAAACAATTAAAATCTGTTTCCATACTTCTTAACATATATTTTAAATTTTGAAGTACTTCATCAGTTTTTTTTTCTGATTCTTTATCTTTTAATATATTAGGCTTATATATACATTCACCCTATAAAATAAAAATTAATGTAAATGTGTATATAGTAATATAGTAATATAGTAAATATAAAATATATAGTATATATATATATATATATATATATATATATATATATATATTTTATATTTTAAATAATAATAATAAATTATTTTATAATTATAATTTATAATTATATAAATTAATATAACTTACCTTTTTAAATGATATAGATAAATTATCTTTTTCATTAGGTGTTGATAAATATGGAGAGACCCATGCCTGATATATACTAGGTTCAACACGAATACTTTTTCTTAATTTTCCACTACTTTGAAGCATTTCAATTAATCATATTATAATAATAATTACTTTTAGCTTTATTTTTAATATTCATTCAAATTGGAAAAAAAAAGATTCATAATATAAAGTTTCTTTAAACTTATTAGACTTAAACAGAAATTCTGACACATATATATACTACCGCATTTTAATATTTATATTAAAATTCATTTCTTTTAAAATTTTAATTAATTTACTTACTTTTTTAGTTTTTTTTTTTTTTTTTAATTTTTTTAATTTTTTTTTTATATTTTTTATTTCTTATTCTTTATTTATTTATTTATTTATATTTTTTTTTTTAATACTTTTATTTTTATATTATATATTTTAACTTTTTAATTTTTTTTTTATTTTTTTATTTTGAGTATTAATTATTCAAATTTTATTAAATATATATTTATATTATATTAGTAATATTTAGATTTATTTCTATTTAAATTTATAATATTATTATAATAATTATTTTTGAAAAGAAAAAGAAATGAATTTATATTAATTCTTATTTTCAAAAATAATGATATATTAATGTAAATATTTAAATTCTATGTGATTTTTTTTTTTCTTTATTTTAAAGTAATTAATAAAAAAGAAAAATTCAATATCAATAAATATAATTAAAGTTCTTTTATTTAAAATATTTATTTGCTTATATTAATTTATATTTAAAAAATAACAGAAAAAGAATTTATATTTTAAATATAAATTTAAAAATAAAATTTTGAATTAATTTAAATAAGAGATTTAAAATAAATTTATTATTAATTTTTTGTTTAAGTTATAATTTTTTTTAATAAAATCTCAATAGAATTTTAATTAATTAATATATATATATATATATATATATATATTAATTAATTAGAAATATAAAGTACTTAATTAAAAATTTTTAATGTTTTTAATATAATATAATAAATTTTTTAATTATTTAAAAATAATTATTTATTAAATATCTCTACATTAAAAAGAAATCATATCATTATTTTGTTTTAAAACAAAAAATAATAAACATAAGAAAGTAAAAAAAAAAAAAAGTTTAAATAAATTTAACATTTGCATTTAAAATAAAATAATCAAGATTCAAATTATGTATATTTTCAATATTAAAAAAAAAATTGAAAATTATATATTATTAAATAATATTTAATTATAAATGCATACTCAATATATATATAATATTTATAAATATATATATAAATATATACAATATATAATATTTATAAATATATATATAAATATATACAATATATAATATTTATAAATATATATATAAATATATATGAATATATAAATATTTATAAATCTATATATAAATATAAATATATATATATGTATATATATATATATAAATATATATATAAATAATATTATATATAAAGTAATGTAAAATTTAAAAATTTAATTACGAGTATTAATCAAAAAAATAATTAAGAATTCACATTTATTAATGTTATAAATAATTAATATCTTGAAAAATAAAAACAAATACAAAATTTTTAATAATAAAATTTTATTTAAATATTAATAAATTAGTAAATAAAATAAAAAAGAGAAAAAAAAATTTTATTTTGTTTTTTAAATAATCTGTGTTAAATTTTAATACTAATATTACAATTTTTAATATTTTAAAAATTAAAAAATATATTAAATAATTTATATTTTTAATTAATTTTAAAAATACTAAAGATAACAAATTTATAGTATTATAATTTTAGGATCATTGAATAAAATATTTAAGTTATTAAAGACCGGATTGTGATTCAGAAGCTCAAATCGTATAGGTGGTTAGTACACCGCGTTGTGGCCGCGGCGACCCAGGTTCGAATCCTGGTTTGAGCATCTTTTTTTTTTTTTTTCTATCTTTATAATATATATATATATACATTTTTTAAAATAAGAAAAAAAAAAAAGAAAAAAAAAAAAAAAAGATTTGTTTCATTAATTTAAAAATATATTTTTAAATTAATTATTATTAAATTATTCTTTTTTATTTAGAATAATAGTAATAATAATAATAATAATTAATAATATATTTTTAAATATAATAATATTATAAGATATATTTAATATAATTTATGAATCAGGTTTAGAAGAAAAAGAAAAAGAAAAAAAAAAAAAATAAAATAAAATAAAATAAAAGAAATAAATTTTATTTAATATAAAAAACATATTTATCCTATGAATATATATGTTATTTTAATGAAATAATTAATATATTGTAATGTATCAAATTCCTTGGGAAGTTAAAGAATCTTGTGTAGTAACCAATGAGGTTGCATATCATTTAATAGGAAAATGTATAAGAAGTATTGGAAATTTAAAAAATAATAAAAAAAATGAAATAAATTTTACAAATACAGAATCAGGTAGAGATATTGAAAAACTTACAGTAGAACAATTAAAAGATATTAGAGAAAGTTTTGTCAATAAAGGAAAATTTGATAATGAATGTTTTGAACTTTTACGTGTTAAAGGTACAGTTCAATTACTTCCAAATAGTATTGGCAATATTGAAGATTCAATTAAAAGATATTTATGTTGTTTTTTATTTCATTATATAGCTGAATTTTATGGTATTTGGATATGTTTTCATAAAATTAGTACAACAAGTACATATGGATATATTCCAGATTCTGAACCAAGTGGTTCATTTCTTGTAAATATTGAATTTAAAGCTCTAGTATTTAAACCAAAAATAGGTGAACAACTTATATGTAGGATTTCTCATATCTCTCCATCACATGTATCAGGAATTACTTATGGAATTTTAAATGTAACAATTCCTGTAAAAAATTTTGGAGATGAATTTGAATTTCAAAAAGCTGATTCATTAATATATGAAACAAATACTTTGATTAATAAAAAAAATAATGAAAAAAATTTAAAATCAGGATCTTTAATATTTATCAGAATAAAAAAATATAATTTTTCAGATAATGGTGATTTTATTTCATCTATTACAGGACAATTTGAATCAATAATTTGATTTAAAATAAGAAATATATAATAAAAATAAATTAGAAAATAATAAAATAAGAAAAATAGTAAAGAAGAATAATTAAAAAAAGAGAAAAGAGAATAGAAAAAAAATAGAAGAGAAAAAAATAGAAGAGAAAAATAAGAAATAAAAAAAAAAAAAAAATTTAAATATTAAGAATTAAATAATATCTTTTTATATATTTAATTCATTTATTATTATTTATTTAATCTTGATTAGGTATAAATAATGAAGATATATTATATCCAGATTTTGATGTAGGTGTATCTCCAAGTGTAACAAAAAGTTCTTCATGTGAAGTATTAAAAAATGAATTGGAGTGACATGAAATAATATTTGAAATAGATTCTTCTCCAAAATCTTCTAGATTAAATGTATTTTGATTATTAATATTTTTTGTAATATTTTCAATATGATTATTTGTTATTATTTGATTACTTTTTAGATTTTGTTTTGAACTATCAAAAAAAAAATGTTCAACAAAATTTTTATGATCAATATATTCATTTATAGATTGATTATTATTAATATTATTTTGATTATTATTAATATTTTGATGATGATTATTATTTATTTGATAATTATTATTATTTATTTGATAATTATTACAATATTGTATATTAGATATAAATGATTTTTGTTCATTATTATGATCATATTTATTATTATTTATAATAAAATTTTTTTGAGAAGAAAAATTAGATTGATTAATATTTTGTTGATCATTATTTAATTTAATAGATTCAATTGTATCATCAATTAATTGATTTTGTTGTAAATATTCATTATTTAAAGAAAACTTTTGAAATTGATTTTCTATTATATTATTTATTTTTTGAGAATTAGAATCAATATGAATATTATCTTTTAAATTATGATTATTATTTAAATAAATACAATTTTCATCAATTTTAATTTGTGTACGATTTGTATCTTTAAATATTTTTGATTCTTCTTGATGTTTAATTGTATTAGATAATTGTTTTGAATTCCAATTTCTATTCATTAAACGATTATTTTCTTTTTCATAATTATCTATATTTAATCCATGTCCTTGTAAAAGTTTTACTAATCTACCACCATCCCAAGAAGGTTTATTAACTTTATTTAATTGATCATAATTTGTATTAAATTTTATATTAGAATGATTTATTCCAATTCCATTTCCATTTCCATTTCCATTTCCAGTTATATTAGTATTTCTTAAAAATACACGTCTTTGTGTATTAATATCAGATTCATCTGTAATATCATTATAATTAATATTATTATTTGTATTTAATGTAAATGATTGTTCATAATTTCTAAGTAATGTTCTTCTATATCTTCTTCTTCCTCTTAAAGAACTTCTTCTAAATGTATTTAAATTATTTGTATCTCTTAATTCTATAAATGAATTTTGAGAATTTATTGAATCATATGAATTATATTCATTAATATAATTATTTGTTTCATTATTAATATTTGTTTTATTTATATTTCTTGTATTTTCATATGTTAAATGTTGTTGAGAACATGTAATAGGAAGTTGATTTTCAGATATTTCATCTATATATGGTTCAAAAGAAATATTGGAAAATCCATTTTTATTATTTTCAGAATTCATAAATTGTAGATTATATTCCATAATAAAAATAAATATATAATTATTTAAAAGAAAAAAAAAAGAAATTGATAATTTTAAGATCAATTACATATACCTTACATGCAACACGACAAATTTGAATTTAAAGAGGGGGAAAGAAAAAGAAAAAGAGGAAAAAAAAAAAATAGAAAAAACAAAGAAAAAAATTAATATAACCCCTCAAAAATTAAGTATTATTTAGTTAACTAAATTACGAGCTAATTAATTTTTAATCTTTAAATTGTAATTTTGAATATCTAATATTTAATTTAAAAAAAAAAAATTAAAAAAATTAAAAAAAGAAAAAAAATTTAACCTGGTGGCCAAGAAAAAGAACGACCACCAAGAATATGAATATGTAGATGAAATACAGTTTGACATGCATCTTCTCCATCATTAATAACTACTCTATAATCTTTAAGTTGTAATATTTTTGCAATAATAGGTATTTTAGTCATTAAATGTCCTAAAATATCTTTATGATTTTCAGATGCATTAGATAATCTAGTAAGACCATTACGAAATTTTGGTACTAATAATGCATGATATGGTGCAACAGGATTAATGTCATGAAATGATATACAATATTCATCTTCATAAATCTTATTACATGGTATTTCTCCACTTATTATTTTATCAAATATAGTTATTTCTGTATCATTCATTGATTTAAACAATTTAAAAATACAGATAAAATAATTTTATTTTAATTATTATTTATTTAAAATAATGAATTTTTGATATATTATTTAATATAATTTGACAATATAAAATAAATTGTCTTTGGGCGGTAAAAAAGAATTTTTATAATTTTAATATAAAAAAGATCAGAAGTTTAAATTTAAGGAAAAAAAAAAAATTAAATTATTTAAAAATTTTATTACCTATATAATAATAATAATAATAATAAAGAGAATATATACATATATGTATATTTAATATTATTTTAAAGAGATTAAGAAAAAAAAAATATGAATAAATCTAAAACTAGATATAAATTTTGAGATTTTATATATTAAATCTAAAAATTAGATAATATTATATTAAATCTCAAATAAATATGAATTAGTTATAAATCACTCATAATTAATGCTGATATTAATCTCTTCATCATCAACATAATCATCAGAGTTACAATTAAAATCTTGACAATCAAATTCTGTGTCAAATTCTTCAATAGATAAATTATTTTGATCATAATGAAACCCATCAGAATAAGTATTAGTTATTAATCTTTGATTAAAAAAATTTTTATCTAATTCATTATCATATGTATTTTCTTTATTTGAAAAAGAATTAATCCAAGAAATTGTAAAATTATTGGAATTTTCATCATTGTAATTCCAAAAAAGTCTTTTAATTTTTCGGCTATTAGTTGACCCATCAGAATCTTTTAATGGAATACATGTAGCAGCAAAATCTGCTATAATATTTTGTGTATATTCTTGTTCATCTTCATGAACAAAATCCCATGAATTCAAATCATAAAATTGTCCTAATCTTTCTTGTCTAGTAACATAAACAGTTCTAAATTCAACTGTTTCACAAAATGCAACGGAACATCTAGATTTATTTTTTTCTTTATTACCATTATTAGATATTCTTAAAACACCTTTTTTATTTTCATTTGTTGGTGATATAGATAACATTTTTAATTGTTTTTTCGATACCTACTTAATTAATTTAAATAAATAATATAGGTTTCAGTTAAAAATTCATATTGAATGAAATAGGATTTAAAAGTTTAAAAGTTTTGAAACAATTACTTTAAACTTTAAATAATTTTTAAAAAAAGTAGATCTCGTTTAACAATTAAAATTTTGACTAAAAGTGATATTTAAAAGAGAATATACCAATATTAGGTCAGACTAGGGCGCGTAATGTCCATTATTACATATCCTTTAAAATATAGTATTATAAATAAAATATAATAATAATAAATTTCAAATATTTTATTACATAATAAATAGAAATAAAAAAAAACATATACAAATAATAATTAAAAAAAAAAAAAAAAAAAAAAAAAA